>VYXD01003062.1:1779524-2048869 GCA_013397195.1 Hylia prasina | reverse complement strand
AGGAACAGATGGGAGAAGGGACCACTACAGTAGTGCATTAAAGAGACATCCAAAGCCACTGGCAACTTTCAAAAATTTCAGCCTATCCATCTACCAGGTTCTGCTGCAGCTGATGGTCTTTATAAGCGGAGATGCCAGCATGTACATATACATGTATAAGCAACGTACAAATGGTAGTGCACTGTAAATGTAAACTATGTCAATTGTTCCATTTGATCCTCAGTTAATTAATTTTTTTTTATATGCACTGAATACCACAGAAAGATGAAGAATTTTTCAGAGGAGCCAGACGGATTATAGTTGCCCAGCTCTCAGTAAAACACAGAGGAAGCTGAGGCCCCAGATTGCTTTGGATTCTTTCATGTCACTGTTACAAAGTAGTAAATCCATTATATTTGAAATATTTCATCCACCAGTCATTGACATATGACAAAACAGACCTTAAACTATGAATTACTGACTTTACTGAATGAAAGCATGTTTTTTTAATTAAAAAAATGCTGTATATCCCAGATACAGTTTTATGAAGACTCAGTAAGCATCCATGGTAAATGTTCTCACATAAGACATTAAGCATCTGCAAATGCCAAAGTCTTGGATGGTAATTCTTTCTCTCTCTCTTTTTCCCCTTTGACACCCTGAATCCCTAATCCATGATATGGACTAAAAACCTGGAAATTATACCTTTGTAAAGCAAAACTGTTTTTCAGCTAGAGGAATGTATAAAATTATATTTGACACATAAAAATATCTTTCCTCCACCCTCCTTTTTATAACTGAAAGAGAGCCAAAGTAATTTAAACCAAATCTGATTTCAAAATCCTGCTGAGCTGAGACTTTTAAATACCAAGTTTCAGCCTGGAGTGAATTTTTATGGCTGTGTTATAAACACCTGAAAAACAGCAGGTGTCATAGAAATACATACAGTTTGTGTTTTTATATTATTTCCTTAGTTTCAAAAGTAGGTTCTAGTCAAAGTGAATTTTTTTCCTAATTTTAACCTGTTATGGTTATTACAGTTCAAACAAAATGCTTACAAGCCAGAAGTAATTTGGAATGAACACACATGTACATATTTTATAGTTTAAAAAATTATCCAATTGATACATTTACCATTTGGCTAAAATATAAAAAAAAACTTCCATAGGAAATTCTGTGAATAGTGATCAGAAAATGAAACCCCTGCCAGAGAAAGCTGCTTAAGCATCTCTCACTATGTGTTTGTGTTACTTTAATGCGCTCTCTTAGAGTCCTCAGATTGCATAATAACTTCAAGATTCAGTCAAGTTATTTTAAAAGAATAAGTACTCTTCCAAAAAGTGATAAAGATGCTTTTATTCTTTAGTTAAACATATGTGTTCTTAATCTTTCAGGCTTGAGAGTGTAACTGTTTGGAAGTACTCAGGAAAATGAATCCACATCAAGTAACTGTGAGAATGCAAAGTGGATTTGTCAAGTTGCACTAAATTCTGCTGTCTAAACAATCTCATTCGGACCTAAAAGATTTTTGATACCTTTATATCTAATACGTTAAGGAAGACAAATTAATTTTAAAAAGTAATAAATAAAAATTATTAATCCTGAACAAGGGTTTGGCTGTGTGAATTAGTACCTTTAGAGTAAAGCGAGTAAGAACTTTGCTGTTTGGTAGCTTCAACACACACACTCACTGCAAACCAGAACAGCTTCTCTTTGAATAAAAAAGAACTACCTACCTACCTACCTAACATTTACCAGGGAAAAAGCTTACACCTGGACTTTTCCTGTGAGTCATCTGATGCTATAGAAATTTACACTCTTCTTTATTTCAAAGTAACTTTTCTGCACCTGTCCATAACCTGGTGCACTTTATACTGAATTTAGAAATTCTATGACTGGATTTCAAACAAAGACAAATTAAAAATAAATATACTTTTATTAAAACCAACACTGATTTCAAGGCCTGATTTTTGAAAAGTTTGCACATGATTTTCTGCTTACAACTTTCAGTTACAGATGTAGAGACTGTTCACATGCAAATGATTGTAACTGCATTTAAAATTATTTGCGTGACAACTTGCATGTGCAAGTGAAATAACTCTGCATCCCATTTTTTGCATACATTGGTCTAAGTGGTCATCTTTAGGTTCCAGCCTATCAAAGCTTGTAAGTACAAACTTTAGTTGAAATTAAGCAGGTTAAGTTAAATGCAACTACTTAGGAATTTACAACTTAAACACGTGTTTCAGTGGCTTCCTGATTAATACATGAGTAAAATTTCAATATATTTTAAATGGGCTTAGGAGCAGATTCAGAACATTTGGGACATTTCAATCCAAGATTCTTGATCCCCAAGAGCTCTGTTAGTTGCCACAGAAAATATTCACATACCTGATTTTCTGCCTTTCCATGTTTCCACATCAGCAGCGCAGCTCAATGCCCATGGCTGCCATCAGGCCAGAAGTGACACACTCAGGTTATGCCTTCCAGATTAGGTACTGGCAATAAGTGTCAGCTGGCTGTCTCCTTTTTCCTTTTTTTTTTTTTTTTCCAAATTAAAAAGTAAATTAAAGTCTACCATCAAAATGATTACTCAATAACCAATATAAGCAAACCTCAGAGGAAAGAATGAAAGCATGGCTCCTTCTGGCAGATCATCAAAATTACTACAGGACAGGATTCATAGCAGAAAGATCCCTTCAAATCCAAGGTCAGCCTATAGGCTGGGGAAAATGGGGAGGAAAGAGTGCAGCCTTCCAGTAAGGGAACGAAACTTCAGTCCTCCCAGTGAGAGAGTGGGAGCCGTCTCCAGCCTCCCAGAAAACAAACCAATCAGTAGCTGCAGAGGCCTGGGGCGATGCTGCTCCTTCTTCAAGAAGTTTGTTCTGCAAAGGGACATGAAAAAACCTTTCTAAATCTTCACTTTGGAGGGTGGTTTCTGTAAGGAGAAGGCAGTGTGCTCTGCAGGAGAGGTTGCCTGGCCATACTACATGGCTGCTGCCCTCAGTGCTTCCTTCAGGCCATCAGCAGCCAGGACACCATTTGAGGGATTGGATCTGCAGCAGGAGAAGCCCAGGCTAACAGGGCTCCTGAGGTTGTTGCCTTTACCTGTACAAGTGACAGCTGAGACACCTGCTCAGCTGCACCTGCACTCCCATACTTCACAGCCTGCTATTTTGAAGTAAACATGCAAAATTTAAGTCTGAAAGAGGCAGGCTAGAAACTGCAGCCTTATCCAGGATGTGCACAGTTGTCTGTCCACCAAGAACGAACTGTTGGAAACCCATGCCTTCACACAGAGAGGGGCATTAGCGTCTAACTAATGTAACATGAGCCACAGAGACACATTCTATGCTCTCATCTCCAGATAAACACAGTATCCTGGAAAAAACAACACTGACATGAGTGCCAGGATTATCGTTGCTGTTCAGGCAAATCCAGCTAGGTCGCATAATGAACATGTTAATACAGAAAGAGAGGTAGCCTACACAAAATGGATAGGTTAATAAAGTCCTTCTTATTACCTTTCTCTCCCTGAGTTTGTCTTTGATGTGCCAAGGGAAGGCTGAAGAGAGAGTGATTGCCACTGGGGATTCTGAGAAAAAGTAGCCTCCGGCTTAATACAAAGCCTAAAGATTAGGGTCTAAGTATGTAGACTAGGAGAATCTGCTAGCTAAACATTATCACATGTTCATTTTCATTTAAAATATGCAATTTCTTTCTTATTAATTCCATTTCCTCCAAGAACATGCATAAGTTACCAGATGCAGACATTGACACACTAATATTAAAGGAAGAATAAGCACGGAAATCTTTTATCAATGAGATTGCTATTTGAAGGAACACAAAGATACTCCAGAATATAATAAAATCATTAGTACACACAATATTATGGAGTTTGATGAATGGTAAATTTTAAGTATTCCTCCAGAGATACAATTTGTCAGCTCAAAACCATCATTAGTCTGAATCATTCAGTCCTTATAAGGCTTAAGGGCTCCTTGCTGGTTGCTTAAACATGCATTTACCCTCACGTATTCACCTAAGGTTAGCTCATTTGAAAAGAGTTACCTATAAGGCACTGTGCAATAGCTAAGCACTAACAGAATGTTTTGCTAAACAGGAGTGGGTTTAAGCATTCAACACTCTGCTGTATCAGGACTGTGTTTAGCATCTGCTGCTATGCTGGTGAGGGTTGGTGGTACAATAAATCCAGGTCTATCAGTTCTATCAACACACTGCAGCCACATGACAGAAGGAAATACATTAGTACATACTCCCTCTGCAGAGCCACCTCTGTTGACAAATCTTTTGAATACTTACTTTAAACCCTCAGATTTTATTCAGGAATGTCCTGTCTTCCTCCAGCCAGCACGAAGTTTGTATAAAAGGATAAAGCATTAACCTTCTGAAGAGCCTTTTAATCCAACAAAAATGTGATTGTGCATCCATGCCTAAATTAATACAAATCTATGGTACTCTGCTGATATTAATAATTAAATATCAGTGTTTGTTGAACCACAGCCCAAATGTATTTCCTCTGCAAAGTAGCTACTTCATTTTCTTGACAATAAATAAATGTTGGCCCTCTGCACCCTTAGAGCTTATTTCTTATTCTAAAAAAATTCAGTTTAATTTTCCATTTCTCTATTGTTTATTGAGAAGCATAAACATGTTTACATGCAAAATTAAAGGACAGACTAGTCTGGAGAGAAAGACTCCTTTTGTTACAATTTCTAGCTGCCTAATGGAAAGCCTCTGATAATTTTTTTCACCTCCCTGTGCCTCACTTTCCACATCTTTACCACAGAGAATTTGCCTACTCCATTTTGAGAACTTTTATGGATGTCTTATCAGTTAATCTGAGTTAATATCTTACCTGGGGATAGTAAGTAAAAAATAATGGTATATTTTCAACCAAATTATGTATCTATGAGAGATAAAGGATAGTTTTTATAGCAAAAGACCAAGAATTGCTTTATACTGCTTTTAGTTTGTGTTAGAACGGGAGATATAACTTTTTTAAAACACACTTTGGTTTGCACAATCCAATCTTTGGATTGTGTTCCTAACAAACATTAAAATATTTTTTTCTGAAATAAAGAATAACCTGAGCTAACGTGCTCACTATTTTTGCAATCACAACAAAAAGGAAGTAATTTTAAAGGCTGCAACAATTTGGGCTACAAAATACTGATATGTATTTTAAGTCTACTGGAAAAAAACCCCAAACTAAACCAGAAACCGTCATCAAATATGCCCCTTATGTTACAAACTGTACACTGATATGTTATTACTTATGTTCTATATCATGAGCCACACAGTACATCATGAACCCCAATCATTCAATCATACTTTTCCATAAGCCTACAGAAAAGTCATAGCTCACAATGGCTCAGGTCAGGTAGTTTACCACAGAACAAGTTTAAATTAGAAAGCAGGATCTGGAAACTCAGACTCCTAAATGCTGCTGACCATGAGAACTTACCCATGCAATGCTAAAATGCACAAAACTCAAAACAGAGAGGAAGGACAGCTTATTATGAAAAAATGAACTATTTTCTCATCCTTGTAAGGACTTCTATAGTTGCTGAAAAGGAGATTGCGCTATTACACAGAATAGTACCCTGCATTCTTGCAGGGTTTATCATCCAGGAATTTCATAGATTACTAGAAAAGTAGTATGTGTAATTAATATATTTCACACATGAAAAAACTAAGGTACAGAGAGATGGCTATGACTAATTCTGAAAGATCATAAATTCATGAAATTTTTCATGTTGAGGGTTAGGCAAGCCTTGCTTGAAAGACAGCACTCGTGTCAACATCAAAGCTCTTCTGTTCCTGGCTCATACACTCATGCTTTGTCAACACTTCCAGTCTATTACTCAGAGTCTAGTGTAGTTCAAAAAATCCTACAACAGTTAAAGACATCAATTTAAGTCTGAGAAGCCTCTTGAACCTTTCTTTTAAATAACATTAGACTGATTTTACTCAAAGGAAAAACAAGCAAACAAAAAAACCCTAACTAAACCCAATCTGTACAAGAGCAGCAATCTGTACAAGAGCAGCATTGGCAAAGTAGTCAATATATGATCATACACAATTATATAGATTAACAACACAATAAGTAACTGAGATTACCTTAAGCAACATGAGAATTAAGACATAATGTGGGAAACCTTACTTAATGGTATGTATTACACAACTACCAAATAGACGAACAATTTCAAATGGAGCCTCTAATCTTTACACGTTAGTATCTGACCTGTGTATTTGCACAGTAACAAAAGTTTCAGTCTTAGAAATTAATTCAAAATAATTGTGTAATTACTTTGATTGTAATCTTTCTTCTTTCGTTATTCAAATAGTTTGTTTTCAGTGGAAAAAATATAAACTATGTAACCTATCCAAGAAGAGACAGGGACTAAAGTGATTTAGGTCACTAAGCTGCTTAAAACACCTTCATCTGTTGCTTCTCTGCCTGATTTATGCTCAGTTACTTCAATAGTGTAAAAATAGTGTAAAAAGTCATGCCAGAAGTAATAAATCTATATTAATTAGAACTGACACAGCATTGAGGTTTTATAACACATTTAAAGCGGTATATGCTTCTGGAACCCTGACAACTTTTTCTTTTCTTTCATTTAATGGAAGTGCTCCAAAATTATTTTAAATTAAACAATATATCAGCCAAGAATGTGTCCCAAAGTCCAATTCAGCAGGCCTTGTGGAAGGAAAACAGGGAAAAGAGAAATCTAATATGTTCAACAGCAAAAAATCCATTTCTGATCATTTTGATTGTAATGATAATTTCTAGTATCTTCTTTTTTGCTGATGTCTGAGAAGCAATGAATTTTCCTTTGATGACTATTTCTAAAACTGCCTTTACTGGTTTTATGTCTTAAAATTTTGCACTTATTTTCACATAGTTAAATGTGTTTATGTAGCTGCACTAGTCTAAGAATAAAAGCAAACCAAAGTTGGTAGGAAGATGACAGTGAACCTGAAAGCATGGTAATTTTTTCTCCCGAATTTATCAGCTGTTGTAAACATAAAGCAACATTGAGGCTATTACAATAGCCTTTTCCAGCTATCTAAGGCAAACTGCAAAATGTTTCAGTGACTCTTCTACTTCTTTTACACTTTGCCCACTTGTGTTGTTTTCTGATTTAAGCTTGAATTAATGCAGATTGCCTGAGGGCTTGTACACTATGCAGTTTGCATGCATTTCTAAATCCCTTGTGAACTTCCTAAGTTTATGCCACAGCTACAATGGCAATTGCTTCTTTGAAAGCAAAACATTTCTCCTCAGCCTGTCTTTTCCTTCTCTCCTTTTTGGGCATTTGGAACACCTAAGTGTCAGGAAAGATGAATGCAAAAAGTTGTGGGGCACGCCCCCCTGTCCCTCCCGGAAAGATTCCTCCCGATGTGGTACAGGCAGGCTGTGATGGATGGTGCCCAGCTCCACCTGGTACCTCGGCTCGAAGCTCTAATGGAACAGCTCGACCAACCAGCGGGCAGGCACAATGCCATCCAAGCATATGGACATGAGCACACGCAGCCAAGTGACCATGTAGGAGAATCAAATATGTTTGCTGAGGGCAGGAGTCCCAGTCTGAAA
Source organism: Hylia prasina (assembly GCA_013397195.1). Classification (NCBI taxonomy): domain Eukaryota; kingdom Metazoa; phylum Chordata; class Aves; order Passeriformes; family Sylviidae; genus Hylia; species Hylia prasina. Next base: position 2,041,266 of record VYXD01003062.1, on the reverse strand, counting down.
CATCCAAACAGCTGTCTATCCTGAAGTTTACATGCCTGTGGTTAAGGGGATGTGACATAGCTAATCCAGATTTTGGCTAGATTAATTTTAAAATACAAAAATTAGCTTTCTTGGCACAAAAGGCATTTTTGGGTCCTAGATACATACCAATGTCTCCAAAACAGTATTCCAAATTAATTCCCACCTGATATTTTGGAATTAAGCTATGTGACAAAATATCTAATGCGCATTCTATGTGTTCTACTTGCATAAAGTATTAAAGAAATAAAGAACACTCTTTTGTGTAAATTATTTGTTTTACATCCCCAAATGTTCATCCAGAAAATCATTTTAATACTGCAATTCCAGATAATAAGGGGGAGTAATTTCTTTATCAGGGCTACAGTAGTACAAAAATCCCACTTATAGCCCTATTTTTTCCAGCAGGCTCTGAGGCATTAATTTTTTCGATTGGAAAAACAACTCTTTCTACAAATTAGGGAAAAAAATCATTCAAAACTATTTATCAATAAGATGATTTAACATTAATGCTACTGAAATGTACACTGCTACTGAATTGACATGACGAAATTCTGTGTGTTTGGGAATTTCTTATATTTTAATGCTACTTTTCAATACTCAGTGATTACTGATGTACAAAGAGATTACTTTTATTGTTTATGGCAAATAGCAACATCATCAAAAGCACCATATGTTTTTTGATGACGCGAAAGAGTAAGTGATTAAATAATTCATTAACCTGAATCTAACTTTCCAAAGTAAAGGAACTATTAATTGCAGGTTCATAAAAAGTACCTCCTCTCACTGAAATCAGTAGATTAGAGGAATCGAAACATAATATTTGGATATTCGGGACTGAAGCTGAAGCATCACTGAAAGTAAGATAAACAGGGTAATACATTGTAAACTGATTTTTTTAGATATTTTGTTCTAAACTTCAGGCAAGTCTTGTACCAAGGGGGAAAGAATATACAGTCTTCATTACAGAAAAAAAAAAAAAAAAAGTGAGTTTACATGCAGCCTCTGTCAATACTCTGATTACCTGAAATTGAAGGAGTTACAAGTACTTTAAGCTGTTTTCATGTTCCACTAGGAAACTGAGCCATAAAAATACAAAATAATAGATCTAAGATTTCTTGTTACAAATTCTTAGGGTTTAAGGGCCTGAAAATTATCAGTATCATTTAGAGACATATTTTAGAAGCCTGGTCAAAACAAGATCTCAATGTGATTATTATGCAATAAAACACCACCAACAACAAAACCTACCAAACCCTCTTGAAACAAAACAAAAAAAGAACCGAAAAATCAAAAGCAAAAAAAAATATCAAACCCACACACTTTTCAACACAGAGACAGCAACTTTTAGCACCACATAATTTTGCAGAACTGGTAGTATTGTAGTTTTTTACTGTGGTCCATTAGGTCGCTTACATGTAAATTGAATTTTTGTTTTTCTTACTATATTCCCTTTAAGAATACATATCCACCTTTTTCTTTCTGCAGCAAATGTAACTAGTTTCACTTCATGAAGTGATTAAAATCTCCCTTTATCTTTTTCTACATACACCGTTAAAATAACAAGACCAAACACAACCAAAGTTAAAATTTCTTCAAACTTTAGCCACAATAACTCACGGAAAAAAAAAAAAAAAAAAAAAAAAAAAAAAAAAAAAAAAAAAAAAAAAAACCCCCACCAACTAATTCTGGATGTGTTTCTTCTAAATCAAAACCTGGCAGCATATGTTGAAATTGCCAAACATGACATCTGAAGTTTGGATTAAGAACCAAAATTCCCCAACACTGGACTGAGTAGCATCCAACTGTTCTGATCATTATTTAAGGATTTAAACAGGGTGATATGGAGCAGAAAAAACCCTCTTCAATTCAGATTGATAGCATTTACAGAAATTAAACTGCTTGTGATTCTTGGAAGAACTGTGATCATATTTTAATGTAGGCTTAAACTGTAAATTTCAGATTATGTTCAAAATTTGACATCAAAGGTGCTTCAGATATATGGCTACAGTAAAGTTTCATCCCTTCTAAATGTGCCTCCATTGCAAGGGTAAGTAAAAAAAATCATCAGAATTTATGCACAGAGCTATAAGAGTAATTTTCTTGCTTAAGTCTCCTATAGCTGCAACCCCTTATCACAAAAAAAATAAAAAGCTATCCCAGCTCAGATGAAAAAAACTTTTTCACTGCTCTCTTGGGAGAATCTGATCTCAAGTTGTGGAGTATTCTGAGTTCAGGCAGTATCTACTTCTCCTGTTGACACTATTGGATTATGTATAAATAACTGAACACAGGGAGCAAGGATTCCCATATCCTGACAAGTTGCTTTCACTCTCAAGATTAAAAAAAATCTTATTTTTTCTCAGTGTCTCAATGACTGTGAACCCATTCCTTACAAAACAGACTATCTCCAAAACAAAGATTCCAAGAGGAAGTCTCTTTGAGCTTATATGCTGGTTTTTATATCCTATTACCTGAGAGGAGCAGAAACTTACATGCAAATTAATTTGGCTACCTGATGCAAAATTACTTATTTGCAAAATGTTTTGGGGGTACTAAGACCATTTCAGAGGACTTATAAAAATATTCTTTCAAATATCTTCTCAGCTCTTTCTTATCCATATTGCTTATTACATACACAATTGTGCAAGAGAAGTGGGAATAAAATAACAATTGGGGCTATAAATTCTGTTATAAACTCCTGTAACAGCACAGTGGAAGATTTCACTAGACACTGAATATCAGCAGCAATTACATCTCAGAACTGAAGAGCAGGAAGATTTTTTTAATTGCTCTTTATTTAGCAAGACTATCATGTTCTCTCATTAAGTGATATAAAAATGAAAGTGAGTACAGAACAGTGAATCCTAAACAGATATATTTAATATTTTCACCAAAGGAATGCTTATTAGACTGTTCACAAAATCACATAAACACATGGGTTTAAATCTGTTCAGAACTTCTGCAATCCTCTTTGTCTTGCATACACCTTCACCAATTATTCTTACACAATAAATAATATATATGGAGTCTTTCCGTGTTTCATACCACACTTCATAGGGTAAGAGGCACTCATAAGTGTATGAAGCTCAAACTGTGAAGCTGGCTTCCCCAGGGGGCCTCCAGCCTCATGCAAGGGAGACATAAACAAGCACTGTGAAAATAGGGTATGGGAAGATTTTCTCTTTTTCAGTTCAGACTGGAAAAACTATCTGTCCAAGCTTTAAATTATAAGTATTAGAGACAAAATGTTTGTGTTTTGCTGAGACATAATTGAAGATTAACCAGAAAAAAAATAAATTAACAGGCTGCTTCAGATGTTTGTGAAATCCTCTAATGAGAGAAAAGAGAAGATGTTGTAAGGTAAACTTTAGAAAGACAGGAAGAGAACACAAAGTGAACTGCTTTCTACTAAACTCTGAAATGCCAGAAGGAATTGACAAAGATAAGTAATGGAAAAACCAAGAATATGATTCTGGAATGAGGGGCAGAGTTCCAACACAGAAAGTCTCATGTGCTGTTGCTTTTCAGTGGGTGAGAAATTTTAGATTTAAATTTGAGGACAGAATGCCACTAAAGAGGAAGAAAGAGACCAGTTTCTAGCAAAAAAAGCACATTCATGATCTTTAGACTTCCTCATGTTTTGATAGTAGACACTTAAAAATTTAATAAACCTTAGAAGAAGAGCAGAAAAATGAAGCTATTGTTGAATACAGCTGGCAGTATCTTAGGAGGCGTTTCTGCAGGCAGAGAAATAATCCCATTCTGCATCAGTTTTCAATGCAATGGAAGGCACTTCGGTTTTCACCTAGGCAGTTTTTTATAGTATGCACTTTGACTACTTCTTTAAGCATAGTTCTCTCTTACCCAGCAGTAAGAGGAGTGAACAGAACACTCTCAGCTGGCAGCTAACAGAAGAAGGAGAATCCAGGAGGAGATAGCCATTCCCCAAATGGATTCAGCATGGATCAACACAGTCTAATTTGCTGACCTTTTGGCTGCCCTCTACAACTTATTTATCTACTGAGCTTTCCCCTGAGATAAGAGGCAATTTTGATCTTTAGGGCTTCAATGAAAGAAAATTCCTCATCAACACATATATTGCTTTTTCAGCTCTGCCTTTATTTAGTATAATTATCCTAAGGATAATAGCTATATAGTATAAATTGAAAACCAGTATGTAATAAGGAGAGAAATTCCAGAAGCAGATTTGGAAAGGACTTAAAATTCTCTAGGACAAATGGGTACATAAGTAGCATAGTAATCCAGTTGTTCTGGGAATACACTTAAAAGTATTACAAAAATTACACCATGTTTCTAGAACATAGTGTCTTTTACAGTAGGGTTCCCCCTCCATTTCTCTTTCCTTTATAAGTGAGAAAAAGCTGGAAGTGACAGACACTTCACTATTTATGTTTTAATTTGCTGACAGGAACATGCTAACTTTCCAAATTTCTAACAAGTTAGTTTGAGTACACCTGCACTTACTTCACTACTACATGTGTAAGTCTACAAGAGTTCTACATGTCATGAAGGACCTTGGAAATGTATGTCCTTTCACACTTTCTTAATTCACAACTTGATAACATTTAATCAAGTGATTTTTCAATAGGACTATTTTGTATTGAAAATTTCCTTGCAGTTTGGATAATGATATATGTAAAAATTCAATAACCTAATTTAAAAAGATTAATATAAAAAAAAGGTTTTGCAAACCTATATACAGGCAGGAAACCTATATATAAAACTTTAAAGGACTTAAATGTCAGAAGACTTTCAAAAAGATAATATTCATTGTTGTGTACTACAAATACAAATCCTGAGGTGCAACCCAACAGATCCACACAAAAAATTTGTCAGAAGACAGATACCAAAATCTTCCTGTCTTATGTGTCAAAAACCAAATCACAGGATGATTTTTCTTCCTCATCCAGAAAGGCACTGTATTTAGTCATGGGATAATTAATTTTTTAAAATTACAGATCCAGAATTTCTGGACTGAATAGACTAGTATTATGTGAAGCCTTGAACTGTGGAAAGTTGTTTCTCACAAATGCTATGGGACCTGTTGGTGCCTGAAGAAACAAAAAAATAAAAAACCTCACACCTTACAGTCTAATCATGATTATTTCCTTCTTTCATCCTTCCTTCTTTGCATTAAGGAGAAAGGCCTTGGTAAAAGAAAAAGATCCACCAGTTAAAGTTTCTTACCAGTTTCTTGGTAAGAAATCTATTTTATATGTACATTCCTCACCCAGGTTCATAATTTCCTATCCTGATTTTGCCTTCAATTCATCCAAAATTAATTTCTTCCTTTCATCTTCAACAGCACATACAACACCACGCCATAACTCCTGTTCCCTGTAATTTCCTTTTTTAGTTCATTCCCTTGACTGTTCCCTGCGAAACCTGCCTCTCCTCTACAGAGTGGGCTGTTCAGGGTTTGCCACTGGGGCTGGAAGTGTTGGCCATTTCTCTCTGAGCACTGGCTAGAGCAGTGGGTTGCATGGCATCCTGCTCCCAATCCAGTGGTAACCCGTGCTTTTTTTGTATCTCCACCAGTGCCTGACTTTTACACTGTCCTTTTAAGCTGCATACCATCCAAAGTTTTAGCTGGGCTTACCTCTCATTGAATTCCTCCTTTAGAACAGAATTCTCTAAGATTATTAATTGCATTCATCAATTACAGAAGAAATACTGCATACAGTTCTGGTGTCCCCAACATAAGCAGTTGGAGCAAGTCCAGGGGTGGGCCATGAAGTTGATAAGAGGACTGAAGCTGACGCTGTTCAAGATTACAATGACACAGACTCCAACTCAGAAGGCTGACAATGACTCCTTTATTTTTAGTTATTTCTTCCCTTTTATGCTATTCTACAAAGAACAACCCAATGGGTGGAAAAAAGACAAACTTCTTCACCTACATTGGTCAAGTCAGAGGGACATGAAGAAGAAGTCCCTCCTAGGGAAAGGAATGTAAACATAGGTTACAGTTAGGAAAACATGTCTCTTGTTGACAGAACAGTCTCTGGGAAAGAGTTTCAGAGAAACCAAAACATCATAGGCACGAACCAGGGCTACATGAAGCACCTCCCTATGGAGACAGGCTGAGAAAGCTGGAGCTGTTCAGCCTGGAGAAGGCTGCACGGGGACCTCACATCAACCTTCCAGTATCTGAAGAGGGCTTACAAGGAAGCTGGAGAGGGACTCTTCATCAGGAGCTGTAATGGTAGGACAAGGAGTAATGGGTACAAATTGAAGGAGGGGAATTTAGGTTAGATATTAGGAAGAAATTTTTTACTGGGAGGGTGGTGAGACAGTGGAACAGGTTGTCCGGGGAAGTTGTGGATGCCCCAACCCCGGCAGTGTTCAAGGCCAGGGTCAATAAGACCTTCAGAAACCTGGTCTTGTGGGAAGTGTTCCCTGCCCATGGCAGCAGGGTTTGGGATTAGATGATCTTTAAGGTTCATTCCAACACTTTAACATTCTATGCTTCTATGAAATGTCCTGCACAAATATTTGAACTGTAAGCTTCAGCACAGATCTTTCTGCTCAATTGCTCCACACCAGCTTATCTTAGCTCACCTTTTATTTGCCCTCTTTGGCTTTTCATCACTTATGCAATACTACAACAACTACAATACTGTAGATTATATTAAAATGCAAATATGACTTGATGCTATATAGGTCTGTTGACTGGAATCATTCTGTTCTGCATCATAGCAATGAGATGAAAAGATATTCTCTAGCACATAAGTTATTAAACCTCTACTGTCTTAGACTATTTACTAGGTAGGAAATGGATCAGACTTGTGTTCTTCATCTAGTCACTGTGGTATCTTATGAATCCATACATATTCTTATGATGGGAAAGACCTCCCCCTGCTCTTCCATACATCACTTGAAGTTTCCAAGTCTAAATTGTGGAGCCAGAATATGAACTGCACATCTGCATGGAGAAGTTAACCTTCTGACATGCAGCAAATGTGCCAGCTTTGAAGCATCTGATTTTGTTTTTAAGCCATAAAAATTGCAAAGATTCTAGACTTTGGTGGGTAATTCTTATATGGGTTTTGTTTACCATGGTATTTGGGCATCAAATCATTAGGAAGCATTCACAAGGATTATAAAAACATAACAAGCTTAAGAGAAAAACAATAGTTTGCTGATAAGTTGTCATTTCAGGCAGTGGCATTAGGTACACTGGAGAAATTTAGGGATGAAGTTATCAGTTGCAAGTTCAACTATAAAAAACAACCTCATAATTAACAATATTCATCTATGACTGAAAATTTTGTTTCTACTGTCACTCAATTACTGATAACTATGGAAATCAGAATCTCTAATATTTCATTAGGTTTTTTTATCTGCAGGAAATAGTATAACATAACTCAATTTTTACATGGCATGAAGAAATTAAAAAAAAAACCCACAGAAAAATCAGAAGAGTCTCACACTAATAAAACAGGGTAGCTTTGACACTATTGCTATTCAGACCATGAGATGATACTATTTAGGGTATATAATACTGAAAGGGCAATCTGATAATCACACTAGAAGCAATTTCAAACCATACTACTGCTGAAAAGTCAATTTAACTTTCCAGCTTTATAAGACTTTGTTATTGCTATTGTTAATTATTTCTCATTTAATGGGAAATTGGCAACAAGGTCCCCAACTGTCATTTTAAATCTGCAATAATATCATGTGAAGCTTTTCGTCCTTATTCCCAAGTCCTGGATTATCAGAGCTAAATGGCAGCTCCAGCATTACAAAAGCTCAGGGGCAGGTACTGTTACACAAATTGCCAATTCAATTAACAGTGTGTAAATGCTCCACTGGCAGGCTGAGGGAAAGACAGCCATTTTGGCAAGTGTCATTCCTAATTTATCAAACTGTCAAACCTTCCACTCAGGTGCCTGCGGTCACTGTCTGCCTCTTAATGCTAAGTTGTAAAGCTGCAGGAACCACTCTTGTAGCTTGACAAGGCACAATACTCAAAACTGATTTTAAAATCAAATGTACAGTTGTCTTAATTATTCTCACTATAAATGATGTTTTAATTACAAAATCAGAGTGGGAATATTCAATCAAGATCCAAGATTACATTTATATACAAGGAGGCAGGCAGATCAAAGCCCGATAGCCTCTTTTCAGAGATAGGTATTCAGTTTTTCTTAATACAGTAGGTGATTGCCTCCCTCCCTCAGCTACTGTTCTTTAAGGTCTTTAATCTGATGCTGCACTTGGTTCTTACCAAACAACTATGTCTCTTAATGCTTTTCAGGGGAAAACCCCGAAACATCAGTCTCATTTTCACAGCCATTGCTCTCCTTCCTCCAGCAGATATGACCAGTCACTTGATTTAAGAATTTTTTAAAAGTCTTTAAAGCGACCAAAAAAGAAAAAAAAAAAAAGAAAAAGAAAAAAAAAGTTAAAGGTTAGGAGGGTCTTCTCTAAAAGAGAAAGGCTAAATAACCTCTCACTTGAAGGCCCTCCCTCATTTTTTTTCCTTGAATTTTTTCCCTGTGTCAATAGAAACAGCATACAGAAACGATTGCATATGCAGATCAGAGCCCCTGCAGTGAATACATGCACTGTGCAGTTCACTGGTGCCTGCAGGATAGCGCTTGAACAGTACCCCCCTTATGTACTTTGTACATCAGAGCATCTGTAAATGTTTGCTTTTGGGTTGAATACTTGCCGAGGGAGAGCTGTGGAATGTCTCACTTAAATCAAGTTTAAATAGATATGACTATTTTAAAGGAAAAGAAAATGGAAGTAGAAAAAAATGCAGAAATTTGTCCTTTCAGTGTATTATTAGTAAAAACGTTAGTAAAAATTAACAAAATTTATGGCAAAAAAAAGTAATTATTATAAAAAAGTAATAGCAGAGAAAGCTCATACTAGATTAGATGAATGTGTTTTGCAATTCATCTCTGGACATCGTGAGCCAACAGAAGATGCTCCAGAGAAATAGAAGAAATCCAAGATAAGTAATTATGTGGTAGATAACATCAGCTATAGTAGTCTGTTTAGAATTATTAGGTTTAATGAAAACCTGTATTTATGTACATCTTCCAAAGTGATGATTTTTTTTTTAGATTTTTTTTTTTTGGTGCATGTGATTTGATGTATAGGTATTATTATCACAGCATTAAGAACCTGAATACTTTTTCCTCTTATACAAGACAGCTGTAGCCTTTGACTCAATTTCATGGTGTCACTGCAAGATCCTAACCATGCATTCTGTGAAAGAATGCATCCAAACAGCAACAGAATTCAATCATGCAATTACATTTTAGAATGCCGCTTAATTCTTTTCAGCATTAAAAAATAATTCCTACAATGCCTTCAACAGACACAGTAAAAACAACTGTGTTTTGTATTCACAACATTATTTTTTCATCCATATGATCATAAGTGTGAATGAAGAAAGTGCTCTGGAGCAGAAGATGACCAGGAGTGAAACACTGCTATGTTGAAAGAAGAAGGAATTTCATGCCTTGGTAGAAAACAACTATTTGAACTGAACTTGACTTCTAAAGCTTTTAAGGATTGGCCCTAAATCAAGGCAAAACTGTTTATAAAACTCTGCTAAATATTTAAGACTATGGACTTCATCCAATGCCCCATAAAATAATTGGGATGATCCTAAATCCTTTACGTGCCCTATTGCAGCCATATCTATATGAAAAGATGGATCTCTAACTGGTTCCAACACATGAAGGAAAAACAGCAAGCATTTGAGAGTGATGAGGTAGATTATTTCTGTCACTTAAATCACTTTGCATAATTTCACAAGAGCACACAATTAAACTAAATTTTTAGAGGAAATGAGGAGACTAAAAATAGAGAACATGATTCCAACAAAGTTTCGAAAATAAATGTATGCTTTGAAAATCCTGACAGGCACTAACTTTTGACACTTTCATATGTGAAACATATCTGCACAGAACTGACTTTCCTCCATAGAAAGTTGTCTCTTGCTAATATTATTATTGCTACACTACTTTTGTGCTAGTGGTCTTTTGTAAACCTTACTCATTTGCAATAACATCATACAGTCTGAAAGCATACACATACTTCTTTGAACTTGAAAGTGGGAGAAAGAAGAGGCAGGAAAAAACCCCCATTTTAAATCAGCAAAATAAAACAGATGTTCCTGAGGTATACATTGGAAACTTTATCATCTCTATAGATTTTGCATAAGAGTTCAGGAAACTACATGTGAGAGTTGAGGGTGAAAGGATGCATGCTGCACAAGAAGCTTCAAGAGCGAAATACTAAAAGAAATACTAAAGTAAATATAGTATTACTAAATCAGCTTCAGACTAAAATCTCTGATAGTCATTTCATTTTTCTAGAGGTGAAAGTTGTTGAACGCAGAATACCTTCTTAATACAAGAGAAAAGAAGTTTAACTATTTAAAAACAAATGGAACATTTTTAGTGTCCTATGTAAATCCTAATGCTGGAGGACAAAGGAGCCTATGAAGCTTCAGTAATTCCAAGCAGTTCATTAAAATAAAACTAGGTGAAAAACCGTTAATAGTTTTGTATCTATGAGATTATTCCAACTGAATTTTGCTTTCAGAACATCAATACAGGCAGTGCTGTGATTCAATAAACCTGTGTCCTGTAGCTTGAACTGTGCAAGAAGTTGATTCAATCTGTATCATAATCATGCTTCAAATGATAGATTGTTTCTGGGTCTGAGTTTCTTCAGTCAAGAATATTTTGCGGAAGAGGAGAATGAGCACTTTGAGAGATAAATCTGATAGACATAATAATTCATATGTATTTAATCTCATGTCCATGCATTATAAGACTTTACTACTGCATCAAGAACAGCCTTTTGGAAGAAAGCAATTCACTGTACTGAGAAGCACCTCAGCCACTGGGGAATGATTATCAGATTCCGCATACAGAAACGCCATTTAAGGGTGTGGAAACTCCAAATATCACTTTGGAGACAGAAGTTCCACACCAACTGTTATCCAAGGACCACACTGCTTATATTAGCAACTAGTGCCAAATAATCTTAATCCAGACAGCATGTGGTATCAGTGTTCTATGCTGACGTATATGTTCTATACCTATCAGTTCTAAACTGATGAGTTACCCAAGCTAGTTTCAGAGCTTTGAGAGAAGTCTAAGGCCAGCTGAGGAGCTGACTGTACACTCATGTCCAGTGTAGACATACTCTATGTCTTTTTCACTGGAGTCTGTGTAGGTGCACGAAGGAAAAGCAGCTGAAACATACATGATGGTAAGTTTCTTGAGAAACCTATGGAAGTTCAAACCAAATAATTGTTTAAACAATAACACTTTGGCCTGGTAGTAACTTCAGAATAGTAGCTGCCAGAAAGTATGCTGCGGTAAGAAGAGCAATAAATTTAACTAGATGTTTCCTTAAAGGACATTTTTCTTCAAGACTGCTGGTCCTCCTAGTAGATCCTTATGAAGTATTGTGCCTAAATTAACATGAATACCTGCCTAACAGTGTCTAAGAAATAGAACTTCCTGTGTGCAGGTTCTCTGAACACATGACTTGCGTTTGGGGAAACTTTGGGACTGGTGTGGTAAAACAGAATATCCGTTTTGGTATCTTGGATCCTGTCCTTAAGCAACACAAGATGATTCATATATAAAATTTCCAGAGCAGGAAATGGTGAGTAATCCTGCAGACATAACACTCCACATTAGCCTAGATTCTAAGGGTTAGAAATTGTTTTAGGCTTTAAATCACCTACATTAAAATTCTGCCCTGCAGTTTTGGAAATAATTAGTGATACTTATGTATTGGTTCCTGGTAATAGGCTTTCATGGGAAACTTTTAATACATTTTGTGGGAGAAGTGCAAAAAAAAAAAAAATCTGTGGCTGTGTTTCTTAGCATGCTTCTTGAATGTTTGAACTAAATGAAAATTGTATTGAATGTGTTCCTCAATTTTTCCTGTGGAGCAGTCATTCAGAGGGCTAAGCACACAATATGTTTGGAAAAATTATGGGGAAAATAAAGGCACAATAAGATCCAGTGTTCCTCAGCAATACCATGTTTTTCCTTACACAAATACAGCTGTCAGCACTTTAAAACTGCTGAAAAAGGAGGCCTCACCATCCAGTCCATACCTGGGTTCTGCTTCTACCTCCTACCTGTGTCAGCACAGTGAGCCATGCTAGGAAACTAATGGGGCAGGAATTCACTCTCTGAGCTGATCTGCTAACCATGCCATCATACACTCACATTGGCATGGCAAAGAAGCCAGAAACAGGAACAAAGGGGAGGGTGAGACGACCCACCCTCTCTAACTGCAGGTAGAGTCAGTGGGATTTGGGTCTTTAGCTAAGAGATCCCAATGTTACTGTCCAGGAATTTTCTGGAGATCTCAGAAATCTTCCCATCAGAAACAAGAAAGTATTAAATATTCCAGTATTCTTTGGTGGCAGGTAAAAATACTGGAGCTTGGAATGGTTTTTATTGTGTTTAGTGCCGCATTTTAGAAACATATGAAGAGATTACTGAACCACATCCAGAAAAAAATCTCCCTACAAGTTACATGACTTTTACTAGAATTAGATTCCATATCCCTGCTGCTTAAACTTTAGAACCAAATTCTTTGATTTGACATATTCAGATGAGTTTTGCAGCCTCACCACTATCTCCTCTGTGATATCTGGTACCTAGTGACAGTTATATGGGGGAGAGCTGTAAAATTCTATCATGATTTCTAAAATACACTGAAGTATTTGATATCTCTATGATGGCTAGAGGATTCTAATTTATTCTCAGGTGGGGTGGGGAAGTTAAGGGTTTCCCTCCATTTCTGCAGAGGTTTGTGTTCAGAGTAGTCTGTGGGATTCACTCTCTTTGAGTCCATGAAATTGTCCTCTAATTATTTCTTCCCATGCATTTGAAAAACACGAGTTTGACCAAAGGCTAGGATCAGCCTGGTCCAAGACTTAGCATTCTTATTCAAATGTATGCTGATTTTCACATGGAGCTAATTAATGGTGCTTAATTCAATGACAATACAAGAACAACAATGATAAACTATTTGGGTAAAATTTCTGTATCTTAATAGTTATAACTTCCTTTTGGCTTTGACAAGAAGCAAAATTATTAATCATGATGAAAGATTTGCCTGGGTTCTGCCTCCAATTTAATATAGCAAAGTGGCAGCATTTGCCCATATGGAGTTTAAGAGAAGCCAATACTTAAAACATCATTAACACTTTTTGCTCTTTCTGCACCATCTCTGCTTCTAATCCAAAAGATATCATTTCTCCATTCCTACATCATGGCAAATGCCTAAATGGGCAGAGCAAACAAATGCACTAAAAAATGTTGCCAAGTATCAATCTAGCTAAAGGTTTAATGTGTTTCTCTTGGTCTTTGCTTTTCTGTAACTCATCTGCAGTTTCTCCCTGTAATCACAGCCCATGATTCTTTGAAGTTGCTCTGAAATGGCACCTCAGTCTCTTCAGTGTCTCAAACACAAGTGCATTTGTAAAAATGAAATAGCTCTCAAAATGCACTTAAAATGTATCTAGGTAACTTGTAGAAAAATAAAAATGGCAGCCACGTGATTAGTTCAAACACCTGATCAAATACATACATTGCAGTGGAGTAATGAGTAAGACAAACAGCATGGTCAGCCTGAAGGAACTGGTTTAGTGCAAACCAGATAGTCTTGCCTCTCAAGACACAAATTTCTAACAGAGCCATTTGCCTCTCTGTGGATCTTACTGAATAATTTCTTTCACTGGCTGCAGGATCAATTTTCTTAGAGCTGTGGTTCTGTACTGTTATGCATCCGATTCCAATTCATCCTGATCTATGCCCTACCTAAAACACAGCCTCTGGTGCCTCAGTCACATTTCAGAAGGATGGTCCCCTCCCCTCCCTTTTCAAACTGCTGAGAGTGAGAGTGCTGCAAGCCCTTTATAGTCAACTACCTTGGCTGGCCAGCACAGAGTAAGCAGGTTAATCTTTGTACCTCCTGCCCAATTCTTGCTTCTGTAAGCAACATCTCTAAACCAGTCCTTATTAAAAAAAGAAAAAAAATAATCTTTTAACTACATTTAGCCATGGCAAGGAAAGGAAAGGGTATTTCTTCCTACTGGCCTGAATATACTAATGCTAGTCACAACCTAGACATGAAAGAACAAATTACAGTAACAGATGTCCATATATCACTAAGGTGACTTCCCTCCCTATTTTTATTTTTTATCAAAAATGGTGAGTCTGAAAAGTCAAAACAAAATTTAAAAAAAAAAGCCAACAAAAACAAAAACAACCAAAAACCCTGCAGCATCTGTCTCAGCAGAGTTCAAGCTGGCTGACAGTTCCTTACACTGAGAAGCTGAGAATGATGCTATAATTAAAATTTCATGAACAAGACAAAAAAATCTATTTTACTTGGGAGAACTTTTATGAAAGTATATAGAGAAAAACTGAATATGGTAATACTGCTTTATCCCTGTCCCTGAATTTAATGATTAAACTTAAAAATCCTGAATGAAATAATTATTAGGAACACCTCATAACTTAATTAATTATGAGTGTCATCTCTGTTAGGCACGGAAGCATGTATTAACCATTCCAAGTGAATGCATGGCTATTGGCACAACACCACTCTGGGTTCTCATTTGTTTGGTGACTGAGGATTAATTCGTCCTGTCCTTATCACAAAATTTAAACTTAACCCAATTAATTTTCAGTCTATAAAGGCATAAGCAGGAAAAAAATGAGTAATCATTCTCAAGACAAAGAAAAAAGTAATGGCATAGTCAGAGGCATCTTACTGGCACCTATTTTACTTTTCATAATTTTTTTTGTATAACATTCTCTGCTTTTACTGAATTTCAGTCAGCTCCATGGGAGACAACACCATCCGTCTTATTTCATCTTTTAACAAGGACTTGATGAGGTGACACAGGACTGATTCTTAAAAACACATTACCTGTTATGTGAGGCATTGTGTGACAGGGAGAACTATCTCTGTGACAGGCACCTGACAGCAGATTTGTTGATTTCATGGTCACTTCATTTAAAGTAACAACAGGGTGAAATATGCCATCTGATAATCTGTTTGAATGTTGACTGTGAAAAGCACTTAACATTTCTGCCAGCTACTACTACTACTACAGAATCTGTTCTTCAATATGTGCAGTTTTACCACCCTCTTTAATAATTATAAGTCAGAAACACTTATCCTAGATTAAAGGAGGGGGAAGGGGGAAGGAAAAAAAAGAACTTTGAAGAAGTCACCTAGGAAGTCTGACATTGCAGTCTGAAAATAAGAAGATTCAAAATTTAGGGCATGTCACACAGTGAGACTATTGTCTGCAAGACAACTGGCTGTTTGCAGACAATTGCTGCACCTGCACTGCATAGGTGATTTCAGAAGAGATATGTAGCCTTTCTCAATCAGTTTTCTTCCATATGAAAGTTTAATCTAGATATGTAAAACCAAACATCTCCCTGCTTAATTTTCACTAACAGACAATGATATCATAACTATAAAAAAGGAATAACTTGTTTCAGAAAGGAATTACACTGAATTTGATACTACTATTCAGGATGAAATTTTGGTTATGAAGATGGTATTATACTCACACAAACTTATTACAAGAATTTAAAAGCATTACAAGAATTAAAAAAAATAAATTATTGAAGCTTCACTAATTATTCAGATGCTGAGCTTGTAACAAACCACAATGACACAAAAACTATTATCCACTGTTTAGTGACTGAATTTTTGAAACCCCTGTTTGTTTTAAACAAGTTTGGGATAGGCACAGATAGCTCTAGATGAATCTGGCAGCACTGGAATTTGCATCAAAATCTGTCCTTAAACAGAGACATTATCATATAAAAATGCATGGCATGTACAAATTTCAAACTTAATTCAAGTAGGGCTAAATGAGACAAATTCTAACAAATCAGCACTGTACCCCTATTGTAATTAACATGTACTCACACATTGAACTATCTTGTTGATTTATGCTAACCTTCACAAAACCTGATGAAGAAATACCTTGAATCGATGTGATTTAAGCATTTAAAACCACATTAAATATGAACCAGAAGCAGGCTGGTTAAAATTTACACTTTCTCTGAAAGATTTTTGACACATTCAGTGCTTGTGAAAGCTGAGGGGATGACGGCCCTAGTCAAATACAGTTGAGTGAGCAGACTGCAAGCATCCCACATTCCACCTCCAGTGCAGTTCAACCGTGACGTGGAGGGACCTGCCTTCTCTTTTACTTTCCTCCTCACACTCACTTTTATTTACTGTCTTGTAAATATTTTATTAACTAATTCCTGTTGTTGCTAAGTGGGGTTTTTTTAAGTACTTTTAATATTTTGCTACCCAGTTTAACTTAAATTCACCTAGTCTTTCTATTCAAAAATAAAAATCCTGACAAGCTGACAGTCTAAGACTATAGCAAGTATCTTATTCCTAATATATGACGATAATATCAGAACCATTTTATATGAATTTGTTTATCTTTAAATCCTCTTTACTCAGGAAATAACCTGAAGGGTTCAGGTTTCCGTCTCCTGGGATCACAGCAATGGCAGTAGAAGCATGTATTTGAAAACTTCAGTGTGGATTATGAATGTTGTTTTTATAGTCAGAACATTCTGCGTGTTCTTTTATGGCACTGTCAACTCCAATGTTTCCTGCTAAACTTCAGCTACATTAGAAACAACAATCTATAGTTATTTTGTTAAAATAGCTACTGTCAGCTTGAAATCCAGTAAATTAAAAACAAAACAAAACAAACAATGAAGCACTATCAGGTGCTAAACCAATCCTTGAGACCCACTTGCCAATTTCTACTGTTCTAAAACCATACACTTTTATTTTGTGGCTTTTCTTCTTCCTGTTTCTGCAAAAGCTTCACAGAAACAAATGAAAAACGAGGCATACTGAGAGCTATCTGGGCAGAAATAGCTTTCAAAAGTGCCTAGGAGAAAAGTAAAGAAACCAGAGGGAATACATCAAAAGGGAAAAAATGGCTTATTTCTTAATCTATTTCACTTAGAGTGCTCTCTGGAATTACATAAAACTTTTCTGAAAGAAACTCCCAACATTTATAGGAAAACAATCCTGTTCAGAGGTCTAGTGTGCTCCTTTAAACAGACCCTGGCTTTGAAGCATGGAGTAAACACCCCTGTGGCCCACCTCTTGGGGTACTTGGTGGCTGCTCTGAGTTGCATCATGCACCATTCTGGGCAGGAAGCCAGCACCACTGGCCAAGCAAGGTCACTCACATGCACAGGCATCTTCTGGTGGCACCGATCCAGCCTCCACTGCTCCTGCCACACTGCCCCCCTTCCTCAGCTTCCTTTGAGGAAACCCTGACAGGTGTACTCCAAACCGCCCCAAATCCTCACTTGATGCAACGCTGGGCAATTTCAGAAGCCATGGCTGCACTACCATGCAGATACATTTCCCACCCCCAGAACTGTCAGAACTGTGCTGTTACTCAGCTGTTGAGGAAAGTCTAGACTAAATTAACTTGACTGACCAAATTGGAATTGCAGCCCTTGTCAAACTCAGTGGGAAAATATGCAAACTATGTTTACAGCCTTGTTAAGCATAAAGCCATTAAAAGTCACATACCCAGTAGGTTGCAGAACAATGACAAGGGAAACCAGCTGCCTGTGTGAAATACTGCTAGCTGTCCACATTACCTTCCCTGGTGTTAAACTCTTAGTATGAAGTCTCCTTCTATCAGGAGGAACAACATTTGGCTTTATATTACCAAGTTGCAGAATTCATCACTTTCATCTCTATGCCATCTGCAGGATATTGACAATGAAATGAAAACAGAACAGGATTTTTAACATGAGGGGAACACCTGATGTATGAAGTTATTCAAGCCCTAGGAATGTGTGGTATTGCACATTCTCAGTGTCACAGCCTTTGCTGAAAAGGATTTCCCTGACCTTTTCTCTAACCAGCAAACAAATAAGCCCTATCTCTCAGCAGGAGAGAGCACTGCTCCATTAGATCATTAAGCAGTTCTATTCAGACTACCCCAGTCTCCTGTCCTTGGCCCTGAAGAAAGAGCTGGCACTGGTCCAATCAGTCAGATAGAAGGAAGGCAAATGTGCTTTCGTATGGTACAGCTTGAAATGTCACAGCAGGATGAAAGTCGTCGAACAGACAGCAGTGAGGAAAAGATGTGGTGCTACATGAGGGGTAGTGTTCCAACAAGGAAAGGCTGGTGTTTCAGTCTGCCAAACAACGTAATGACTCATCCAGGCAGAAAAATATTACCACCATGGGAATATTTGGAACGTCTCAGTCTGAGAGTAATTAGGGACTAAACTACACCGGCATGCTTCAGTGATGAAATGAGAAAATAAGCAATACCTCTGTCAGGTTCTGATTGGCGAGTATTAAATGAATATGGGTTTCTATCAAATCTGACCACAAACTAGTAACTTGCAGCAGATTGTCAGAACAGAGTAATATTTCCACTTTCTCATAAAATACGATGGCACAAAAAAACCTGGTGAAGTGAAAAATGTTACAGTTGGCAGTAAGAGTTTTAAGGAAAATCATTACCACGATTATATAATTTAATCCTTGTAACAGGCATTTGCACATAGCATTTTCAACCTCTAATTACTCTGTCTGCAATGGAATAAAAAAAGGTAAGAAGAGGATGGGTAAAAGCAGCAAATGCTGACAGTTTCATTTTATTAATAACTACTGTATACAAATCACAAACTGAAAAGCAAAAATGTTTAATGAATATAGGTAATGGAATTATTGTACTACTTATCGGTTGTAAAAATGTAAATACTTTGGCAAGAAGGACAAATGTTAATTTTTATTCTTTTGTATCTCCAACTCATGCACAATTTGTATTCATTAAGCAATGCAAAAGGCATTTTTTTCTTTATAATTGTAAAGTGACATTATAATTAAATTGTATAACCTCAGCAGCATCTGCAATTTAAAGGATCACTTACAAGCTGGCTGGACAAAGTGCACCACATTAAGCCACAAACTGAGTTACACATCAATAACCCTTCATTCCAGTGGCTGGGTCAGAACCTCAGCAACATGAAGGAAAAAAAAAAAAGATTATTCAGAGTAAAAAGGTTTAGAAGGTCAGAAGCAAAACCGCTTACAAGATCAAAATTCCCAGGATTCTTTGACTGCATACACAGAAACCTCCTGTGACACCTGTTCAACTTCTTTTGGCTACATGGACACTTGTAGTTCAGCTGAACTAAATGCAGTTCCCAAATTAAAAGGAAGGGCAAACACAAATTACCTCTCTGCACAATATGAACAACCCCCATTAGACTGGCTTAATAAACTCTAATAGATGTATAGCTTAATACAATATTCAGCTATTGACATAAACATAAATATAAATTTCAAAGAAAATAACCTACTTTAGTAAAATTACCTGTGCAATAAAAATTAATGAACTCCAAATGATTCTGCACATCTCCACCAAATTGCATTTTCAGGCTCACATCTTCAGGACATGCTGGGTGGTTTGATGCATTCCCACAATTCATCTTCCTGCTAAGCCAATTTTAATTTAAATGCAATTAAAGGCTCAAAATGAACATTATGTATTAGATAAAGCCTTGAATCTGCAGACTATCATAAATATGATTTTCAGAAAAATTAATTACAAGCCATTAGGGTACAAGTCATCTTACTGCAAATGTTGAGTTAAACTGCAGAATCAGTTTGTTCCTTCCATTAAATGTTAAATACTGATTTTAAGCTTTGCTCCAAGTTAATAGCAGAAGGTCAGCATAAAAGAAAAAAATGTTTCTGAAATAATCCTCAGAGATACTGGAGACTTATCAATCCACATTAATTGAAAAAATGTATTCTCCCTAAATACTTAGTGACAATTAGCTTCTGATCTATTTTTGGTCAACTTAAAATAACAATAAAACTCTTCACATTCTCCTTGTGCGCTGAATATAGCACAGACTTCTGCAGAAGTTACAGTCGGTGTACAAGTGTTTCAAATGAAAAATCTATGTATGGTGTGTGGTTTTGTCTAACCAGTAACCCCACAAACCACACTGGAGATTCTGCACAAGACACACCATAGACCTGGTACACAAAACCAAGAAAGTCAGATAAGAATGCTGTCGTTTGCTCTGAGGTGGAGCCCGAACATTCACTACAACCCCAGCATACCAGAAGTAGCTGTGGAAAATGGTATGATTTCAGACTTTGAGATAGGTTGAAATCACAAAGACATCTTTTTAGATGGTCCCGAAGAGGATTCACAAATGTTCCTGTAACTCCTAGCAATGATGATGCAGGATTTATGCATTCTAACTTTTTCTAGACACTTACAGAAAAAGTTCTACAGACCTATATATCAAGAGGTATATAGAACACACAAGTGTTTCAAAAATAGAGGAGAAGGAAACTATATGTTGTATATTGTATATTTTAAAAACCATTTAGCACTGCTGAGACAAAAAATATTAGCATATCTCTCCGAGTTAAGTTTTTCCAAATTCATGACTTCTGAATCTCACTGCTAGCTGTTTTCTATAATACCATCCTATAGCTACTAGGTTCTTCTTGCCAAAAGTAACCACGATAGATTCAAAGGAAAACTGTGCTTAATTCCCATCTCCCAAACTGACATATTTTATACACAATATGTCAAAACTCTGCATTTTTCATTAACTTCTGTTCTATCATTAAACAGAAAAGCAACGACACGGTTGGAGAAATTCAGCCATTAATCTCATAATAATTGCTTATAAATGTTCATGCTACACTGACAAGCTGAATGCATCTCATGTAGTTGAGGGTGTCAAGGTAACTTTAAAAAATAAATCTTTATTAAATCACAGCTTTCTTTTCTGACATTATTCAATTTAGGCACGAACACTGAAACTCACACCTTCATCATCTGCACACTTGATTCAACTTAATTTTATCTGCTGGAATATCAAATGTTTCAATATTCACCTCTATATCCAGGCCCTCCTCCAGCTGTTAACTACTTCAGCCCTCCAGGGGACTGCATGTGTTTGCTTCAATCCATTTATTGTCTTTTGCTTGTCTACATCTATCCCTAGACACTAATGTACTCACTTCTGGATATTAGTAGATAACCTCTGTGCAGTGGGAGTTTAATGAAATATCTGGCCATCAAGCTGGATGAATGTTATTTTGGCAATTGAACTTCATAATTTAAGGGCATTCATATGACATTCTCTAATTTCAAGGAAAGTGGAAAGCTGTTACATTCTGCAGGTATTATTAAGATACTTTGTATGCTTATGGAACCTTAAGCAATTATACTTTGTCAGACAGCAAAACTTCTATGAAATGAAATTTATTATATGCCTTGACAGTTTCAAAAATCAGAGCAATGATTAGGGCTAATGAACGCAGAAGACAACTATTTCCCCGATGAGCTTGTTGCACAGTTCTACTTTTCACTGGAAAAGTTCTTCTACAGCTGAAGAGGTGTGACACAGTTACAGACACACAACAGGACTTTTTTCATGATGTGGGGTTTTAATAGCAAAATATAACAACAGAGAGAGACTTTAAAATGATGCTAGAAAAGGAAAGAGCATAAAAGCTCTTAATCCAGGCTGCTGTGCTGCAACACTGTTCTATAGGGAAAAAAAATGCCACGAACTTTCTTCATGAAGATAAAGTTGATGTAAGCCCTAGCACCTCAGTCCTTCAAAAAATAGGAAAATCCTCAGAATATTATTTCTGTTGGGATATCTTGCAATTTTCATATTTTAATGTGTGCTATCCTGAATCCTTAACTAGTGTTCAGAGTTTTATTTCTGAATCTTTGATCACACATAACTTTAAAAGCAAGAGATTCAGAAGGCTAGTCAGGGTTCATTACCATCATTGGGGATTTTACATTGACTTCAGTGTACTGGACATCAAGTTGTTAGTAAACCCAACCTGAGAGCAATTAATCTGAACAAAGCATCTAAAACATGGAACAGATCCACACCATGCAGTCCTCTTTACCCTTTCTCCTACATTCCTACAAGTTGGCAAAGACCAAGTTAAAAATGCCTATGTTGAAACCTGAAGTAAATAATTTAGCTTGCCTCAGTAGGACAGGTACTTATAGTTGGGATGCCCAAGCTAAAAGGAAGGGCAAACACAAATCACCTTTGTTCACAACACAAACAAGCCCCACCAGGCTGGGCTAACACACACTAATGGCACTCTGTTTGGGACAGGGTAGTCCTTTTCACCACAAGACTTGTAACTCAAAGCCTAAAGCTATCTGTCACGGGTGATAAAATTCCCTGTATGGCAAGGCCAAGGGGAAAAGCAAGAGAAGGAGATTACTGCATTCACCAGTGAGATGCCTCTAACTCTGCAAAACAAATGCATAGCAATGCTATGGAGGAAGCAGGAGAACATTCCAGAACTAGTACAGTGAATAAAAAAGAGATTACAGTGAGCTGTTGTCCAGATTTTCAAACACAACCCCCTTTCACTCTCCTGAGCTCTCTGCTGTTTGCCATTAGATTTCTCATTTCCAAATAACTCTGCAACTAAACAGGTGTAAAGTCAAACTCTGCCAAGCTTGGCTGCCCAGGAAGCTGTTGAAACCATGAGGTTCCCATGCAGAACACGGTCTTTGTGACAGCATGAGCTCACTCTGAATAGCTGTTTGTTCAGCGATGTGCATGTTAATGAACGCATTGTTCATTGTTATCATAGAATGCTATTCAGGGTTTCACACAAACATTAATAAAGGTATTTTCTGCATCTTTTTCACTGCAAATTTAAAAGACTTTTATATTTGCATCATTCTGGTCACTGCTTCTTACCAGCTCTTAGGAAAGTGGTCCTAAGCCAATTCTCTAGCCATGCCTATGGCCCATTTTCATTTTCTGTTTTCAGTATATTAATCAATCCCTACTTCCATTGTACTCTGAATGCAAAACTCAACCCTGTTTATGCCAAGACTCCTGTCAAATTCCATCTCCATGCTGCAGTCTAATTTGCCTTCAGCTCCATCCTATTTTTCAGCTGTTTTCTTAGAAATAAAAATTATCTTCTTTCCCCTAAACTTTATCTTCCTTACCTATCTTTTAAAGGCTGAGAAACATCATGATAGGTATTTCTGGTGAACTTTAACAGTGTTTTTCCCAAAAACCCTTAAGCTTAAGAGATTTCTGTTTATTGATAAGTACTACAGGAACACACTCAAAATCAGCATAGCTTCCTGAAATATCAAGATATTCTTTAAAAACACCTTATGGGCCATGAAATTTTGTAGTCCTGAGATTAGACATGGCACTGTAGTTTCCTAACTCCGTTACTAAAAGAAAAGGAGCTCCCCTCTAAATCACCAGAATAATAGTATTTTAACCTTTGCCTAAGATTTGAGCAAGATGTACATACACTGCATGCCTCAACAAAAGAATTTCAGAGGCAGTTCTCCCAGAACAGTGATTGGACTTGAAATAGTTGTGGCTTTACTGAATACTGAGGACTGGAGCTAGTTGCAATAGTTTCTTCAAGTTCCTCACAGTACAAGAGTGTAAATTTTTGGGTCACTGAAATATCACAGTTTTTGAAAATGCTAAGAGATGTGCAAGATTGCTTTTCATGTTTAGGTATACTGAAGCACATGAGTTTATGTGGGGTTCTGTTGGGTTGATTTGTTTTAATTTCCTATAGAAATATTTTGTGAACATCTGTAAGAGACCATTTCAGTAGGTTGATAAAACTAAATTTTAAAAAATAAGTATATGAAGGTGTTTAAAGTAAATATAATAAGTCTCAAAAGATAAGTCTCAAGATATAAAATATACAAGCAAGGAGTAAGTTCTATTAACTATTCTGTAGGTCTAAGCTGGGGTCCACAAAGGCACCCTCTGCTTAGCTCATGCACTTGCCTAAACAACTTTAAGACTTTTCTCAACACCTTCCTGAAACCACTCAGTTGTGTCAGGGCTCTTTTGAGATGTGCCATAGGATTGTTTTCCTTTCAGCAGGGGACTGTATCATTCCCACACACATACATATGTTGGCTTACTCAGAAAAGAGCTTAAAACCAGTATTTCATAATGGAACACACCAGAAAATGATGAAGCAATCACCTGCTGACCTCTGTTTTTAGTGCTAGGATTTCAGATAGCTTCTGCTTCACAAACAAGTTAAATAATAAGACTTTTACTTGATTAAAATCTGTACTATTTCAACACCAGAAACGACCCATTTTGCACTTGAAACAAAAGTTCTTCCTGGTTTTAAAATGTATGCATTTTACTTATCTACTAAACCTACCTAAAGCTTAGTATTGTGGAGTTAGCCCATTTCCTTTCAGGAACAGTGCAACTCAGTAAGTTTCTGTACTGTGAGGAGAAAAATAATTCCCTTTGCGGGAAAGTGACACACTAGTAGAGACCACTGCTTCCCTTCCCAAAACTGTAAGTACCTCATGGATAGTACCTCTGTTTAGAGGACTACCAAGGAAATACCTGAGGAGACAGTCTCCAGCAGAGATTATCACTCAAGAGAGGCAGTTCTATATTGGAACAGAAAATACATTGCTGGTGCTGAAAAAAGCTATGGAGAATAGCACTTAGGAAAGAAAATATTGGAAAATAACATTTACAAAATCACATATCTTCTAGTAGTACACATCAAAGATACCCTCACTTAACAGTGGTTAACATGAGCCTGGTGATCTATTCAGCTGTGATGGTTTAACAACAGCCAGAAATCAAAGTCCAAATAAGCCACTCCCTGCCCCTTCCAGCAAGAGTGGGACAAAAGCGGGTTGAGAGGACAATTTACTTAAAGCAAGCAGCAATGGAACAAGAAATGCACAGTGACAACAGTAGTATTAATAACAAAAGTATACAAAAAGAGGAGATGCTTTACACACAAAAGGTGTTCACCATCTTGACTTAGTGCCGCATGGCCTCTGGGACAAAGACAAGATGGCGGATGTTCCCCTGAGGTTGCACCACATGGCCACCAGGAAAAAGGCAAGATGGCAGCACTCCCATGGCTAGTGCTGCCTGTTCCCCGGCCTGAGACAATGGAAAACAATGATGGACAAACTCCTGAAAGCTAGATTGTCTGTGTCACAATGACTGCCTTTTTCCAGATGGCTGTGCTTGGCTGCGGCCTGCAGTATTCGGCTCACCTCTTCTCCCGGCACTTCAGCCTGCTGCTTCTCTGTTCCCCCTGTGGCTGCCTCCTCGCAGCCAGTGCTGCGGGGCACGTGTTCCGCTGGCCCTGGGCGCACAGCTTTTCTCAGAGTGGGGCCTGCACTCTGATGGGCTCAGGCCCTTCGCCACTTTTTTCTCATCTTGGGGCTCCATTCATGACCCAACAGTGTTTTCCACTTTCAGAGCTACGTCCTCTGAGGACCAGGAAAGCGTGGGCAGTGGAAAGAGAGGGCAGGGTACACAGGGGCTGGTACTAGCAACCTCTCCGAGGAAGAGAGAGAAACAAACTGCTGGAATTCTGGGGCTGCACTCATCTAACCCCCAGAACCTCGGCCCCAGTGATGCCTGAAGATACAGCATAGCAACCTGACCACCAGCATGTGGCACTCAGCTTTAACCCCTCTCTGCAACCAGGACATCAGCCTGTACGTCAGAGGCTACTTTCCTCTTAGGGCCACCATCAGCACTAGGGAGGCTATTAAAATCTTAGGATGAGAATTCATGTGAAATGCAGAGTGCTAAAGCTATGCACACACATTAGAGCAAATGAGATGTGGATCACGATGGTTGCATGTGACAACAGAGAACAGACATTCTCCATTCCTTTATGGAATTGCAGCAACCACTCAGGTTGGACAGGTCTGTGGAGGTCAGCTAGTCCAACCTGCTCCAAGCAGGGCCAGCACTAAATTCAGAGCAAGTCAGCTAGACATAAAATTGTCATTAAACCCTAAAAACACTCAACAGTAATAGTTTGATACAACATCTTGAGGTAAGCAAGGAAACAAAACTTTTTAACTCATAGAAAAAATTACCTAAATTCTTCTTAAATTATCCTTGATGTGCCCAGACAGTTAAAAGATTTATGACTTCCAGCTAGTTTAAGGGCTGATAGAAGAGTAAAAAAAAGAGTCGTTCTGTTGTGTCAAAACAAAACCTTTTCAGCACTCACAATAAGTTCCGTTTTATCTCTTCCATCCTAGTCTGCAGGTTTAATTTCTTTTGCTGTGATTGGTTAACCTGTCCACACCATCACTTACATGACCCTTTAGTAACAGTAGCCAAGTACCTCAAATACAGATGAATGTATTCTCTTAATTTCATTGAGAGATACTGAAATATTATTATCCACATTTACTGACAGAGACCAAGACAAGGACAGATTAACAGATTTGTCCAAGGTCATTCAAGAACTAGGTACAAAGTTATATCTCTTCAATGCCAGTCTAATGCTTACATCTTCGAGCTAC
The DNA here is from genome assembly GCA_013397195.1 of Hylia prasina. NCBI lineage: Eukaryota > Metazoa > Chordata > Aves > Passeriformes > Sylviidae > Hylia > Hylia prasina. Next base: position 2,014,790 of record VYXD01003062.1, on the reverse strand, counting down.
TACTCTTTCTAAAACAAATCTGTCGTCTTTTTTTTCCTAAATATTTGTCTCAATGGCATACTTATCTTCCAGTCTTAAGAGTGTAATACGCCCTTTTCCTAGCTTCATTGCATCTTTCCTTACTCTTTGGAACAAGGTCATCCTTTCTTGTCTTTGCCAATGTTTCAGCTACCAATAACCCATTCTCCTTTTCCCTACTTCTCTAACATAATTTTCCTTGCATATAAGGTTACATTTTGTCCGCACGTCTCATACACAACACACTGAATCACCTTCTAGTTAAACGTGCCTGGGATGTGGTCTCAAAGGTTATATCATATATTATCATGTCATTACATTAGTTTGTAATTCAGTAGTTCGTAATCAACTTCCAAAGTGGTTCACAATGTGGTCAAGTCTGAAAAGTCACAGTGCTTCCGGCTTGTAAACCTGGCCCAAATTGTAAATGAGCTTACACTTGAGGTCTGCCCTTATAAACCCCATGAATACACCTGGCTCAAATCATTTGGCTGTGTGAATTTGAGCATGCCTGTCAAAAGCTGAACAGGTACAGCCAGGAGAGCCCATACTTTTAGCAGGTTGCTTGCCTTTCTACCTACTCAGGTGAATTTCAAGTGGATAGATATTTCCTTTATTTTCAGATCACCCTCTCAAAGGCTTTTAGGATAACTCTAGCTATGTTAAGGAACTACTACTCCTACAAGACTGTCACACACTCTTACACCTCTTGGCAACCTTCAGCAACATCAGTCAGAAAGAAATACCATGTCCTAAAGATCTGACAAGACAAAGCCTACTGATGGGCTCCAAACAGTTTTTTCTGAAATTTGTGCTGGAATAATTTGTGTGGAAAATGGCATGTTAACAACAGCTCACTTTCATAGCCCTTGCCCCCATGAAGATTTACCAACCTAAGCAATAGAAATGCGGTATCAATAAAAGAGAAAAATGTACCCTGGGAAAACACAAGTATCAGGTAACACTCATTTCAGATTATTTACTGCATTGCACATAGGCACTGTCTTGTTTATCTACTGTATTACAAAGTTCAGCCACTGGATAAAACACACGCACTTGAGAATAAATGAGTCCTGATTAAAGCAAACAAGATAAAACAATGCAAATGTGATGACAGGCAAAACACTTCATGGAACACAAAAAACATCTCCTTTCCCTGAAGCCTTTGATGTTAGCTAAAATATTTTATAGTCTTCTGGACCCTTACTGCATCACTACAAACCTAACCAAAAAAAACAACTTATATATGCTGATATAGACCTTAGGTCTTCCATTTCTAGCGCTATGATAAATTATGCTTAAGAAACACCTGTCCAACCATTCCTACTCAACCAGCAGTCTACAGCATCATCTTATACTTCCCCAAGAAAGCCACGACTCCTGTGCTCCTTCTAGTCATTGAGTATCCCCAGTCTTACTGAATTCATCTTCTGCTAAAGTCTGAAGGCCTGTGGTTTTTTTAGTTCTAGGTCAGTGACTGGTCATAAACCAGCGTGGCTTTTACAACTGGATCTGCTCAGATTTTCAGGCAAGTGAAGAACATGAAGACTATTGATGATTCTGATGAAATTCAGAAACCTAAGGAAAATGGTTTTGGCCTTGGACAACTGGAATTATTTCCTTTGCCTTTTAGTATACATGTAAAATACATTCTCAAGTAGGCTGTCAGTACACACCCAGTGAGCTCCATATTTTCTAATGAGGTTATAATGTAAATAACAACTAGAACATTTGCAGGAAAATGCCTTCAAATGAAAATTTTCAGAAGACCGTTGAAGTTTTTCTCGTGTATTACCTTGCTAAACCACCTCATTTTCATTTTGTTTTCCTTGATCACAACCCTTCATCTGAATTTTATAATAAAAAACTTACCATTTTCTGTTGCACTTTTAAAAAAAAATGCGAGGATGCGACTCCTCCTCCCCATTCCACTGACCAATCTGAGAGACTACTCTCTGCTAAATCCAAGCTGTTAAAATATCAATAAAACTGGACAAGTAATGTTTCTGTAGCTGTAGAATTCTTCATTCAAGTCTCTCTTTAGTTCCTGAAACTCTTACTACACATAATCAAATGACATCAATGGGATTTGATTTTTAAGTGATAAAACTATTGCTTACTGTGAGGCATTCTACTTAAAGCAGAATCAAGTGCAGCTAAAATAGTACAAGTACTTGAATTATTGTTCTTTTATACATAATAAGGGCATCAATCTAGGTTTGTTAAAACAAGAAATTATTTAGACTTTTATAATTAAGTTATTTTTATAGTTAGAGGCCAGTGCACATATAAAGATATAAATTTGCAATGGCTGAAAATCAATATAAGCTTTCACACTGGGAAAGCTTATCCACCAACACAGTGGATAACTTGGAGGTTAATAAAATAGCAGAGGAAGAAGGAAAAAGCAAGCACGCTTGTGAAAAGATCGAAATAGATAGCATTTAAAAATCTTACAGAGACACTTAGCTTGAAATATGCAAATATCCTGGTGCCTGTAATGAGCTTACTCACATGTTTAAAGTTAATCAGGTGTGTTCATTTTGGATGACTTGGATAAAAAATAAAAGGGATGCGTCATAAAACTTTATTTCTTATTTGGAACTTAATTTGACTAAAAACTTCTTTGAAGACCCATTCAAAGAGGTGAGTAGCAGATTCAGCTCTCATTTCAGTATAACTCAGTATCAAGTTTCTTTAGAAGATGCTTTCAATATGTAAGACAAAAATAATAGAAGATTTCTCATCTAAAAAAAAAAAAAGAAACCTGCTTTTAACAACTTCCTATGCTAAACTGCTTTTTGAAAATCTACCTCAACACTACAAACCTACAGTGCAGTATACAGCATGGACAACAACCAGCAAAGCACCTCCAAAGAGATGCAATAGAATGCTTTGAACATCTACTACTAGAGGCCCTACTAAAAATAGATTTTTGTGGTTTTTGGACAGAAATGCTGCATGAATTTGAATAATACTATTTTATTGGCTAACTTCTCAGAACTGGTAGTTTGTATGCTTCCCTTTAATGTTTAATTTTCATAGAATTCTTATAACTTCTTTAAAATTTAGGTTAATAATAATAGTGGTAATAGTAGTAGTAATAATAGTGATAATAATAATAATGTTTCCTCATAATAACTGTTTCCTTGTGTGCCAATGACAATATTCTTCATAACACTGTTATTAGGTCCATAAAAGTGTTTATTACAACCTACCTTAAGATATCCTGACATCCTGAACACTCATGTAGCTGTCACGATATTGCTCTTAGAGCATTATGAACACAATCTGGACTTTTATGGTATCCATTACCTTAAGACAAAAGCTCATAGTATTTAATAAATGGTAAAGAAAAATGAGAAGCAGATAAGATATCTATAATACATGGACTTTTATACACATCAGTGACATCTGCATGATGGCTTTATAAAAGACAGATACACTTGAAGACTTCAGTCTCAGTTTGGCAAAAAACCAAAACCCACTTAAATAATTGGGTTGTTAAAGCTGTGTAAACATTTTGCTATCTTTGCTTCTTAGATACTGTTTTTTAGATGTTTCTTTGTAGATTTTAGAGCACAAATAATATCAGTAGCTAGAGACTTCAGGAAAGACCAATGCAATTGAAGGAACTCTTCTTGCCAACTACAATGAAAGGTCATAAGACAAACCTAAGCAGGTTGTTCTCTCCTTATGCCTGCACTGAAGTTTCTCTATTTCCTTTGCCACTGTTTGACTGTTTAATTGGGTTTTTGTAGAAAAACCTTGATCATACAGAGTATTCAACAGAGCATCTTCCATCAAATTTGGTATTACTACTACATTTTCAGTGGTATAAAGTTGGAGGTTTATGCCTTTACAAAGAGTGCAGGATCAGATGGCAAGACGTCTCACCACTTTACAATCTGCAAAACCTGCCCATGACTTTTCACATTCTTGTGCAATACTTTTATTGTAGAATATAAATTTATATTAACAAAATTCTACACCAAACCAAGGGAGGTTAATTTACCCATTACCAGGCATGTTAAGAGCAATGGTAATTTAAAATTCAGTAATTATGATGCCTGCTAGACTCTTGATTGAATTCTGTTATATCTATCTCACAAAAGTTCCTTTTGGCTGAGTTACTGCCCAAGGACTACTTAGGGAAAATCTCCTGCAAATAAGTAAAAAAATACACCATAAAAGTATCCTGTTTGGAAGAAAAGAAAGACATTTCCTTTTTTTACACATAAAGGATAAATGACTGCCATTCTCACTATGGAAACAATAGGTATCCTTATATAACAGTAGTGCTTTCCAGGAGCTCTTCTATTTCTAAGATTTTTGGCCAATTTATATTTTAGGCTGATACCTTGTTTCTCTGGAAGTACACTTTTTTTTTTCTTTTTTCTTTTTTTTTTTTTTTTTTTTTTTTTTTTTTTTTTTTTCCCTTATAAAATGTAGTTTCTCTTGATCATTATTCGACATGGTTATTTTTAAAATATAGACTCATCATAAAGAATAAGGTGATGATTCCCTTGGTCTGCAAACTACATATTCAGTCATTAGCATCTAGCTGCTGAGGTAAAAATATTAGGTTTAAAATGTGCTGTGTTTTTTATCCTTTGTGCAATTGGCTACTGTATCTGAGAACTTCAAAACTCTTCTAAAGTGTGAAGTATGCTATAGGCTGCTTATATCTAAATGTAAAGTTCCTGATATAACAGGAAAAATCAAAATATTATAATACTTATTGTATTTCCCCAAAATATTCATATATCCCCCATGGAAATATTTTTAGCACTTTGGAGTACAGTTTTAATAATATCTGGCTTTCCTATTTTTTCTCAAGGTATTGGTCATTCTATGCTCTTAATTTCCAACACTGAGAGGTCAGAACCATTTACAGCTGGAACTTATTGATTGAGATGGCTTTATGTATCTCTGTGCACATGCCCCTGTCAATTCAAGGAAATAAGTTACCATTAATTTCATTTGCTGAGAGAGATAAGAGAATAACGGTGGAAGTCTGATAGTGTCATACATGATGGTTTAAGTTTTGGCATATATCTATGCCAAAAGATACTATTGTTAGAAGTTGGATAGGTGCCTTATATATACAAAAAAGCAGGCCACCACAAGCAAAATCTAGTAAAACTCATATATCACACCCATTTTTCATGCACTCTTTCTATACCATATTTAACAGGAATACTATTTTGAAAATTTATTAGTTTCTTAGGGAGTTTTAAAACATTTTATAGGAACTGTATTGTATACTCTTCAAATTATAAAATCTCAGCACCAGTTCAACACACAAACCTCTGAGAAAGTAAAAAAAAAAAACCGGAAAAACACTTAAACCTATCTGAAAATGACCAGAATAACCTTTAACTTGTAAAAACTGAATATCTTTCAAGTCTGATGTTTTAGACTTTCTACAATTCTTGTAGAAAACTGTTTCCTTCCCAGTTTTAATATGATTTCTAGCTTTGAAATACAATGCTTTTATTCTGCCAAATAGCATGCATTTTTGGCCCTGACCTAAGAAATGTTTGGCCTTCACCTAAGTAGCTGATGGGAACAATGAATTAATTTTCTGTTAGATAGACCTTAAAATGTCTGCAAAATAGAATAAATTCTGGATGCCTGTTAATGAGCAGTATGTAAATATAAGTCACAGGTTCCTCATAGTGGCAATTAAGAATTTTATCCCCAAAATTCAATATATTAACAATGCTGAAGTTTGATATATTGCATCATGGTGTGATGAAAGTAATACTTGAGTGTTCTTAAGAGAAAACTTGATCTGTTCATCTTGAGATCGTTACAAAACTATTTATGGTTTTGATGTTATATTTGATGAATTGCCAATATTTGATATTTTATCATGATTTAAGGCTGCGAATACTTAAACTGTCCCTTCTTGCTTCTTCTTGTATGTCTAAGATGTTTATTTTGGGGGGTGGGGATTTTACAATATAGAGTCTGCTAATTTATAAGCATCATAATTTATTATATATATAATATTATACATATATATATATGTTCCCACCTGTTAGCCAAGGTCTGATACTGTATTTCGTAAAATTTCTATATTTTCCCCACTCTTAATTTTTCCCCTGAAAAAAACAGATAAAATATTTTCTCCTATCCTTTAAAAACCAGTCAGTTGTTCGCCACACCAATCAAGTGTGTCCAGCCAGTCATAAGAGTAAATACAACAAAAATTTAAAAATCTCATACAGAAACTGCAATCAATATCCAAACATGCTGCTACTCTTGCCTCTGGGCCTAGGAAACATGTATATCTATTTAGGTTTTTGTGAGGAGGAGAACACAGTCAGAGTTCAATCTGTGAAGGGAAAAGGAAGGACGTCTTTGCTTCTGTTGTATTTTGGAGCTTGCTGGAATAACTTACCACAGTGTCATGTGGCTTTTGCAGTGCTGTGTTGTATTGATTCCACTCTCTGTGCTCCTACATGACTGCAGGATGGCTCCTGCACCTACACACAAGACGGCTGAAGCATGGTGGGACCTCTGCAATCACCAAGGACCAAGAGTCCTTGGTTCACAGAATCACAGTTACAATTATTACAATCAATTACATAACCATAAGAACAACTAATTAATTGAAATATTGATTCTCCCTTAATGAGAGAGATAAGAGTTGAAATTCATTATGGTCATATCACTTACATTAAACATTTTTAGCACGTAATTTCTTGAAACAGATTTAGTTCTGATGAAAAATAGACACCCAATATTTCATGTTGATCTGGTGTCTAAAAACATTCCAATTGTGCTTAAGAAATGTGTCATCTTTCTATTCCTTTGTATCTTTTTATTCCACTCAATGACAAAATAATTGAAGTCATTTGTGATTGATGCTCCATTCTTATTACAGTTCTTTCTTGGCTGTGAAATTCTTCCTGATCTGCCTTCTCGATCCTCCCTAGAGGTGTGCATGACTTCTCTCTTTCTTTAATTCAAAAACTCCTAACATATGGTTCCCACCAAAGCTTAAAAACTGTCTACTTTTGTAACTGTACTGATCATGACAAAGAGGAAACAGAATGCCAGATTACTTGCCAGACTACACATCATTTTATTCAAACATTCACAAGCAACTTTTCAAGAGTTAAAATATATTTGTCATGGTAATTTTTAAAAGTATAAATTATCTCTCTAGTCTCTCTTTCTTTTTGTGTCCCTGTTAAAAACTGCTGAACCAAAGCTTAAAGGAATTCAGTCTCCTGGAACCTAACCTAACTGGTTAGCACAACATGTATGAGAGAAACAGAAAAGGGCTTTGCCTTCCTTTCTGAAGGGTATCATTTCCTTTTTTTAATAAGAGGAAATTAAAAACAAAAAAAAGTTGGCCCTCCAGCAGTGGGGATCAGAGTGGGAAGTGAGAGCTCAGATGATACTAATGATTAGTGTATTTTCCAGTAGTGTTGAGAGGATAGATAACCTATTTGTTTCTTAATAAACTTACCTCTTCTATTTTGTCTTTTTACCTGGCTTGGTCAAATAACTGATAAATCTCTTATGAAAACTCTGGAAAGGTTTTATACCCATTTTCAAGGGTTGTAAGAGATATAAGCAAGTTTTGTTTGATTGTTTTTTTTTTTTTTTTTTTAAGTAACCTTAGATGACAGAAAATGCTGTTAAATAATTATGATATTTTGAGGATTGGTAACAGACAAATCTGTTACACGTGTGAAGAACCACATAAGGTGCTTCACAATGTCTATTTCTATCAAACAATTTTCCTGAAGAGCTACACTTAGCTTTTTCACAGAATATACTTTCCAAGTTTAGTTTTTTACCTTCTTTCTCAACATTTCTATAATATAAGTCACCAACTCACTTTATCTTGTACAATTTTTCAGGTATCTCCCAAGCCAAAACAGGAATTCATAAAAAAATGGCAGTCATGTTTGCCTGTTTGGGTCACTATTCGCCAGAAAGAATTGTCAAAACTGCTTTTAGCAAGAAAAATACTTCAGTGCTAGTAGATGCCATGTAGACAATCTCTTCTGCACAAGGGAAAATAACATTCCTTCTTTAGTAATTTGTTAAAGCTAACAAAGTAATGTTGTTACCAGCATATTATTTAAATGAACCAGTAATATTCTTTGATGTGTTGCTCATCTAAACTGTCTCCTTTTTGAAGCTGGTGATACTAGAACCTTCTCAATGATACTTTCTGTGGAATCCTGTCCTATGATTACATCTTAGGGTATCACTTGAAGAGATGTGACTCAGCTGCAGGAGGTTACGTGTGGTGACAAAGGCTTGAAATGTGTCTCCAGTATGTATAACTAACATTTGTACCAAACTGTTGAAAGTGATTTCTACTAGGAACTTCACAAAATCCAACTCATTCAAAATTACTTTATAAATTACAATCCTGAGAATCAACAACTCCCACAGGTAACAACACTGCAGATTTCTAGCTTAACAGTCTGAACCGTTACTGGAATATTGTAATGGGATAGAGATCCCAAGGAAATACACATTCCCCATGCATATTCAGGCTCCCTCCTCCACCTCCCAGCTTCAACCAACTTCATAGTGCTATTTTTGTCTTCATGTTTGAAAACCCAAAGCACTTAGACAAATTCCAGTTGCTGTGTCTTCTTGTCTACAGTCCTGACACATTTGTGCCTCAGAAAGTTTGAGGCTTGGTGATTGTCATTTCTCATACAGGAACAGATTGGAAGCTGGGGGAGGGATTCCTGCTTCTTGTGCTCATCTTTTCCCACTTTGAATGAATTACACCCAACTCTATACCAGTTAGCATTACCACACCCACAGTAACTTAGAATATATATTTTACTGCAAACCATTTTTTAAAGTTGCAAAAAGTTGCACTTTTCTTGTTTAATGATTGTTTTTTTTGCAGTTCACTGTGTTGCAGTTCACTACTTTATAGAAAGCCTCTTTAAATAACAACTCCATGTTTTTTCTGTTTCTGAATGCTTTGATTCAAAAAACAGGCCTCTTTGCAAAACATTAATGTTTGCACTGAAATGCTCCTCCCACATTTTAAGAGTGATATAATTGGTTTTCCTATAACCTTTCTGAGAGAAGGCAAGTGATTTATAAATATTTTCCAGTTCACTACACATTGCATAAATCACTGGACTGACCTGTACTTCAGAGCTTTGTCTGCTCAGCCTAGCTGTGGTTTGGGATCTGGCAAAGGGATCCTTTTCCTCAGGTCATTTTTTGGCTTTATCAATATGGAAAGTCTTGAGCTGACTTTTCTTTCCAACTTTCTAGTGCTATTTTAGAAGAAGTCAACTCCTGGTGCTGTTGTGTGATAGTAGTAAAGACTGACCAAAAAGGGCTTCCTTATAACTTTGAGGCAGGTATTTTATTGTGAGAAGCAAACCAGCATTATCCTTTAAGGTATTCTCTCTTTTTTGCACTAACACACAACCTTCTTGTGCTGTGCACAACCTCTTGCTAAATGTTTAAAGCAGTACTTCTCTTGGCTGAGGGTGAGTCTAGAGTAAACACACACTCTCTTTCTCCTATAGGAGAAGTTAAAAAGGAGACCTAAATTTGAGAACAGCTTGGGCATTTTTCTGCAACAACACTTTTCTTATTGATTCATTTCACGTGGATATATTGGGAAGACAAAATGTTTATTTCTCCTTTTGGCTGATGAGTTTATGAGGCATGGGCAAGACTACTGTACACGCCTGCCAAATTGTTAGGTCTAAAAAATCATCTTCTACTGCTCTAGGTCTGACAGCAAGGGAAGTCCAGGAGGTTGAGCTGTCTCACTGTTTTCGTGCCCACATCAACTGCACATTCACTTCCAAGCTCTTATTCTGTCTTCAGAAGCAACCCCTTGTTGAAAGACCACTCTGTTAAATTTCTGGGTTAACAGCTCCTGAATTTAGTTATCACTTTTCAAAGAAGTATGTTCCCTGCCTAATGGTATTTAAAGATCTGTTTGTGCTTACAACTTAAGTAAGCTTGAAATGCTTTTGCCTTTTCCCACCAGATATGATTTGTACATTTCTCCTTCAAATTACTGCATTGCTTTAAGTCCTTTGTCTGATAGTTTTTAATTAGTCCTGTCCATCTACCATGAGAAGTCATTGTCTCAGATTCTCTGTTCTATTTTGCTAAAGAATGATGGTTTTTTACATATGAAACTGAAATGAATTTAGTTTTCATTCTACTGCTTTTCTCTTACTGCAATGACTGTTTAGCCTCATGCATTCCTGTGGATGCTGTACTCAGGCATGAGTGTGTCTGTTGCTTGTGTGTGTTTTTACCCTTCGGGGTTTTTTAGCATCTAATTGTTAATACTGCCTTTCCCAAAGATCATATTCTCACCTTATTTCCCAGCCTTTCTACATCAAGACCTATGTCATTCATAGATCTCAGATAATTTTTCATCCTTTCTCCATTAGCTTCTGCACTGCACCCAAAACACAAGATTCCTGATAAATAAACCTTCCTCTCACCTAGCCTTCCCTTTAAGATTTGCCTGGTTTACAAACATACATGTCATCACCTGACAAATACCACCTAACCTAGGTAATTCATTATACAGTGCTCTGTAAAAAAAAAAAAACCAAAAAAAAAACCCACAAAAACAAAAAACAACAACAAAAAAAACAACAAAACCAAAAAAACCACTTCTAGGAGGAGACAGAAATTTGCCCAGTGCTTCCAAAGATGTTCCTTCCCCAGCACATTAAACACCTTATGAGCAATTGCTTCAGGCAAGCAGAAATCTGCACAGAATACGCCACAAACATTCTTGAACAAGCTGAGTCCATATAGGCTTCTGTTACACCTCTTTGGCCCAATTAATATTTTAGTTCATGAGAGTCCTCATTAATTTTAAGCAGGTTACTTGGGCATATAGCAGTAAATGAATATATCTTGCTGTGCACCTGGTAGCATTCAATTTCTGTACAAGATTTGCCAAAGGCAAAGCTGAAAAGCAAGTTATTTTCAACAGACTTAACCTTGTCTGATAAGAGCTTGAATGGTTACCAAAATACTTGTAAAGGTCTGCAAATCATAATCTCTTAAGGAGAAAGACATCAGGTTTGAAGCCTTACATTTTCTGCCTACATTTCTGTGATATGTCATGCAAATAGCCAGACTGCACTTTTCTGTTCCCATGTGTATAAACTGGAGTAAAACTATATTTGTCTTAGTTTGAAATTTTGCTGTGAGCTTCCTCTACTGCTAGCATGCAAGAGATATAAATGTAGCTGATAGCAGAGCTAGGAACCGTCTTTTCTAGATGTTACCATCCTACTAAACCTGGCCAGTTCCATCATATAACATTTCCTTGCAGTGACACAAGCTGAGAAGAAACTCACGACCCTCCTTTTCTCTTTTCCCTGGACATCCCCAGTGTCACAATACAGGGAAAATTGCAATACCCCATTTCCTTTTCAGGATACATTGAAAATATGAGAGTGAGAGAAGTGAAAAATAAGGATTCAAAACTCTGGGTATTTGACCAATTCAATCCTAATGGAAACCACATCTGCTCTTGAAAACTGTATACAATATATTTACAGCAGACAGTAAAAATATTATTCCAAAATTCTGTTTCCCTGTGTTATTACAAAATGACAATATTGTTTTTAGCCTATTTCCTTTAACCAGATTGACAGAATTACAGGTTGACATTACTGTGAAATTTTATTATGTATTATGTTAACTGTGCCAGTTTGATTAGCCTTGATTGACAGCTAGTACCTGCACAGAAAGTTAAATATCTCAGGAAGGAAAGAGTGATGAAAAGTATGTTGCCTCCTTCACTGGTAACAAGTAACAAGAAATATATAGCAACAGTAGTAGTAGTAATATAGTACATATAGCATTACAATATTAATGATAAATAAATTTATTCATTAAAATTTAAAATGCTGGGTTTTATATCAGTAATATAATAATACTCATTATTATTAATTATAATACTCATTTATATTTGCTGTCACCTAAATCACTCTGTGTTTGGTAAACGTTTTACATGCACACTGAATGAACATAACAAGTCTGAAAAATATTGAGATCTTTCATTCTGTATACATTTTGCTTCTGGAAATGGACTACCACGTCTGAGGGATGAAATTTAAAAATCTCAGCACATGCAGTGGCTACATCTGAGCTATCATACCATAATAATGCTTCTCTCCTGCAGCATCCTCATCTGTTATCTAAACAGAAGTTGAGATTCTTTTAGACTATAAAATTGGTTGCTCAGATGTCTAGTGAATTCAGCAGAAAAGCTGTGCATTACCCCTCTGACTTTAGGGTTTGAAAATCCTAAACACTTGAAAATAGGTGCAATTGAAGGTTCTCCACTTGTCCTGTAGATGACATTAATTCATATCAAAAGGTCACTGCATGTTATAAGACACACACAAAAAAATTTCTAGAAACTGCTCTGCATTTTACTTGTACAGCAATAGGGAAAATTAGGAAGGAGTGCAGAGGGAACCTAAATTTTTCTAATGTGTAAAAAATCTTTGAAATAACCTCATAGGTGGTGAACATGTTTGAGGGTTTTTCACTTTAATAGTTCAACGTCTTCGAAATCAAGGGATAAAGAGTGGGAAAGGACCTCTTTTCTCTGAGCTTGATCCTCTATTGGCACAAATCATCATCTATCTTTTCAAAAGCATATGGATTGCTTTCTGAAAAGGACTTAAGGTTTTCCATTTTTTGCTGTAGGTCTTTTAGCTTCTGTTTCCTTTAGTAGCTGGATGTTTTCAATTAAATTTCCATCTTAAATTTATTTGTGGCCAGCTAATACCAAACTCTTCCTGAAACTACCTGATCCTCCAACTTAAAATGTTTTCCAGGGTCCCTGGCATTTAAATACCCTGGGGAGAGCAATCATATAATCTCCTAGCCTTATTTTTCTAGTTACATCTAATTTCCATCCACATTCATCATAATTTCTGCATTTTCCATTCTCTCCATCCCCAGATAAGCCATTCTCCTGATAATCCTCAAAGTCTTTATCAGTATGTTTCACATATTGAATTCCCCTTTCCTTAGCACAGGAGACTCCATGCCCAGCCCAACAGTGACAGTGCTCCCTGGGAACGGTTGGACACATCCACATAAGAATGCCATAACCCTCAAAAATCTTCTCCATGTCTCATTTCCCTCCTGTGCTGAGCATAAATCCACACTCTTGAAGCAGAGGGAGACCTGAAGCAAAGTGCACAATAGTCCTTGGCTGGGGGCACTGGTACTGGCCACTGGTACCCTGTATTTCATACATCTTGTATAAATCATTCCCTTCTACAGCTCTACCACTACCAGTACCATCCAGTCTTCCCCAAAAACGTCACTCCAGTCTTAGGATTACATTTGACTGTATGACACTGCATCACAGTGGTCCTTCTTAGGCTCTTTAAGACCAATTTCTCTATTTCAGTCATTCCTATCTCATAGAATTCCTAACTCTAAGAATTTAGTACTCTTAGTCCCCAGGTCCAGCATTTTGCACTTTCTGCTATGAAATTTCATTCCATTTCTGCTACTCTACTTCTCAAAATTATTCAGCCCTACCTGTTTCTTTCTCTTAGTTTTTTCTCACTGATCAACTTTTTTCAGATCTTGAGAAGTTCCTTAAAATCTCTCTTGTTACGAAGCTCCCATTTAGTATCACCACATTGAGTTTAGTTTCTTAACCACTCCACAATTCAGCAATTCTTATGCTGACTCCTTTACTTTTTGGTTGAATAAATAATTTTTGAAACATCAGTATAGTAAATTAAGCTCCAGAAAGACTATTAATAGTTAGCATTTCTTTCCCCAAAAGAAAGTCAGCTATCTGGTTAGGAGGAAATCAGGTTAATCTTGCGTGATCTGCCTTTTCTATTTTTTTTTTTTTAATGCAAGTTTAATTTCATAATTCTTCAGCCAGAAGAACAAAGTAAAATGTCACATAATAGACTCTGGTTTTATATTTCTATATCTTCTCAAAAATGACTATGTAACCTTTCTAACTTCCATTTTTGATTAATTAGGTCCATATAGACAAACCCTTTTGGCCTTTGTAATAACATCTTGAGATCAGGCACGTTGGAAGGGCAAATCATTTCAAGTAATGTTTCAAAATAAATGCCTCTCTATCTATAGGCCTATAGGAGTTGCTTCAAGGCGAAAAAATTATCATAAAATAAACAAAGAATACAAAGGCTTACTGTCCCACAGAAATGTTTGGTAAGGATTTTAAACCAAGTAAAATGAATGCCTGGGATTTAGAGCAGGAAATTTTAATTGACTAAAGATGTTTCTTCAAAATATATTGCTAGAAAATTATACTAGATATTAAATATATTAATATCTATTATATTATAGCTATATTGATATCTATTTAATATTAAATAGATATTAATTCACATATTAATATTATTTTTTAGAAACATCTATCTTTTTTGCAAGGAAAATTTGAAATGGGAAATTTTTCAAGAACAGAGTTTTTGTTACACCGCTCTTGTCTTTTAACCTGCATTACTTATATCATTAGCACAATAATTCTATGTATGAGTATAGCTACCCTTGAAATAAAAAGGTGTACATTTGCTTGGAGTTTCTTAAAGAAATATTCTATTGTTAAATTGTAATTTTTGCACAATTAGCCAACAAAATTCAGATTTACCTCCATTGTTAGTTCAGAATGCAATCCATGCATTTCCATCAAAGGAAACATTACTGGTGTACTGACAGAAATAGAAAGGGTTTTCGCTGCAAACTTCCTTTTGCATTTACTTCATTTCTCAATGGACATTCCAACATTCAAAGGTGACAATAGCTGATATCTTAGCTAGTAATAGCTGATAGCCTCTTTAATTTTCTGTTTTAGTCCTACAACGACAGTCAGAAGGTTGTAAAAAGCTGATCTTAAAAGTCACTGAACAGAAAATTAAGATGGAAGAAAATTATGATTCTAAGGCACATCTAAGTATCCTAATTAGCTTCTGCTGGAGTACCTCACATTCATGCTATAATGGTACATAGGAACATGAATTGATTCCAGAGGGAAGTCTGGTACAGTCAATCAGTCTCTCCACTCATGAGGAGACAACTGCCCTGGTTGAATAAGCCTGTAGACCACTGGGAGCTCATATTCCTTCATCTATAAAGCCCTCTTGGATGCATATCCTTATCTCACAATGAAATCTTTAAAAGCTTTCTTCCCTGGTGAGACATACATAGAATATGGATTTCCTTTTGCACTGCAAACGCTGCCTAGAAAAACAGTACAGACAGCTCTAACTTTGGCACTATTGGGATGGAAGATAACAGAGAAAAAGGACAGCAGTGATGAGAAAACACAACCAGAAATGCATCCTGCCTCAAAAAACCTCACCAACTTCTATGTGTTTGGAAATGTAGTGTCTATCAACTGTCACTTCCAGGGAGAAGGTAACTAAAAATAACAACAACTGAACACATCTGGAATTAAATTCAGAAAATGGCCAATTAAAAAAAAAAATTGGTCTATTTTGGAAAAAAAAAAAGTTAAAAATTGTGATAGTTGCAGTTCCATTGTGTGGAGAACAAGGTGAACAATTCTTTCATTTTCAAAGCATGCACTGCAGCTTATTTATACAAAATCAGCCCGCCTTGCATCATCGAACCAAACCAAAGTATGTTAGTAGAAAGGGAGAAGAAAATGAAACAAAGGCAAAAGCAAAACCTCCCATCCTGGCACATCTTCCAGGCATTGTGTTTGGCAATATGGTGTGAGATGCAACTTGGCACAAAGCTCACAAAAGGCTCTAAATGCTCTGCCATTCAAGCCCAACTATCTGGGACCACATGTTTAAGTTCATGACCTAAATGCAGCTCAGAATGTTCAACAGATAACAGAATCCAACCCCAGAAGAACTAGACTGCCTGTGGGGAGGAGAACCACTTATTAGTGCTGCTCCAGAGAAGGCTACACAACATGATTTTGCACAGAAGCTGATTAATTCAAATATCAACCAGCAGTTGCTTGGTGCTGGCTGTAGAGGCCCTGATTTGCTGATTGTGTTGGGAAGTATATGGAAATGGAGGTCTGAAGGGTCCAAGGGGCATGTGCCACATGCAAGGGTTTTAATATCATAAAAAATATGAATGGAAACCTACATGACAGAATGTAGTGGCATAAACAAAACATTTAAACATCGCATTAAAAGGTAGGTAACAAAGGGAAATGAAGCAAGGACATTGCTCAGTAAAAGACCAATAATGTTTCCCAGCTTTATTTAAGAAAAAATTTCCAAATATTTCAATTATATCAAAGTATTTGCAACAGACCTTACATGTATGAAACAGCTGTTTAACAGAGAAAGTGCATGACATTCTCCCTTTGAATATTGGCTTAGATATATGAACACGTGTTTATCATGGCTTCCATAGAGTAGTTCAGTGGTTTTATGTAATATTCTTTAAAAAGTTCTAGAAATGTTTTTTCATTACTGGTTTTAAGGGGGGTGATTTGTTTGTTCTTTATTATTTTCATAGATCCTTGATCTGTGCACTATCAAAGGCACAGGAAGAAAAGATGTTATATCCCCATTTTAGCATTTCATTAACTTACCACATTTATTTGGGTTCATTTAGCATTAAGCCTTTCATGAAATTTTTGAGTACAACTCAGACTATTCTATTTGAAGAACTATTGCTTATGTTTCCTTGTTTAAAACTTACAGTTTTATTTTGATTAGGTCTCTACTGGCTTCTGTTAAACTGCCATGTTCATAAGCATTCAAAAATTTTTGCATTCAAAACACGTTATTAAGGAGTAACCAGTTAAAAACGCATGACATACTCTTTGATAATACTGAATTTCCCTCCCTTCCAGTGCCAAATTACTATTCCAGTTACTGATACTTCTTATCATGCAAGACAATGATAAACTCAGGCTGAATGAAATTGTTGTTTCATTGTGACAGGAGAGTGGAGAGGTGTGCTCTATGCATATGTGTACAGCAGACTGTGGAGATCAAACAGAAGAACATTTGAGACATGCAGTCTGTATGTTCCCTTTGCTGACATAAATATTCTCCTAAATGTGCTGTAGATTCTTCTTTTAAAACAGATTTTATCAATATAGCTGTAAAAATAAACGTATGTTTTTACCAGAAGCAATGTAAGTTATATTATCTTAATAATGCTTTTTGTTCTTCAAGGTAGGAACTTGAAATAAACATACACACAGACACCCCAAAACAAACATACACACCAGATCAAAATAGCTACAAAATAAACATTCAGTGCAGTAGGACTGAGAGGACATATTGGCTAGTTAGAGTGAAACATGTTACGGCATAGACGCATCTCATTGCAAAATAAACATAGATTGAAATAGAAAACAAAATTAGTTTTTTTTAATATAGCATCTTAAGAGTAAGACACTATGAAAAAGAACTCATAAACAAGTTGCATTCAAAAATAAATTAAGATGGTTTCTAAACTGTGTTTTTTCAGTCTCTGGTACAAGTTCATAAGCAATTGATTACAAGAAAAAACTGTGAGTTCAAGTAGCTACTTGATCTAACTAGTTAGGCTGAGTACAAGACAAGCACAGAGTAAAAACTATGTCCACTAACACCCAAATCAAGAGTGACTCAGACCATTCCAAGCAGTGCTGGCTGTAAAGGAGTCCACTTTCTACTGTGACTCTACATCTCTTTGAGTCTGGCAATAGTGTGACTGAATTGTCCAGCAGAGTGGGTAGATGTGGAATGCCTGTTTTCAATACCAAAACCAACACTACTGCTGTGCATTTCACTTTAAAGCAAGAGGACAAGCTCCAGTGTAATCAGCTCCCCTTGCATTAACCCTCATGAAATGCAGCATCTGCAATCCCCCAGGCCTGGCTCACAAACTCCTAGGAGGGCATCACCCTCTGCTGCCCCCCTGGCTCTGGGGAAGGGGGGCTGTGGGACCGTAGGGGGGAGAGGGAAGTTGGCATTGCTCCAGCAGATGAGCCTTTGAAGGACCCTTGTGCTACAGCTGGGAGTGCAGTCTGGTCTCCACGAGGCCTCATTGTCCTGTGCACCTCCACAAGACAGGAGGAGGCCTCTTTTGTACTATCTAATGGGTCTTTTGTCCTCTTGCTTTAAAGTGACATGCACAACAGTAGGTGAAATGCACAGGTTCTGGTATTGAAAACAGGCATTCCACATCTACCCACTCCACTGGACAATTCAGTCAAACTATTGCCAGACTCAAATGAAGAGATGTAGAGTCACAGTAGAAAGTGGACTCCTTTACAGCCAGCACTGCTTGGAATGATTATAAGAGTAATATGAGGCAGAGTGGAACTTTGATTCATTGAGCTAGAAAAGCTAACAATGATTTTTCTGGAAAATAATTTTATAAGTTCCTTTGCATCTGTGTTCCAAGCAAGTTCCAACTGAAAAGGAATGTCTCTACTTAGACCATCTAGGGTTAGGACTGCCTCTTTGAGTATCATTTGGAATATTTCAAAGTAGACCCTTCAGGCAGTTTTACAAACTAGTATATCCAAGCTGCCCTTATGGACTGTGATTCAGCTTATGTTCATACTTGCATTGTTTTTATTCCAAAAAATATTATACCACAAACTCTATATAGCTGTGTGTCTTAATCTCCAGTGAAAGACCTGAGAGCATACAGTATTCATACTCCTGACCTGCAACAGACTAACACACTACCAGACTAGTTAGAAGACAATTAGTCCAATTTCACATTTCCTAGCAGCCGAAAAATTTCATGTTATTTTAGTCACAGTGGATGGATGCCAAGTTCATTGGAAACAACCCTGCTGATTTACCCAGTCCGTTTTAATACTTTAGAAATACTGTTGAAACATGGCTGTCCTAATTACACAGGGATCAGTGCACAGTGTCCCTCTCACCCAGGATTCTCCCAGAAGGGCTGCAATCACCTGCATTCCCCTTAATTTCACCATGCAATTCCAACTAATTTCATCCTAGTACAGTGCTGTCAGACAACTCCCATGTCTCTGCGGTTTTAATCGATTAGCTCAATGTCTCTATAATGCATCACCAGCTGCCAGGCACAGAACTGGACGCTTTGCAAGCATTTCAACTAAAAGACAGTTTAATTACTATAGCAGCATCTCAAAGGCATAGGCATAAGGACTTGCAAAGGAATTATTAAAATATTTGGTGTCAACAGACCACTTTATAACTGAGTGAACGATGACAATCAAAACGTAGAAAATAAGGAGAAAGTCACATTTTAAATAGTCCATTTTAATGGACTCTAATATAGTCAGGCAAACGGACTGCCTTAAGTTTTACTGTTTACACAATGCAATTGTGCTTTACGATAATTGTTTTGCTGCAATATATACATGTAAAAATTGACATTGCTGTCAGTAAATTACAATACAAGAAAGATACCTTCAATTAGAAAATAGTTGAAGTAAGCAAATTAGACAATAAATAGACTGCCTTAAATTAATGAATTACTGAACCAGACTCTAAACTTTGGTTCATGCCTTGAACAACTTCTGTGCATTGCCAATCACATGAGTGCAATTAAAGGATCTTGTGGCTCTTTGTCTGAAGTGAACACATGCACAGGGAAAATCAAACATTTAAATAGCAGCGCTTCTAACAGAATCAAAAGTGACGTTGCAGTTCAGTCAATGAGACAAACGACCACAGGAATTTAGGGCTAATCCTTTCCTCCCCCTCTGTGCAAGGCTAAAGGATGCTCAAAAAGGACCTAGGAAAACCTTCTATCTGCTGCATGGGCAGAGACAAGGAAGCCAAACTATACAACAGTCCCCAGCTATACAACTGTCCCAAACAATCAGATCCAGCAGCTCTCTCACAAAACACACAGGCTTCACCAAGACTCAAAGTTTCACTGTAAACCATAGCAGTATAATTGTATTTAAAGCCTTTTCCAGCTGACATAAATGGTCACTCATTTGCTCAAAGCTCTGCTTCAACATAAGGCTTACAGTAACCTCAGCCTGGCTGTATCCTAAAACTGGCTATTGATGGGTTGGCAGGTGCTGGGAAAAAGTTCAAGGTCACATGCTCCACTCTAGTGGGAGATGTCTATATTTGATCTTGGTGACCTCTTCCAGCAATCTGAAAGAATGGCATTGACAGAAGCTGCATAAAGACTTGCCCATTCTTCTTTCCTACAAGGAAGGTCACTATGATTTATCACCTTTGTGATGGGAAGACAAGAAAGGGATGGAGAAAAGAAAACTTACTGCACTTAAAATTCTCAGAACCTCAGGGCAACATTAATGGGGAGGTAAATGGGAAATAATAACATTGCAAAGCATTTGGGCCTTGCACAACGCCAATGCAGTACATGGAAGCATGTGAGACTAGATGTCATCACATATCTTAGCTGGCTTATTTGCATAATTTAAAACATGTGGTTTCATTTGATTAACATTTTTGGTTAAAGT
The DNA here is from genome assembly GCA_013397195.1 of Hylia prasina. Lineage (NCBI taxonomy): Eukaryota > Metazoa > Chordata > Aves > Passeriformes > Sylviidae > Hylia > Hylia prasina. The sequence goes on along the minus strand of VYXD01003062.1, from coordinate 1,994,332 downwards.
TCTCTGATTTTTCTTGGTGCTATAAAACAAAGCTGAATCACGGGAACATATAAAACCTGAGTCCTCCATTTTAAAAGCAGAAAAATCTATTTAACACTTCCACTGCCTAACTTCCATACTAGGTTTGCAACATACTGTCTCACAGCAAGTTCCTGCAGAACTGCAGAAATCCCTTTTCTATCACTTAGCCTTCTGTATCCTGTGGCATTCTGTGCTGAAGTGAAATGCACAGACACCTCGGTTTTCACATCTCTTCTGCAAATATGAGTATGCAAGCCTGTTCAGTAACTTAAGCATTCATTCAGTAACCAGCACAGCACAAGGCATAGTTATAACGTAAATTGTAAGTTAAAAGATAGTTTTCAAATTCATATGAGCATAATCAGTTTAGATTTAATATATTAACCATCTTTTGGACTTTCCTCTAATCTGGACAAGACATAAGCCTTCCCTCACATTTAGAGTACGTTTTATAAGATCTTTTTTACGCTAAAAAAGTTAGCAATCAGTACACAGAATACAATACTATCTTCCATATTTAAGGCATTTAGAGGAATGTATATTGTCATGTCTGCAATCCGTTTACAATATATATTTTAAAAGTAAAATCCAGTATTTCTCCTATGAAGTGTTGTTTTCTTCATATAGCAGGCAATAAAGCTAGGGTGCACAGGAGATATTGCAGTTCAGTCAAAAAGGAATGAGCAACATGCAGTAACTAGTGTAAAATACCCCAAAAGAACCCCACAATATACTGGGCTTGTGTCGCCAGGTTTTTGCAGCAGAGGGGAAGGAACTACAGGACTGACTTTTGTGAGAAGCCCTCAGAAACTTTCCCTGTGTCTGAGGAAGCCAATGCCAAGCAGCTCCAAGGCAGACCTGCCACTCGCCAAGGCCAAGCCCTTCAGCAACAGCATTAGCACCTCTGGGATTACAGAGCTAACAAGGGGAAAGCAGAAGCAAATTGCAGCCAGAGAAGAGTGAGAATACATGAGAGAAACAACTCTGCAGACACCAAGGTCAGCGAGGAAGGAGGGGCAGGAGGTGCTCCAGGCACCAGAGCAGAGAGTCCCTGCAGCCTCCTGTGCAGACCATGGTGAGACAGGATGTGCCCCTGCAGCCCATGGGGGTTCATGATGGAACAGAGCTCCACCTGCAGCCCCTGGAAGAACGCACATCAGAGCAGGAGGATGTACCCAGAGGAGGCTGTGACCCCATGGAAAGCCCATGCTGGAGCAGGCTCTGGGTAGGGTAGGACCAGCAGTTCCAGGGAGAGAGGAGCCAATGCTGAAGCAGGTTTTTTGGGGGCCTATGCTCTAGCAGTCTGTTCCTGGAGGACTGAACCATATGGAAGGACCCACACTGGGACTGTTTGTGAAGAACTGCAGCAGATGGGAGGGACCTGCCATCGGAGAAGTTTATGGAAAACTGTCTCCCATGGGAGGAACCCAACCATGGAGCAAGGAAAGGATGTGAGGAGTCCTCCCCTTGAGGAGGAAGCAATGGTAGAGACAACATGTGATAAACTGAGTGAAGCTCTCCAGTCCCCATGCTCCTGCATCACTGTGGGTGAGAATGTAAAGAACTGGGAAGTAAAGTCCTGCAAGGAGGAAGGGGATTGGAAGGTGTTTTTTAAATTTGTTTTTATTTCTCATTTTCCTAATCTGATTTAATAGGTAATTAGTTAATTATTTCCCCAAGTTGAGCCTGTGACAGTAATTGGTGAGTGATCTCTCCCTGTCCTTATCTTGATCCATGACCCTTTCCTTATGTTTTCTCTCCCCTTGTCCAGCAGAGGAGGGGAGTTAGCAGAGTGGCTTTGGTGAACACCTGGCATCCAGCCAAGATCAAACCATCACACATTGTAACGCTGCACAAAAGAAAAAGAAAATTGTCTTAAATCACAGTTGCATTGACTGCTATTCTTCATCAGTACATTACTGGTCAGGTCTCTAACAAATGGATAATTTACTTTTTTTGGTATTTACATACCATCTGCAAGGGCAAGTGCATCAGCACAGGGGCAGGGGTTGGTTTTTTCATTCACTTGTTTAAAAGCTTTTATTGAGAAACAAAAGTGATCACATTTATTTCAAACTCAGTGATGCAGTAGGAGTTATCAAAGATATTATCTTACCAATAAACCCCTACTAATATACAACTATTATTTAATCTGTGGTTAGGTGAAGGGCTAATGTGACTCTTGCTACACCAACTTACCTGCTTAAAAAGTGGTATCTAATTTCCTTGTCTATTATGGGAAGCAGCAGAGGAGGCTTGGGGTTTGGTGTTTCAGACAGTTTTTTTCAGAGTAATGTGATATATAGGAAACAGCATATCCTTGTTATTTTTTTATGTTGCTTTGTAATGAGTTGAGAACTGCTTCTTATTCATAATGTCTACAAACAAATTTAGCCACTTCACCCTGGAGAATTATCCATTGGATTTTCCAGTGTCTGATTAACAAGTGTCTAGAGACCATTTTTCCCAGGGCTATCAATCTTTTGCTCTTACCTTCCTTAATTTTTGACCAAGGCAAATTTAATGACAGCAGTTCTCTTCCCAGGAAGTTATTATTTTTGGGGAGAACAACATACTGCAAAATGATTTAACTTCTTAGCAATTGAGGTTTTACATTCACTTGATTTTGAAAATGTAACAGAAGAAAATGCAACCAAACAAAAACGACACCTAACATGTAAACCTGAGCTGGAACACCTATTTCTCATGTGAAAATCTGTCCCCAGATGCTGAGACTGCACGCTTGCACACTCTTTAAATATGAATTCTAGCTCAGATTCATTTAATACTGATTTGACTTCAGAAGAAGGAGAAAGTATTTAATTCATTATCACCCATCCCTGAATTAGATATATGAATGTGAAAATCTCTGTTACTAATTTTAATTGCACTATTCCCTCTCCACAGGAGACTGTTAAATTGGTTTGGTGAAATAGTACTGAATCACATCAAAGTAGTGGGGTACATTTTATAATATATCTAAATAACTATCCCATTTTCCCAGCATGTTGCTGTGTATTTTAAGTATTAATATTATGACTCCAGTTTAGAAGAATGTAGCTTTATTTTATTCAAATAAATTTTCCTAGTACTGTATGTTAGCACTGTTAAAAATCAGGCTAAATTCTAAGTGGCTATCAAGTAATAAAGGAGAAACATTTACTGCAGAAGCCAACACGAAAATGTGTTTGCCTAGTCATAAAACACTCATGAAAGGAGCTTGCAGATGCATCATTTTGATACAATAATGGTCTTTCCCATCTAATCCCACTTTTTTCTTCCTCCTACAGCTGCAATGTTTATTACCTGAACCTAGAATGGGCTTGCTTGTTTGCTTGTTATGGTTTGTTGCAATTCCATCAGGTTAGACACTAACATTTCTCCATAGATTTGCAGCATTATTATTTCCACATATCACCAATTCCCACCCAGGAGTGCAACACAGTGTCAGACATCAACACTACCTTTGGCATTGATTTCACAAGAATGCAAAAGTCTAGATAACTGAAGAGCTTGATAAATATTCAAAGAGCAAACTTTAAGAAATAGCCATCATACTGCAAGAAGAGGTGTTTAGAAACAAGATTTTCAAAACACACCAATATTAGGCATACAGCCAAGTATTTCTATGCTTAAAGACAGTGAGTGCCTGAAGAGAATCTCTCACTATAGTCTCAGTAGCAACTCAGTAGTGTGAAGGAGAATGCAGGACAATCATAGAATATCTTGAGTGGGAAGCGATCCTGAAAATCATCTAGTCCCGAATTCACCCCCTTGGGCACCAGATTGTCCTGGACCTCATGACCTTGAACATTTCCACCCATGGAGAATCCACATCTTCTCTGGACAACCTATCCCAGTGCCTCACCACCCTCACAGTAAAGAATTTCTTCCTAACATCTGATCTAAATATCTCCTCATTAAGTTTAAAACTTGCCCCTTGTTATATCACTATTTACCCATACAAAAAGTCCTCCCTCTCTTTTTTTGTGTTCCCTCTAAATTCTGAAAGGCTGCAATGTGATCTCCCTGAAGCCTGCTCTTCTCCAGGCTGAACAACCCCAGTTCTCTCAGCCTGTCTTTGTAGGAGAGGTGCTCCAGTCCTCTGATCATCTCTGTGTCCCTCCTCTGGACCCACTCTAATAGGTCCACGTCTTTCTTATGCTGGGGGCCTCAGACCTAGCTACAATATTTGAGGTAGGGTCTCATGAGGGCAGAGTAGTGGGGGAGAATCACCTCCCTTGATGCGCTGACCAGAACAGAGGTTACAATTCTTCAAGAAGTATTGTTTTGGATCAATAGTGAGAAATTTTAGATTGAGTTTGGCATCAAGATTCATCATCTTGGTCTCGACTTTCAATCTTGATGCAAAATTTCTCTTAAATATACCATTTTGTGTGAAATACTGACATATTTGGTGTTTAAGGTGAGCAGCTCTATTGCACCTTGATGTCTACACAAATAGAAAAACATGTTTTTCCCTAGAAAATTTTAGGCAGAGAAATAATGCAAAATTGAGTAATGCAAAATTGAGTGCTGGAGGAGAAAGAAGATACTGCCAGGCAGAGCTAGAATTCCATTCTTTAACAGGCAAACTGATGTTACTTCACCACCACCACTTGCTCACTGCCTACATTACTATCCACGTTTTGGCCATCAAAGATGACAGAAATTGTTTCATGTGTTGTCAATGTCTTAAGCACTAGGTAACATGCTACTGTCAAAAATTTAACTTTATACAAACAATACCACAGATTTATATGGTAAATCTGAAGGGATGCAATTATAAAAAAGTTCCTATTTTACAGGAACATTCTGGAACAGTCATCAGACCATTTCATTCATTTTCATTCACTGTCATACACAGCTATGAATACATACTCCAGCAGCTGCTAAGAGGTAAGTAATGTAGGTTCTAGAGGAACTCCAACTCTATTAAACCCCATAATCACTAGATAGAATCTCCTCACAGAAAATCTGCTCCTCATTTAAGAAAAAATAAATGAAACAAAAACTGCAGAAAGAACAGCAAGCTATATAAGAGAGCATGCGGTAAGATGATCCAGGTAAAGGAAAAACTATGAATACATCAAGTGTTTGGCAAGCTGCAATGCAGAGCTGATTTTCTGCCAGCTTTCATAAACCCCAGATAATCACTGGTAGCACCTGGGTTTCCTCTTCTGGCTTCCATCGTCCATGCTGTAAGAAATTCTCTCTCTCTGCTTACCCTGGCATTATGGTGAACACACTCCTTTACCCAAGTGCTCAGGCAGCTGAGGGCAGGAGTTGCAGATGAATGGAGCAGGAGACCAAAGAAGGGGATTAAGGATGGAGCCACACTGCACAGTATAGCAAAGGATGCATGTGGTCTAATTACCACAATTAATACTGCCCTGGAAAATCAGCACTTAAGTTGACTCAGCACAGACATGCTCCCAGGTGAAGGCGTTGAACAGGAGGCTGAGGAGAATGAAAGGAGACTGGAGCAGAATGGAATCAGAAGAAGCAGCAAAGGCAGAAAGAAATTATCTTAATGATTTGAATGAATGTATTACCTCATTTTTTGAAACACTCCATGGACTTGTGTGACATTTGACAGTTGGCTTCCAACGAAATACAGTGGTGCAAAAATTAAATACCTGATTGTAAATGGGGTAGCCTGTGTCAACTACCATTCATACATGTATGCACTGACCACAAATACAAAACTTTGTATACTTAAATAGCCCTCATGAGGCTTTAAAACAGGAAAACTACTCCTTGCTTTTATGAGTTAAAGACATTGAAAATACAGACATTGGATATCCAAGGATTACTAAAAATGTAGGATTTGATTAATTAAATGCATAATTTTCTTCTGTTTGTGCTAAAAATCACGTATGTGTCAGGTAAGAATTATTGTTTTCTTTGAGAGGCATTCTGTAGAAGAGGAGATGTAAATCCTGGACCCAAAATTTGTGAAAAAGCAAATCAGAGTCACACTGTGTCAAAGTAATGGTGGAAATATCCATTCTATTACCACTCATACCCCTCATTAGCCATCCTTGCTGCAGTTTCAGATTTTTTTTTTTAGTTATTTAAACTACATAGGGAGAAGACCTATAGGACTGAGTACTGCCACTGCATAAACATATCAGGCAAAATTTAAGAAGTGACAGGTACCAGAAGTGAATGCATACTTCTTCAAAATTATTTTCTAGTTACCTGCTTTCTCAATATCATCCATATTTTAAAGCTTGTAAAAGAACAGGTTTATATAATTTTAAGTTAAACATTACTATATGCCCGATTTAGACAATAAAGTCTAAAGACAATACTTTAAGATAGATTTTTAACAAGAGACATTAGCTCAATTCCATGATTTAACAATAAAATGTATCCTCAGTTAAAACTGTATGAATAAGCTGGAGTACATGGAAATGTAAGAGAGACTGGGAGAAAAAGAGTGTTAATTATGCTAATGGTACTCTTGTAAATGCAAAAACAGATGGCAGAATGAACAACAATGGATTATTTTTTTAATCAAGCAATTTCAAATAAATATCTTTGTTCAAAAGCAGTAACAAACTATAGCATTGCTGGGAAGTGGTAAAAACCCAATACCTATGGTCTTATCAGTAACCTCTTCCTAGTGGATATTCCCAAAACAGAACTAATTTCCTGGTTACTGAAAAGTAGGCTGATCCCAATGCTGCTCTTAAGCAAAAAATGTGTGATGGTTGGCATTCGTGACAGACTACACACATTACTTTTAGAATATATATAATGGGTATAAGCAACTGAGGATGTACAAAACCTAGAAGTTTATGCAGGTGACAAAAAGTTCTTTGGTTGCATACAGCTTAAGCCAGCATTCCACATAATTAATTAAATGACCAAACTGAACTTTAGAATCATGGCAGATAATCTCTGTTTTGACCTGCTGCCACATTATAAAAAGCTAATAAAAACTTTCATCCTCTCATGTACTTTTTCACAATGATTAGTCTTAATTAACAACTTTAAAATGTTGGATATTGCAGGCCATAAACTAAGGACATTTAAATAAGTTAAAGTGCACAACCTGTTTTTCAGAAACCTTCAAGGTAAAAAATAAGATCCTTATGTTGTAACTATTATCTTTCTTTTATTTTGACAGAAATATAAAGAGAAACAATTGTACTTCATTAGCATCCCTCCAGGTATTACATTTCAAACATTGCTTTTAAGCACATTTTGGCATTTTATATGCACACAAAATTCTGAATGTCACCTGCGTACACAACCTCTATGTATATAGTAGTGTTTCACATTCATATACGTGCAACAAATGCACATTAAGATACTTTTTTCTTTTAAAAAACTTCCCAAAATGCATACCTTCACAAATTCAAAAATCTGCCTACCTAATTTTCACACCATATCCGCTAAGTCTAATACAGAATATTAATTGCAAATCTTGCCTTGTTTACATTTATGTAGATATTGCTCTAAAAGAAGGAAAACGAAGCATCCAGATGGCACCCACATTCCTGTATTACTGGACAGTGTTGTTTTATTTAGACATGCACTGTCCAAGCTGCCAACTGGTCTTCTACAAGCAATCATACTACAAGTGCAGCTCATTTTACAACTGAGAGTTCAAATCACAATTAAGGCCAAGGGGCCACCACCTAGAATATTTACCCTCTTACAAATGAAATTAGAAAGGATATCACACATGTTGCTGATGAAGAAAATTAACATGAATTTCAGCAAAATGCTCTTTCTGAATGCCACAATATTTGTAGATAATTTCTGAAAGATTGACTGACACAAATCTTGAAAGAAATAATTGTAATGAAATACAGCTATCATTTTTGTCTTTAATCTTCAAAGTATTTAATATTTAATACTTACACAATAAATGGATGACGTACCCTAGCGATTTGGGGAGAGCTCATGGCAATTCTGGATTATGAGCTCTTTACTCTGTTTATGTGGCAGAAAATGAAGTGACAGAAAAAGCACCATTTTCAAGGTGAAAAATTAGTTAAATGCTTTGACATTAACATTTAACTGTATATTCTGTAATGTAAAAATAAAGTAATACAGATTAATGATGACAAGTCTATGAGAATATTTCATTAACTAAAATGGCACAGTTCTCTGAAGTTTTCAGCTCTGTTTCATAATCTTTGTAAGTCTAAAAGTCGTCTCGGTACGATGACAGAAGGAGAATAGGACAATGTAGGAACGCCTAACAGTCAGCAACATCTTCACATCAGTGCAAGGCTGGAAAGTACCCAACTGGCCCAACACATACCATCTCTGATCACTTGGCATCCAGAGCTTTCAGGTAGTTTCAAAAGAGGGTCTGCAGTCAGACTGCATGAGAGCCGCAAGTGTACAGGACTAACTAGAATTTACTTGGTAAATCTTGTCTTCCTATTAAAGTTTAAAGCAATGTGATAAAAAAGCTTCTATCACTTGTATCACATATATGTATGTTTAATAATTTGAATTATTAAATTACATATGTTAATAACATTCATTATATAACATTGAGTTACTACTGAAATCATTTAAGTTTTGTATCCAGAAAATTCGAAGGGAAACAGGTGAAAATATGACCTTTCAGATAATAGCATGCAATTCCATCAATCAGCTTTATCATTTACTGCACTTCAACCCATCTGCATGTGTAATGAATCAGAAGAAAATAAGAATATAAGTGCAACTTATTGATCTCTTAGTTATATCTTTTACTTCTATTGAACTCAAGTTCAGACCTGTACAGAAATACAGGATCTGGAAGTGAAGCTGAGAAATTTCATCTGTGTAAAAGTAATTTTTAAAATGAAAGCCATGGAACTACTTGACAAGTAAAATATATCTAGCTCTTATCTTTGAGTCATCTTAACATAAAAGAAAGTTTGAAGCAAGTAGGGAGGGTATATCAACAGAATCTTCTCTAGCAACACATAGCTATTAATTTGAACCCTTCAGGAAACTTAGCAATTATTTTTAGTGTCAAACATTCTAAAGTGAAGTTATGAATCACTACCAAATTTAAGTATTAAAACTTATTCGTATAGTCAGGCACCTCTCTACCAAAGAATCAGTGCATGAAACAAAAAGGGAAATTTAAAAGCTAAGCCATTGTGGTTTTGTATAGCACATACATCACAATTACCTGTCTGGTGAGAAAACTGGAATAGTGAAATACTAAATATTCCTCACTGTAAGTTGGTAATCAGGTGATCATCGATTTTGTCATTCTTTAAATACTTCTGAAACAGAACTATTTCTATCGTGTACATTATTCAGCAGCTGTGCAACAATCTACATAGGCAAGAAACAGAAACAAGAAACGTTTAAAGCAGTATACACCTCCTTAGTAAGATTTTTCCAGCAAGTTCATGAATTGCTTTAGCCCGTGAGCCTTCCTGGATATAAACACCAGCTTTCACCTTCAGAACCATACACCACAGGCTTGTCCACAGGTTTCAAGTGAAATGCATTTCACTGTCTCATTTCTGTCCTCTGGGAATTACTAAACAACCTTACAAACCCACTGCAAATAACATTTCAGTTTAGCATGATTGGTAGGTCACTTAGGAGAGTCTCTGTACTGCTTTTTAAAACTGTATTACTTTTGACACCGAGAAAGGACAGTTTTCATAGGTCAAGCTTCAGATCACTGGTAGCAAGCCTAAAAGCCTACATCAAAGTTATGTGCACTATACCTACCTGTAAGTAAATAAAGAAGAGTTCAGCTTCTAATGCCAGATGATAAAGGGAACAACAATATTGGTTTAAATCAATATTTGCTTGGCCTGTTTTCCCAACTAACTTCTATACTTTACAAGTAAATATCAACTTATATCTGAAGATTGACCCAAACCAATGTGACCTCCCTCTCTCCCCATACTCTTTTGCAACTCTCCATCAGTCTCTCCTTATTGCTAACACTTCTTTGTCATATTTTTCTACTTTCCTCTTCCAAACCCTCTGCTTGCCACACTGACCCTATCTCTTCCTGTGTACTTACCTATTATTTTCCTTACTCAGTTCTCACTCTACATACTTCCCATACTCAATCCTGCGCTTTCCTACTATTTTACAGTTTATGACCTTCCCAATCCAGATCCAGAGTAGCATATTTCAATCCACTTCACTCTCACCATCTCACAAGGTGCTACAATATTATACTGAAGTTTCCAATCTTTGGGTCTTTAATCCCAATTTCCCCAAACATCTCTGTCTGTGCTCACTAATGCCTCTTCACAACATCAGATTCCATCTCGGGTGTCATGGGTTTCCACACCCGTGGAGATCATGAAATATGATGAAACAATGCCTTCTTGCAGTGATATGTGGCTGCTTTAGCGAGGGTACCCTCAAGAGCATGTTATCAATGGCTAATGGATATCACTGTAAGCAGTGGCTGAGCAATCCTTGCTGTCTTTGAGGATATTATCCATCTAGGAAATGGCCACTGAACCAGTGTCCTTAGAAATTAGCAGCGCAAGGTCTAACAGAATTTGATTTATAGAAAGATAAAGAAAAAAGGATCAGATTAATGAAGACAGAACACACACAAGACAGAAGGGATGATTCAGCTGCAGTTATTCGTCTTTAGATATATTTTTCTTTTAATTGTGACCAAGGGGCAAGATTAATCAGTTTCCTAGCCAATCAAGGGTTACAGGCAGCAATTAGGACTCTGAGAATAATCCTCAAATATGCAAATGCCAGAAGTGTGTAGTACAGACACTTGTGGAAGAACAGCTCCATAGCTCTGAAATGTTGGAGAATGGACCGGAAATAATAAAAAAAAAATGTTTATATGTAAAAATTCAGGTATGACTGCAGTAAGATAGTGAACTTCTTCCTGATGTAAATCAAGAATTGCTAGCATTTATGCTCTTTTAGCAGTAAATAAACCAAGTACATAATAATAATATTAAACCTAAGAATCTTTGTCATTAACCTTATGCCTCTTAAACAAAACATAAACCTGAGAACAAATACATTATTTTAATTAACTGCTGTTCTCATCAAACATTACACTTTATTTTCACACTATATCTTAAATATTAATCAACAAAATGATGATATATACTAGATAAATAATGTTTTCTAAAAATAATTTTCCATATAACCTTCCAGTCAAAATAAAATTAAGCAATACCCAAAAGAGAAAAAATGGGGATTCTTATGAGCAGGTCACTGGTAAATCAGACAGGTGTAGGGGAGATATTAACTGTAGAATTGATAATTATGTAAATCTTCACTTACAGTAACTTTTACTTAAAATTTGATAAATACCATCAAAAAATTAGTTCTTTTTATAAACTTTTTTTAAAAGCAAATGGGATTTTTTTTGTAGTAAGTTTTATCAGAAAATAGTGGGAAACAATTATTCACATGGTCTGCTCTTATTAGAAAATCAAAGCATTTCTTTTTAAAAATAATGATTTTTCAATCTTGAATCATTTTGTGCAAGGAATACTTCTACTTTTCCACTTGTCGATTAGGTAGATGCATTTAATCAGTTGGAAAAATATTTGATTAAGCCTATCTTCTTCCTCATTCTTACAGAAGAGCTGAACAAAATCAGAAATGAGGAAAAACTATCAATAAACAGAAATTCTGTACTCTAAACCCAAGATGAGAGTTATAAGAAATGTCGGAGAAGCCTTTGAAAAATTTTAATCCTTGCTGAACAGAGTGGAAAAGGTGATAGTGCAATCAAGGCACCTCAAAAAAGGCTCAGATATGTCAGTTTGAACTATGTTCCAAATTCATGCAACAAATTGTTTCCACTCAATCCAAGTGCCCCAGTAATAGCCAAAGATTATTGGCTTTGACAATCACTACATCATTCCCTCATATGCCAGCGACAAATGGAATTGGTGCATTTGGATTGATATCTCAGTTTGTTGACCACTTTTGCTTAGGAAGAACCTTTGACTTTGTAGAGAGATCTTTATTGAAAGATAAAAAAATTATCTGCTGATAACAGAATGCATAACTTGTCCGCGATTTTCGATCAAATGTTACCAAATAAAACTTCTAATGGAGCTGCTGGAGCAGGTCCACTGGAGGCTATGAAGCTAATAAAGACAGTGGGGCATTTCTCTTACAAGGACAGGCTGAGAGAGTTGGGCCTGTTCAGTCTCAACAAGGGACGCCTGAGAGGGGACCTCATCAATGTCTGTAAGTATCTGAAGAGAGGGTGTCAAGAGGATGGATCCAGGCTCTTCTTGACAGTGCAAACCAATAAGATAAGAGGCAACAGGCAGACACTGAAGCACAGGAAGTTCCACCAGCACATGACGAAGAACTTTGCTGTGCAAGTGATCATGCAGTAAGACAGATTGACCAGAGAGGTTGTGAAGTCTCCTCACTGGGGATATACAAAATCCACTTGAAAGTTTTGTTTAATAGCTTGTGAGTACTGAACATATATCAAGATATATGCAAGAATCAAATGGATTTCAAATTTGAACAGAACTGCCACAAATAACAGCTGAATATGTAACTAAAAAAGGAGTAATCAAAAGAGTCAGTAAACATCTCTTCATATGAGAAGCATTTTCCAGATTAAGGGCAATGTTCTTTGCCTGAGTGCCTACTATTCTAATATTCCTCATTTTTCTCATGTAGTAAAAGTTGCTTATCAGTAAATATTCTTTATGATTGTCTTCCCTTCAACCATTCTACTACCAACCTATTCAAAATATAATTATATCATATGAAATACCCAGGAAGTATTAAAATGAAGAACCATAAACTAGGAAGGCAGAAGCTAGACTAGCACAAATATTAGAAAGATTATTAGTTGCATAAAATATTAACAGCCATGTCATTTCTATTGCTCATGCTGTTGGTCGTACAGTAATTTGTATCACCATTGTTGTGGTATGTACCACAATCCCAGACACTTCCTGGCACAGTATGAGAAAATGTGGGTCTCTCCCACCTGGTCCTTGCCATCTAGTGCCATGGATTTGCCTACAATTCCCTCTGAGAGCTGGAGTCACCTGTGTTTCCATTTCTAATCAGTATGGATTCCCATGTCCAAGAATGGCTGCAGGTATTAGTTAAAGCAGAGATGCAGAACAGATACCACATATGCCCTTTCTTCTAGAGTTCATTTCCCAAACTGATGATGCTACCATGACATCAAATGAACCCCAAAAAGGAAAGAGATAAAGTATGTCAGAATGTTTCAACATTTAACTGGCTGTAAGATGCATAAACACACTGCAAATGTCAATCAATTGTGGCCTAAGAGGACAGAATCCATGTAAATTATGTTATTTTTCTACCCCAATTAAACTGTGAGTCAGATATAAATATTTTATCAGTAAGCTTCTTATACTTTCAACATCTTCTCTAATCACCTGCAATTTACTTCAGTTGCAGCTGTGCAGCAGTAAGGGTCAGAGGAAAAAATGACAAGATATCACCTTATTTCTCCCCATCTTCCATATTTAAAACCTGCAGATCTACTCTTGAAACAACAACATTCATTAAGTCTTAAGAGGCAAAGACTATGCAACTCTCAATTTCTACTGAAGATATCAAAGTGATAAGAAGCTTTTGTATTTGCTGGATTTGCCTGGGAGAGTTAACTTTCTTCACAGTAGCTGGTATGGGGCTGACCTTTGTATTTGTGCTGAAAACAGTGTGGACAGTTCAGGGGTGTTTTCATTATTACTCAGCAGTGCCCACACACAGGCAAGACCTTTTCTATTTTTCACACTGCCCCAAAAGAAGGGAGGCAGCTAGGACACTTGACTCTGACTGACCAAAGGGATATTCCAGAGCATATGGACACATGTTAAGCATATAAAGAAGCAGAAAGGTGGGGAACATTTGGAGAGAGGGTGTTTGTCCTCCCAGGTCACTGTTACGCTTGATGGGGCCCTGCTCTCCTGGAGATGGCTGAACACCTGCCTGCCCATGAGAAGTGGTGAATGAATTCCTTGCTTGGCTTTGCTTGCACGTGTGGCTTTTGCTTTCCCCATTAAACTGTCTTTATCTCAACCCATGAGTTTTCTCACTTTTAGTCTTTTGATTTTCTCCCCATCCCACTGGAAAGCAGTGAGCAAGTGGCCGTGCAGTGTTCAGTTGCACACTGGGGTTAAAATATGACACAAGGTTTGCACTGATTTTCTGAAGATTATATTTCTGGAGTTTCTGTTCTGCAGAAAAAGGGAATATCAGGCTATTTCTAGGCTGAGGAGGGAGTAAGGGCTAGAATAGGCAAGAGGTGTCTGTTTTTTCCCATATAGAAGAAAAAAGGAAAGAAAAAGAGAAGTTGCTTAAGGGAAGAGTCTATTCGTCCAATGCGAAATGACAACAAATGAACCTGAAGAAAATGGTCAGGTTGTATGAAATATTTATATGTACAGCAAATGATCATTCTCATTTTTTCTGTTTCTTCTGATCCTGCAGTACTGTTTATTTATAGAATACTGGTATATTCTGGAGAAGAGCAGATATTTCCCTCCACATCACCACTCCAGTTATGCCTAATTACTTCCTTGAAAATACATAAAAATAGATTGAATTAGGTTAGACAGACAGCTAAAATAAGGACACATGTGAAGTTTAAAAAAAAAAAATGGGGTGAGGTTGGAAGGGGATATGATGACACGTATTCTGCCAGGCATCTTGTCTGAATATTTTGAAACCCAAGCTGGCTACCATTGCAAACAAAAAAATCCCATATAACATTTACCTTATAAAAACTTAAACTTAAGGGGAAAGTAGGGAAGTATTTTCACCAGAAAAGGAAGCAATGCATGTAAGGAACAGCTGTAACATTTCATAGACAGCAGGTTTTTCTTCAGTGTCCTAAATACTTGGATTAAACCTTGAGAGTGTGACAAAATTGGTAGACAGTAATAACAATCCATGTGGATTCCTAGCTACAAACATGTGATTGAGCTTCCTTATCCTGGAACTTCCCATTACCCACAACCCATTATTTTCCCAGGGCTTCAGTTCTTTCTAAAACGTTTTCAGTTTCCTCAATGCATGTAGTAATGCCACTATTTTGTTTTCATGCTATCTTTTAAAATGTGTACTTAGCTAGCAGATAAACAACTCCAAACTTTTAAATGCTTACATTTTGTTTTATATTAGTCTAGTTTTTTTGAGCCAAAGAATAAAATAAACATACTGAATGCTACTGATAAGAAAGATTGATTACTTCAGATTTCTCTTTGTGTTTACTGACAAAAGGCAGTGTGCAGTAGCATACCAGGTTTGTTCTCAGTGAAAAATGAAGCGTGGTTGGTAGATTAACCATCTACAAAATGATTCCTTGCAGAGTCAGTATGGCTCTTTGCACTCTAATATCTTATGCAGCAAATCTGACTAAATTACATCTTTAATAAATCATTTAGTACTTAGCACGTTTTGCTAATTATTTCAAAATACTGTAATCCTACATTATTTATATGTTAATTTTTTTATCCTAGAAGAACAATACTGCACATAGTGGATTGCTACCTTCAGCAAACAAAACAGCAATATGAAATATATATCTACCAAGAGAAGCCACCATAATTATGCAGCGAAGTGATCATTTAGGATTTGGAAAAGGCTAAACATACAATGTATTCTGCTGTGTGCCACTAGATAGCCATATACTTCATACAACTGTGGAAAAATCATAAGTCACAAAAATAAAGCTGCAAAATAGCAAGAAGACAGATTTGTAATCACAATCATGCATGAACAATTACATATTTCAAATGTAAAGATCATTCAAATAAATGTAACTGATGGATAACCCTCACAGGGTGCAAGTCAAAGTAAACAGACAGTCCACTTTAGAAAGTGTCTAGTGAATTGATTTAACAAGTTTAATGTGAGCATCAGTGTGGGGCTATTACTGATCGTAAGCTTTACTGATGTTATTTGTTCGCTTGGAAAAATACCGCTCTTTGGAATGAGCACATTAAGGCTAAAATTGCAGAGAAAACCCTATTACAACTTTATTGCTGGCAAATTGGAACCAAACCTTGTCTGTATATCAATTACTTAGAGTTACCACAGAGATAAATCCTTTTTTTTTGTATAGGCTCAATCTTGAAGACAGTGATGAGAAAACTCCTTATTATACCCTACCAACATCACTAGGTTTTCTTAGCAATTTCAAGAAATTGTCAATTAAGTTCTTTTTATTAGGTTCCAAAAGCTGTTAAGTCAAACACAAATCTATCATAAGGCTTGTAACAGCATGTTATTTAGGCACATTTCAATGTTACACTCTTTCATTATCCACCTACCCAAACCCTAATCAAAAGTTCCCATAAAGTGAAGGAGTTTTCAGTTCTCCCATCTCAAGGTTCAGATAAATTTAGAACTCTCATTTCTTGCAGCTGGTCACATGAGTACTACCCATTTAAGTGAGAAGAAATACCATTATTAAGATGGCTTTAGACACCAATACAGTTGCTTACAAGATCATTAAAAGCAGAAGGACACAATAATGTGTTATTGTACAAAATAGTTAAAGCAATAATATTTATGAACTCTTCCAAATATTAGTACAAATGTATTGTATTTTTATGGTCCTTGCTGCCTTCTAGGGTTTCCTTTTAGACAAACAGCTACCTCTAAAAATGATAGTTGATAAGGAAAGTTCTTGTTCAGACCCCAGAGCTGCAGTACTGAAATGGGCTGTATTCCTTGCTCCCTGTGATCAGAAAAATTAAACTCTTTGTAGGAATGATGCTTCCAAGCCTCCAGAAAGAACAAAGGACCAGTTATTTCATATAGGAAGAGCACAATGAAGAAATAAATAGGTCTATCAAGACACCTACTTGTTAGATGTCCCAGCCAGAGATAGAGTACCTGAGAAAAAGTAGGGGGTAAGGAAAAGAGACATAGTTTTGATGAAGATGTATGTCTAGTCACTCTAGTTCAATATTTCTACAGTGTTCACATTTCAGACTACATGTTAAATGAGACTTACATGCTGCACCTGGTGATGCATGATCCAGATTTATTAAGAAAAGAATTGTATGGTACTCCATCTGGGTGTCCCACCTTTCAAAAGAAATTGGAAATGATTTTGCAGTCGTCTAGTTGGCCCTCTCAAACTGATGAACAGGGCTACTTTTGTCCAAATAGAAAGAGCAACATGCCATGAGTCTGAACATCTTAACATTAAAAATGCTATCTGGATGTTTTAGAGCTAAAGGGACAGATAGGGCAGCTAAAGACACCTTAAGAGAGGTTAACATGTTACAAGAGAAGGAAATGGAAGTACTTGTGCATGCCACAACATGGCAGATCCAAGTTACAACACAGTCTTTTGTGATCAAATACTTTTTTTTTTCTTTGCTTCAACAGCTGGCTTCAGGTACAGCCATCCCAATTCATTCTATAGCATCCTGACTAGTTGGTCACAGGCTAACGACATTTGAAGAGGAAGAAGGTCAAAGCTATCATTACAGTGGTGACAACCAATCACAGTGAAAAAAAGTTTTATTTATTACACTTAATATAAGAAACCTTTACTGTGGAATATAATTGTACTGTCACTACACACCAGAGATTTTTAATCCCCAATCATTTCAACATATTTTACACTTCATTACCTTTTCAGTTAGATATTGCAAGAAAGACTCTCTTGAGTCTACACAAAAGCCTTAAAAATTGTACTGTTTTTTACTCTCATATTTCACCTATAAGCAACAGTGGATGATGAATTTCAGTGAAGGAAAATACACATATTCTGCACAAGGTAGGTAAAGAATATATAGAGAAAAAATAGTCATAATATTTCGTTAAAGTTTAAAAAGATCTAACAATTTGTTTCTGAAGCCATGAAATCATAAAATATCTGTAAGATGTTAATAAGAACTTGGGTGTGATACTGTGCCACACAGTATAGCATTGTCTTAGCTAAACAGAATGGACTACATATCTCCCTAATAATGCACAGTGCTCTAACAAACAAAAACAAAGTTATATTGCCTCTAGGAGGAGATTACCTCCGATGATTCTCATAAGTTCTAGTAAGTGTCACTGTGAAAAGGTAAGCTATTGAATCACTGGGGATTTTATTCCATAAAAATCTATTGCATACGGTCATTTTTTTTTTCACATAATATAGCTCCCATGCCTTGTTCTGCACTGATTGAGTATAATCTAGACTTCATAACAAAAAACTTATGCTCTTGACATAATGCGGGTTGTCTAGTTAATTATATGAGATAGAAATACGTTTTTGTATTCTTTTGTTTGCTTGTTGCTAAATTGGTAAAGTAGGACCTGAAATACTAATTCTGGAATGTACTATAGATAGGGAAAGAGATCTATTTTGCTCCAAGTTTTATTTTATTTGGATATTCATTATAATCTCCATTTCAACACAAATGGACCATGCAATAAATATTTTTTTTTAAAAAAAATTAACACACCACAGCATCTTACAGCATGGAAACCTCTGAACTGCCTACACTAGATTTCACTAACACGTCAACAAGTCTAAAAACATCACTGTTTTTCACAAGATTCTTCAAGTACATATTATTTCTTTTTAGAAACAGCCTGTTTGCTTTCTCATAAAATAAAAGTACACTCTTCAGTGTCAAAGAAGTAGAAACACAGTTTGTGATATATCAAAATGGTACACTTGAAGAAAGGCAGTGAACAACCAAAATAGAATTTGCTTTTCTTTTTTTGTTTTATTTTTTTGTTCTGAGTTGTGAAATTTGTAAACACCATAAAATTAAAGTAATATGGTCTAAATTGTGAGTCTGTCTGAACTGATCTTTATTCCACCCAATTATTTCCTTGACAAAAAGATACATGGAAAAAAATGTTTAAATTCTAGTAGAAGCAAGAAGATAGTGCCTAGGAAACAAGAGAGAGTAAAGAAAAAATGAGCAACTCTGAATCTGAAATGATTTAGAAAAACTATAAAACACAGTCATGTAAACAGAAAAAAAAAGTAATAAAGAAATCTCAAAAAATAGCTCTTGTCTACCTTCCTCCATATTTTCTTCAAGACTGGTTACAGCAATATGCTGACAAGCAGATGCAAAACACAATACAAAAAATATGTCCTTCAATTTGAAGAATATGAAGAAAAGCTTTCAGAAGCTTCATTCTTGTAATAACCAGCCACCAGACTAAAAAGTATTCTGGAAAAATGCATCAGAGTTTGCCTTGCCAGACAACCTTGGGATATCAGCATCAAAACAAATTAATTCTGCAGTGGAATCCTGACCTGTGGAAAATAGCTCGCTATTTTCCTTGGCAATGGAAGGGCTATTTTGACATTGAGTTTTGCCACCAGTTTCACTGCACCTGGATTTTACTTGCTGACTGATCATTTCCTATGCGAATTTATTTCTGAGAGGCCATTCTTTAGGCTGTTTTGAGCAAAACATAAACTGAGAAAAATTTTGGCTATCAGAACACTCTGCATAGATATATGACCCAAAATAACAATACAAGTTGATGTCTACCAGCAGTTCAATTGAATAACAATTTTCAGTGAAGGTATTTCATATTTATACTGATGTAAATATGACATAGCTAGAGGAATGTGAACTCCCCAGCTGGAGTTTTACTAGGATTCATCAACTACAATGGAGGGCTTATCCACTGGAATCTGGTTGGCTTGATATAAAACATCAATGACTAAATCGTCACTGCTGGTAAAATTCCATTTAATCAGCAGACTGATGAGTCAGAAAGTAGCTTAAGATGAGGAAGCGAAAAGATATTTAATATTTTACACTTAACTCTCAAAGCCTTTCTACAAGGCCCTCTCTAACATGAGAGACTAAAACTATGAAGGAACAATATGCTAAGATGATAAGAGATTTATCATGAGTAGAAATTTAAGTCAGATTTCCCCCCACATTCAGTTCTCAGTTCTCCTTTCAGGGGTAATGAGGGTTTTTGCAGTAGAAAGAGACCAGATGGAGCCTTTGTTTACCTCTGGTTCACCTGGAGTTTGTTCATCTGAAATCTGGAAATTTTCACCCACTTATCTAAGAACAGAATGGGATCTAGACAAGCAATTGGAAATCCAGTTACTACACCTGTCAAAGATACAGAAATCCTTTTTCCTGCAAAAGGCAAGACTAGTTGAGGCTGACAAGAGATATTCACCTTTTTTTCCCATAGTATATGTAATATCAGTTTTATGATCTTGAAGAGTTATGTTGGAAACCAGAGCATCTGGCACTGCAAGATGTTACACTTAGACTGCAGTGTTCTCACCTGACCAAGGATACAACAAAAGTTGAATTGTCCCTTTCATTATCACTTCTGTATCTATGTATTTTCCTCTTGTGCTTGAGAGTTCAATGAATGAAGTACATAAATAGATTATAGTAACCTGAATAACATTCTTAACATAAAAATCACCTATCTCTAATATCCAAAAGATGAGGTTAATTTAGAAAACTTTCTCATAGATAAACTTTTCTACTGAAATTTTATTTCTCTCTTTTTAAATGGCCAGACCAACTATATGTTCTCTTTTTAGAGAAAGTAGTATCATAGGGACATGCAAGCAACAGACTATTATATATATAAGAACAAAAAAAGTTTTGAAATGTGCAAATTTCTAGAGGTATTGCTATTATTGTTATTTTTATTTTTAGACCCATGGAGATGTTTTCTCTTTATGCAGTTAAGGAATATACGCATTTTCTGAAACACTTTTGACAAAGAGATAAGTAGATAAGAACGCAACAAAAAAAATTGGTAGGATTTGGTTAATATACATGTACTCTAAAATTGCTTAATTAAAATGAGAATCATTAAAAGAATCAGTTTAGTAATAGAAAATTATTTACTAGTTTGTCACATGTTCTATTTTTCCTTTTTTGCATTTTCCTGTTGGTTTCAATCTTGCACCTATTAGCACTGATTTCAGCCATCTGGGTTATAACAACAGGTGAAAAATGACAGTATTTATATACGGGTAAAAGGCTGGATCATACAAAACTGGTACAAAAGACAGATTTTTAAATACGAGAGGACTGCATATTATTTTAGTCTTTCACAGAAAATTGTCAGATCAGCAGACAAATGCTAGGAATTGACTTATTTAAAGCTTTAAGACTATTTTCATGTTGAATCAATATGCATGTCTAGAACCTTGTTTAAGAAAACTATTCACCATGCAAAGTTTTAAATGCACAATATCAAAGAATAATTTTTGACATTTTGATTCATACATGCTTATAAAGCTCCAAGACAACATGGTTTAATTATAAAACATATTTCTACTGCCTTAGTCATGCCAATTAAATTTGATTGGATACTTTCTTTATTCAACAAGCCCCTTTCATGTCATTTTAATTTACTGTCAAAGCAGCCTGAATATTGGAAACTAAATTATTTACTACAGCCCATAAGCCAATAATGTTCCATTTGTCTCTTACAGAGGGAGACTAGACTAACAAGATTATTAAGGACATTACTTGTAATAGCGAATGTCCTTCACTTTATTTGAGCTTCATGCTGTGCTTTCAGAGATCATACTTCAAAAGAGCTCCATTTCATTCCATCACAGAACTTCTGATATAAATTATTCTTTACCAGCTTTGTAATACTCTGATCATAGAGAAAGTGGACCTGATCTTGTTGGGTAAAAAACAGAAGCCTCTTTTCTAAGACAACTACAGAGTTTATTTGTGTTAAACACCTTTGATACACTCCCTTGTGCCAATAATGCAGACCAGGCAGAAATCAGCTAAATTTATCATACAATGATAACATCTCAGAGATTTAACTCGCAAGGGCTTTGATTGTCTATGCAATGATTTCAAACCAAATTCTGCAATCTAATGCATGTGGTTAAAAATCAATCTTGTAAGTTCTTTAAACCACTGTGTAGAGAATGCAATAAAGGTAACACAGAACAGGCTTCAGGAAACCAACAGATACAGCATTTCACAAAAAGAGACTTGAAAAATAGATTACAAATTGTATAAGCCTGTCATACAGACTGATAAATTGATAAAAGATAACAAACACAAAGAAAGATAGAAAAGGTAATAAGCTGGAGTAGGTAATTCTTGTCCTAATGTTAGACCCACTCTGCCTTTTTGTTATGACTCAAGTTTAGCAAGACTCGGAAATAGATTATTAACTCAAACCAAACAAATTATCTAGTTTAAATCCAAGAAACTGCTTACATGACTAAACACATTTTAATCATTTTCTTAACTCAGATTTGAGATTTGCTACTTGCAATACTGGAAAGTCTTTCAAAAATCAAAAACGAGTAATGA
The DNA here is from genome assembly GCA_013397195.1 of Hylia prasina. Classification (NCBI taxonomy): domain Eukaryota; kingdom Metazoa; phylum Chordata; class Aves; order Passeriformes; family Sylviidae; genus Hylia; species Hylia prasina. The sequence goes on along the minus strand of VYXD01003062.1, from coordinate 1,972,055 downwards.
AAAGCAGAAAGGTTTTTAAAAACTACCTAGAAAAAGTCCTCAACTTTAGAAAAAGCAATTATCATATGGGGAAAAAAACTCCTTCAAGAACAAAGAAAGAAAGGTAGAAGATAAAGTAATTCCTTTAACCTCACAGATATACACAAGAAAAACACCCCACCTTGTGCAATGCACTGTGCACTGAATTTCGGGTACCAGCGTTAATGAAGAGGTTTTACTAGCCCCACTTCTTCTGCAAAATAGACTGACTATCCTGAACTAAGAATATAAATTTGAAATAGTTGTGAAGAAAGAAACAGGAAAATAGCTTAGGATCAGTACTGTAAGTCTTACCTACTTACTAGCACTGCGAAAACTATGATTATGTTTGGTTTGGCATTTTTATCCATTTCAATTGCCTTCTGCTTCTACGAAAAGCTCACAGGACACAATGTGACATCTGTGAAAGAGGAAGATGATGACAAAGATACGCCTCTCTTCATTCATCAAAAAAATGATGGAATAGCCAGATAAATCAAATTCTTAAAAATCTGAAAGATCTTGGAAACATTCACAAAAATTAGGAGCAAGTAAAAATTTTTTCATTTATCTACTAAGAATGTACTTTCATCATTATTTCCTCATGCTTGCTAGGTTATCCACTCAGGAAATTCATTAGTTAGAAGCTTTTACATAATGTCTGATTTTAACACATCAAAACAAAGTTCCTGAATATGCAGAAATAAAATGTAGGAAAAGACAACAATAATGCTTTATTGACGAAAGCACTTTCTTATGATGGAGGAGGGCATAAGGTGATAATTTAATGTTCCAGCACAGATTTACTGGATAATGGCCAAATATTTCAAAGCAAACACAGCTGTAATATTTATGTTAAAAACAACAGACTAGGGTGGCAGTCAATCAGACATTCTGTATCATTCAAGTACTGACAATAAATTGTTTCTTTCCATACAACAGAAAGATTGCTAAAGTGTAACATGACAGAAATCTTTGAGAAAATGGTGTCATCCTTATAGGAAGGATTTCTTACTTGCTTTTTCAAGTACCTCTTAAAGGCAATTCCATTCACCAGCATCACTTAATGATTTTGACAGAACTGGAAATGAAACTGAGAAATATTACTAAAAAAAATGCTGCGGCTGTTAATGCCCAAATCCATAAGAATGGAGAGAAATTTTAATTCTTTATACCTTCAAGAACATATTGAATCTTTTTTACAAACCTGTACTGGAACTGTGTCTGTTATACATATAAAGAGTGCATGAGAAAAGTAAAAATCTGATCTGAACAACTGAACAGAATCTTGCCTTTTAATGGGGGACTTAAAGTGAGGATTGTGGAGTTTGATTTCACAAAACTGGATTTAGCAAACACTCTGTTTTTATTCTCTGTGGTAACATGCAACACATCTACTTCATCTGCTGTAGCAAAAATGTACTGGGACATACAAAGCCAAAAATTGCTCAGTGGTCCACTTAAAAAAACCCCAAAAAACTCTTACTGTAATTTTTGTACATTGAAATGCACTTTACAACTCTAGTACACTTAAGATATGCTTTCCTATAAATGTTTAAATAAAGAGAGTCCTAAAATTTCCAGGTTATTTATCAAACCCCAGAAAATGTAATAGGATATACACTCTTGAAAATTCTATAGATTACAGAAAATTATACAGAATTTATATTTTTCACGTTTAGATTCATTATCAGTAGTGTTAAATCTAGATGTATTTCAACAATTAGAAAGTTAAAAACAGAATTGGCGGGTTTTATTTGACACCTACTGTTGCAAGAGAATCCAATGAGCATTTCTTTCCAGCCTTTGAGAAATTGCTATCTATTAGTTGCTCACACAGGACAAGTATAAACATTTCGTAGATAAGATTAAAAAAAAAGTGAAATAAAATTTGAGTATTTTAAAAAACCAAAACAAATCCCAACATTAAATTCAAAGGATAAATCCCATAATGTCTACATAATTTTCCATGAAACTAGAGCATAAGTTCTAATTGTTAAACTCTTACAAGCTGCAAACCTGAGCAACATTTTAATCCATTTTTATAAAAATAAATTTTTAAAGAAATATGCTTAGAATGCATGATATTCTCATATTCTGCAGGATTAAGCATAAACGCAGCATTAAAAAAATCCACCACACTGAAATATATTTTGCAATCCTATACAAGGAAAATTAAATTTGTCTACAATATACATTTGTGCTTCATTTAGGTACTTTATGCCTGTGTGTATGCATTAATCTACATGTAATATAGGCATGAACAAAAAGTATAAAAATATACTATATTCAAATGAGTTAGTCTAGCAATTCTATCCCAGGGAAAACACATATAAGTGTAAGAAGCTAATATGGTCGTCATACATACATATATATTTATATGTACCCCCAGGATACGTATATAGGAGCAGGAATACATATACATATAGGACCTGGAATTAATCTCAGGGAATTTTGAAATCCAGTCTCCTGGTTTTTATCCCAAACATTTATTTCATTTGGGCCTACATGATAGGAAACCCTTCCTTTTTTATATTCGTATATGTTTTTATAAACATAAAGCTAAAATAATTCAGCAGTAAATTAGGCCTTGTAAAACTATATAGAAAGATGTCCAACAAGTAGTTTCATGTCACTTTTCTTGATTTATGTTACAGATGTGTTTGTATTAAAAGACAAAAAGGCTGAATTCTTTAACATTTTAGTATGAAAAAATATGTGCATAAACTAATGTGGGGTTTTTTTGTGATTGAACTTTATACACCATGTTCCATTTTGACTGAAACAGTGAAATAACTAGCATGTTGCCTCTCTGAAGCCGAAAGCAATTTCCTTTTCTAATTTTAGTTATGCAAAGCCTATGGGCATCATCAGCATTTAGTAATTAGTTTTATAATTACTGCTGTTTTGCTCACTGTCATTCAATTTTTCTTACAACATGGTCTGGGATTGAAACATCCCACATCCACAGCTGTGTAAATTGCCATCCATTTATAAGACAAAAAAAGTAACATTCAACATACATCATTATTCAGTCAAGAATGTGTTATTGGTACTTAGGTGATGCTTTGAGTACATAAGCTGCACAGTAAAATACAAAGAAAAATATATTTAAAACACTTAATTTAATAAACACTTAAAATATATATTTAAAACACAAATGCTATATAAGACAGGGAAGTCTGGAAAATCTAAACGGGAAACAAAAGAATTTCCACTAAATGATATTTCAGATTATTACTGATACCAATATCTGTTCCAAATGAGGGGAAAACAAATCTATTTTTCTCCAAAACCAGTTGAATTCAGAGATCTTAATAGTGTAGTTTGATCATTATTGATAGAAGAATTGGTAGACTGGTAACTAACTGCAAAGTCATCTAACCAAGAATTACCTATCAATACAGTGTCAATACATTTAGATATGATACTCCAAAATATCTGACATCATTGACCAGTTAATTTTATGAATTAAAAATACAAATGGGTTTCAGAATGACATATCTGCTTAAAACCAGCAATTTTTCTTAAAGAGGTTATATCGCAGCAAAATTAGAGATTGACCAGAATTCTCATATTACTGTTTTGAAAATATTATATTCCAAATTTTATACTTTTTAAAAGACAAGAAATGTAATAGTCAAATAAGAATGAAAAATCTATATTTTCTTCCCAAAAACTCATTAATTTCTTCAGTGAGCAAGAAGTACTATATTCTCTAGAACATGCATGGTTTACAGAAAATGAGCATGGAGAGAACTGGCCAGTGTCAGTCAGCTACCACAGATGCCAACCTGCTGGAGCAGAGCTGTGCTCTGAGGGGAACCATCAGCAAGGGTGACACCAGGGAGCACCAGCACGAACGGGACATCAGCAATGGGGCCACTCACATTTGCCATTCCTTCCTTCCTACCAGAGAGCAGAGTAATGAAGTCTTTTCAATGTTATCCCCTCTATCCTTTGTCAAGCTTAGCTAGGAGAAAACAGCTGCTAATAAACATAAAGCTGTTACACACAAAGGGCTAGACGGTGCTCAGCCCAGTGAAGGGATGGAGCAGATATGCTGCTGCAGAGGAAAAATTTAGGCAGATTGCTTTCAAGGATTTTTGCAGCAGTGTCTGCTATTTTATGTTTGTGACACAGCTAACATCTTACACTTTTCAAGTAAGAAAATAATTCTAAACATTTCTTGCTACAAAAAAAAAAAACCACCTCGTTTGAGAATACATCTCAATGAATATACAGTGTTCAGTATGACTCAAGGCAGAAAAATTCATTGTTTTCCCAAAGAGCAAAATTTTTAGACCCTTTAGCAAACCCTGAAAGAAACCAGTCAAATGCTTTGTCTCCAGTTACCTACCAAGCATGAGACGAGATCCTCAGAGTCAAGACTCAGGCAACCACCACAGTGGATACTTAATGCCCCTGCAGAACATACCAGCTGCTCTTACCTTACAGATTAACATTCACAGCCCACTTCACACACCATCCCTCAGACCATCACAAATTGCCATCGGGCCTCTCAACCTTACTGGTGCTGCAGGCAGGCAGTGGGATGCCCCTGTGCAGGGTTACCAGTTCCACCAACACAGCCCAAAGCTCTCTGGGGGCTGCACACCCCACCAGAGCCCAGCTCCAGCCTCTGCCTCACCAGCTGCAGCCCAGCAGAACCACCTGTCCCTGAAGGCCATGCAGGACAAGGTGTTTGTCCCCAGGGATGCAGGTCTGTCAGGAAATTTCTGACACGAGCATGAACTGTGCCTTTGAAAGACTGATGCCTACACACCATATCAATAACCAGCTTTCATCTTTTCAGATTTTTTCTTGTTTGTTTGGGACTCTTCAGGATTTTTTTCTTTTCTTTCTTTTTTTTTTTTTCTTTGTGTATGGGCAAATATCATTACCACTTCTGTTTCCCTTTGCTCCTTTTTAAAAAAACCAGAATGCACATAATTTTTGAGTAGAAGAAATAAGTTCGGCCTTTGAACCTCTTAAAAAAGCCAGTTGAGGGACTATCTGGCTAAATGTAACTAGATCATTCTTTCAGGGAAAAACAAAAGAAAACAAAAATCCCTAGACCAGGAATCCAAATACAAAAATCAGTGAAATGAAAATTCCTGTACTTGTGCCTCAGAGGTTTTGGCCTTCATTACCAAGACACATGGATCCACATACAAAGCTTTTTCATCTCTGAAATATGCAACAACACTTTTTTTGAAACTGCAGGAAACACACCTGAAAAAGCCCAGTTATTTCTAACAGAACTGAAGTATTGTGTGCATTGATACACATTCAAGCTGGATGAAAAGAATGTCCTACACTATATCTTCTGCTTATTTGAATGACATGCTACACAGTATTCCAAAAAAAAGCTGCAAAATATTATCTTCATGTGTTGTTCAGGGCAACTATTACTAATGCATGGGAATATTTCAGAAAAATACTTCAGAAGCTGGAGTTACTGATTGACTAGAGTCTATTTAGCTGCTTGTTTATATTTGGGGAGACAATTTTATGGCAAAAAGCTAAGAGAGGATGTTGAGCTATCCCTCCTGCACTACAAACATGGAGAGCTGCTTTGGGAATTCTGCCTGAAAATACCCTCTTTGCTTCAGATGGATCCAGTAAAATAGTGCAAAGGGGGAATAGAGGAATCAACAGTAAAGAAATACTGTCTGATGGATGGAGCAGATAACATAAGTTATTAGATGTAGCACTCTTTTTTGCTAGCTTTTGAATACACTCTGCAATAACATCTGCAAAGTATTTGAGAGCTTCAAATTACAATTCTCGTATAAATGTGAAGAAGTAATATTGTACATTCCAGAAACCTCTTCATTCATAAAATATTCCTGACCATATGTCTGTAAACTAATAGCAATCACCAAAATGGCATGAAACATGGCACAAAAGAGTGTGAAAATAACACATGACAGAGATCTGATACATCTTCAGGGAGAAGTTTCAGGGGAAAACACTCCAGTGTCAGCAACATTCAGTGGCTATCAGAAATTTATTTCTTCTCATTTTGTCATTACCAATTAATCCCAACTATACTGACAGTAAAAGGTTAAAAGGGAAATAAATTAAGATTATTGTCAATCATTACATACAGAAAAATAATTAACTCAGTAGGTTTATTTATCTATTTTTTGCTAGTTGATTAAATGAATGATTGATGACAGGTTCTTTGTTTTCTTTTCCTTCATTTTGTCACTATAAATGATCAGTATGAAACTAAACAGAGACATTAAATTGAAATTGTTAGAAGCACAAAATATAAAGCTGATGGATCCAGATTATTTCAACTTTCTTGTTACTCTAGTGTAATTTAGCAAAATGCATTTATATATACACAAAGAATTCCATTAATAGCCAAAATAAACAGTAACCTGACTTACTTTCCTCTCAAATATTACACACCAATATTCAGGCTTCCCTTTCTAAAAAGAGTATTGTAATAATTTTGTAGAGATTTTGTGCAAATGAATGCATGTATCCTATTTATCCTCAGATAAATATACAATTTATCATTGGATAACTCATAGCTAACAGTCTGTGCAAAGATGCCAAAGCATTCTTAAATGCTGACTAGTGTTCTGAATAACACATCCCTAGTAGATAGCTTTGGGGAAGATATAAGGGAAAATATGGGCACAGTCAACTGAAAAATCGTCCTTTGGGTAATGTGAGATGAGGGAAGAAAGTGAGCTGGAGAGTCAGCAGTCTCTCATTGTCTGCCCATAAGCGTACACTCAGCATCCTCCCAGCAGAGAAATAGTGAGTTAGCCCACTACATATGCACAGATTTTCTTTTCTTACTCACTTCACAAGCAAGAGAAGCAAGGCCTAAGTTCTGAAATCACTCCAAATTTTTGAGGTGCAATCCCGCGACTCTGAAATGAGGACTGAAGCACAGTTTCCCCTGAGCTGACCAAAAATCACTGGCTGGCTAAGAAAGTTAACTGAGTGCAACTGCATTTTTGAAAGTTAAAGGAATTGACCCAGAAGTCTGAGGAGACTGCTTTTATATAGGATTAAAAAGAAAGTAAAATATCTTTCTCCCAGAGTGATTCACAGTGGTAAATGGTTGAGAGCTTGAAACCTTTGTTACTTACAGAATTTACTGTGGAGAACACAACTAAAGGAAGTCACTGGCAAAATCTGTGGCTTTCTTTCCACTTTTGAAGAAACTACCTGACAGTGAAGCAGCTATTTTTTTATTGAAGACAGGTCACATCTCTTTTCACTACTTGGAAATACTAGAGACAGCTGAGCTCAAATCATGCAGATAGTCTGAGTTCACTTAACTCTAATTTTGAACCAGAGGAAGCATGAATTCAGAAGGAATTATTTTCTTCCTATCTCCACACAAATTATGGTTTCAGTTAATACGCTCTCTTAGAAAGTCAGTTACTTTTCCTCATTCCTAATTTCTGTGCACCACAGTATTAGGATTGTAGAGGTGATTCTGAGGCACGTTTGGGTTAAAGGGAACCTATTTGTTGCGCTTAGGAAGGATCTTGTAAGCTCACTCAGTTTGGCTGTGCTGGGGTTTCCCTTGTCCAGACATGAAATTGATACCAAACAGGACAATGCAAGTTGTCTGAATAAGACAGGTATCAGACTGGAAGGAACTTTTCAGACAACTTGGAACAGATTTCCCACCCCACACCACCCCCCCCAGAAATCCTGTGAAGTCTGTGGGTAAAATATTGCACTTGTACTATCCTGGCCCATTCATATCATAACTGTGAAACCCACTTGCCCCAGAAGATTACTTCCCCAGTCTCACCTTGTGGTACCTGTTCTCTATGTTCAGTATTTTCTATGACAACTTATTCCTGCTGAAAGAATTATGACATTGAAACAAAATATAAAATAAAGGGTAACCTTGATTCACAATTATTCATGAGAATTCACCTCTTGACATTGTTCAATCCTTATCAGCAGAAGGAATCCAGAACCACATCACAATGAGACAGACATTCAGGTTAATTCCCAAAGTGAAAAAAAACTCCACCAAAATGGCATGTCCATATTACATGAAAATGTATATCAAATACGTGTCATGGGGTTAGGTTAAACCTAAGAATATCACACTGGAATAGCTACTGCAAGTTTTACTTTAGGTTTTTATGACACTGTTACTGAAGTATTCTCTTCAGCTGTGGTTTCCTCCATTCTCAAAATATTTTAGAAAATTGGATACAACTCAAGTAAGAGCTACAAGAGTGATTAGACTTCTAAAAGTCATTCCCTATAGTGAAAGAGTAAGAAAGCTCAATTTATTTAGTTACTGAAAAGAAGGTTAAGAGGATCACAATACCTACATGTGGAAGATATTTCTGACAGTAGGCAGCTCATTAATCTAGTGAAAAAGGCATAACAAGATCCAGTGTTTGGATGCTGAAGCTGAAATAAGACTACAAATGAGGCACACTTTTTTTCACAGTGACAGTAATTAACTGCTGGAACAATCTGCCCAGGGACGTAGTTGATTCTTTATCATTTAAATGCTTTACATCAACATTAGATACTTTCCAAAGAGATAAGCCTACGTCTCAAACAGATGCAGAAAATACTGGATGAGGTTCTGTCTCAGGTCTGCAAGAAGTCAGCCTGGATGCTTATCAGAGCTGCTCAACATTGTACCTCAACACAACAGTGCCACGAGTGCTCTGCACTCCCAGCACCAGTCATCTCACAGCCATCACATCTACCTTTGTGTGCAGTTTGGTTCAGACTGAACAAACGCTTTCTCCAAAATTCACTTTCCTGCTTGAGAAGTAAAATGAGGTAAAAATGAGAACCCTCTCAAGGCAGATACAGACATCTTCACAGATCATCCCATGTCACATTCACTGTCTGACATAATCACAGCTGGAGACCAAAATACACCAAAACTGCCAATAAGTACACAGTGTAAAGCTGTTGGAGCACAGACTTGCCAGATGCTTCCACCCAAGGAACATCTCTTGGGCTGACTCCAAGCCAGTGATGAGCGAGTAGGGACATAGCAAATGGCCTCTCAACATACCTGCCTGTATGTAAAATATGTTCCTTTATGTTTAATAGAGTTTGTTGGAGAATCAAGAAGCTCCATGAGGATGTTGAAGAAACCAACTAAAGCCAAATGTATGAGGAGCTTAGGTAAGCTGCTAATTTCCCTCTCAGCTCCTTAGTAACTTTTGCAAAAGAAAGCCTGCCCTTTAAATCTTCAGGATAGGATGTCGGAGAAAAAGAATCGAAAAGAAAAAAAAAACAAAAAAAAAAAAAAAAAAAAAAAAAAAAAAAAAAAAAAGTGCTGAGAGAGACAGAAGCTACAAAAAGCAGGACAAGAAGAATAAATAAAAGCACTGATACATGAAATAAGCAGAAACAGCTGGTATATAGAGGTAACAATGTTTTAAAGTATTAAAGAGATGACAAAGAAAATTTTATCTTCACAAGAACAAAATTAAACATTTATTCACCTCTAAGAAGGGATAGAAAGAACCATTAAAATGTAAATAAAAAAAACCCAATCCACTCAGAATGTCGTAGTAAGGTGGAAGTACACAGAAAATCAATCACACCTGGACTTGCCATACAATATACGTGCTATAGACTTTGGTAGATTTTCTTAGAATAACTAGTTATTATATATTTTTTTTCTTTTGACACTTATAAGATTGGCAATGGGCTACAAAACTTTTAAAATTACTAAAAGGGAGGGGTTTTATATTATGACATACACCTAATTAAGGCAATATAACACAGAGATTCAATACAAAATGGATTAGCAATATTCCTCCTATTTGATTCCTTCATTACCTACCCTGAGTGCAAATCTTCATGTTATTCTGAAAAGTATCTCCTCATAGACATGGGACATGGGTTAAATTTCTAAATGGGTTAAACTTCCTTTCATTAAATACAGCATTTTTTGCAAAGGACATGAAGATAGTGTTATTGGATGAGAACTGGGCTCATGGTCTTAGGACATGGGAAGAGGGCTCTATTCTCTGCTCTAACACACACTTCTCATGGGATATTGAAAAGTCACTCTTGGCTTTGCAAGTGTGCTCAGCAGCTGCTTCTTATGATCAGATTACCAAAGTGCTGAAATCTTTTGAAAATCCAGCTACTTATTTTGTTTCTGAATAGGATCAGAGATCTTTTGAAATCTGGCTCCAGTTGGAGTGCTGTGCTCTTTTGAAAAGCTAGCCCTAAATCTGTATATGCCTCAATTTCTCTATTAGCATTATCAGCACTGTTCTGCATCAAGAGGATGAGAAACAGCTCACATACACAGTAATTCAAATCTAAAAGGGGATATATAGATGAAAAATTGCTCTTACAGAAATACAATATGTACTTACAAAAGAAAATAAAAAAGCAGTTCCTGATTTTTCCTAACTTTTGCGCAAATGGTTTTCTTTAAGATCTACAGTGATGTAGTGTTGACAATATTATTCTACTTGCTATAGATAAAGTTTGGGAATTGTCTATATGTATTAAAATGTGAGCTAAGACATTTCTCTGTCTTCCTTTTATGGTTATAAATATGTGTTTAACTACTTTACGGATGATGAAATAAGACACAGAATTTTGTACTTGCATGTGGTACCATCCCATGCAAAGCAAAGCAAAAACAATTTTTATAGGATTCAAGTAGAATGCAAAGTTACACCACACACATGCTTGTGTAGATGCACTCAGCTAACTATGTGTAAGAGTTATAGGGAATGATGAGTTCAAGTACTGAAATTAAGGTGAGAATTTTCTAACAGATCCATTCAGGAGGATAACTCTGGCACAACTGTTGTTTAAGTATTTTGTGAGGCACTTGCCTTTCCTTCCATAGTAACAGAAAGTGCAGTGACTAAAACCTTTGAAATTTAAAATAAAAATATGCATTTTGGCTTAAAAGCTGGCAAACAAACAAAATTATGTTTCTTAAGAGAGCTTGATATTTTAAAACAACACAAGTTCCCCAGCTGTGTAGTGATTCTTATTTCCTTTGTGATCTCGGGTAGATATAGAGGCTTACATGTTCTCTAAATTGTAAGCTCTATATGAAGAGTGTTCTTTAATTACTGACAGCTAATGAAAACAGTTTTTACTGATCTCTCTAATGTCCTGGGAAAGTCTTTACTATGGATTCATTGTATTCTACTTTATATCCCTGATTGAAATGGGAGACCACAAGAGCATAGGGATTTGGTGGAAACTCGATTTTCCTCCTCTGGCTTCAAAGAGAACAGTTGCAGAAATTAGGCTGCGTTGATATTGTGGTCAAACTTTGGTCAGACTGTGGTTATACTTGCATATAATATAGATACAAAAGCACTACCCTTTGGTTTTTAAAACTGCTGGATCTACCGTCAGTATCTAAACCTTGCTCTGTTGATCAGAGGTATCTAATATAACCACTATATGAAAATAAATATTATTATTAAGTTCATATGCTTCACTTCCAAGGCTCCAAATTTACTCCAAATATTGAGATGGCCACTGGGAAAATACTAGTAAATATACAGCTGCAAACATATGAGATGGGAAACATAGATTTTCTATTTCAAAAAAAATTGTGTTTTCTTTCATTTCAGACAAAATATTTTCTTTGAGTAATATTTTTTTCCTTGTAATACAGAGTGATGTAAGTCTTAGTAAAACAAATATTGTAAAAGGCCACTCAGTTACAGTGCTTTCCTTCCTCTAAGCACCCTGATCTGTTTTTTGGGTTTTTTTTTAATTTGTTTGCTTGGGGTTATTTTAGGTATCTGCTGCATTCATTATGAGTTGGTTAACCTATTATTTTCATACAGATGTATTTATTAGTCCTGCAATAGATATCCCTCAACAAGACCTAGAAGTAGGTTTGATACAATGGGAGATATATGGTAGAAGTTCAGTTGACCCAGAAAACCAATAAGCTACAACAATAGAAGACTAAGTTCTATTGAATGTAGGAGGGCATTATGTATGTCCTTACATTCTCTATCCAGCTGAGGAGACCAAGGTATGAATGCTATACTGAAACTGTTAAATCCAACCACAAGATCCAATTCCTCAACCTCTTTCATTCGCAAAATGGTGCACTACCATATTAAGCCTGTCTGAGGCTTTGTCCAAAGCACTCTTCATAGCAAAGGCACTTTCCTTCTGTTCAGGAAAGGGTAAATAAAAAGAAAAATATAAATTCCATCAGATATTGCAATCTGCAGATAGCAACAGCCTTTTTTTCATTTTACATGTCAAAAACTACAGCCGTGATTACTGTTCCTGATTACTACAAGCAAAAGCAAAACAAGCGCTTTTGGCACACTGGATTCACTGCACATCTGTAATTGGCTAACCCCATCATGTGAGTTATTTTAAAAAGTTATGTAGGTTGTACATATAATTTAAGATAGTCATGCTTCTAAAAAAGACCATCTGGAGCTAACCCCATGCTTCTAAAAAAGACCACCTGGAGCTAACCCATGCAACATAAAACATGAATGTAAAAATCCTATGGAAGCATTTTATTAAGAGCTTTGGAAAAGAGGACTGTTGTGGCACCAACTTTTACACAGAAATTTCAACTGGATGGAAATCCATATCGTTATAGTGAAAATAAATTAATTTGGTTTTAATTTCAAAGTTTTCTCTGGTTTATTTTACTACCACTACTAAGGTTGGAGCCATCAATACTCCTCCTGATATATTTACCTCTGCAAGTCTGAAGCCCATGCTTTTGCCAAAGTCCACTCAGCCAACACCACCAATGTTCTCAACCATGAATTGTAATGACAACACCCATCACCTTTTAGCAGGAATGAGGAAAGTATGTTTTCAACCTGGGAAGGAATTTTTACTGACATGCTAAGGACTGTACAAAACAAGACATGCACATTGAAGTAAGAAAGAATAAAGTGAAAAGCGAAAAACTTTGGAGTTTCTTTTAAATATTAATATTCTTCACTAGATTTTTTTCATTACAAAGGGTGCATTAAGGATGCACACATGTAGAGAAAAATGCAGGACTACAAAAAGGAGAGTCAGCCCTGGACACTGAATACAAGAGGAAAACATTTTGCATATTTGGGGTTTCAGCTCTGGACTCAAAAAAATCCATAAATGACTAAGAATAATAAACTATATTAAAAGAACATAGTAAATATGCAACATTGACCAAATCATTGTAACTGCACAGGAAGAGAAAGGAAAATGAATTTCAGTGTAATAGAATGGAAATACAGTAGGTGCTGTGAGTGAGAAAAAAGACACGAAAGTCACTTTTTCAGTTTCCTTGCTCTTAAAAATCTTACGGTTTGGTTCTTTTTCTATTTAATTGTTAAGTTTCAAGGTGGAGTTCTAGCAATAAACAACTCTTCTAGGGGCTGACATCTGATTGACAACATTTTAGAAAAAGTATTAATTTGTTATCAGCAGTAAATGCTTTGTGTCTCTACAGAAGGGAGGGATAGAACGTTTTATGATACAAATAAGGCACCATGAGAAAGTAAATCATTCACTCATTTCTGCTAGCAGAAGTGGAAGGATCAGGTAGGTTCTTTTTAAGCTTTTCTTCATGCGAAAAGAAAAAAAAAAAGAATAACTGAGCTTGAAACACTTTTCCCATTGTTTCTGTTCTGCTTCATGAAACCCCAAAACCTTTCAATGTCTTTTAATTCCAGTAGCCTAGCATTTAGGGCAGCAATGACAACATTAAAATAATAAGAGTAGTAATAGTAGTAGTCATAGTAATAATAATGATAATAATAACTACAACATCAACAAAAACAACATTCTTATACTGAAACAAATAAATTTTAGGTTTTATTTACTCAGCTGCATAGATTGCTGTCTATGATCCAAACATCATTGTAATTTGAAAATTTTAAATCAATATTCAAGCCATGTTTATTCCCAGTTTCTTGATGATCATATCCAGAGCAGATTCTGTAGGAAAACAGAAGTTCCTTTCTTGAGAGTAACTTTCACTTCAATCCACTTTCCAAGATCAATTAATTTTACAGCTAATGTGTTTAACTTGGTTCTGCAAATACAATGTTCTTACAATATTTTAAAACCATAACTGTTATGAACTAGGACACCAAATGCCTTACAAATACTTCGTTATACAATGCATATCCTAGTTAACTGGACTTGCCATTTCAGACATTTAAGCTAGGTTTGTTTGATAGGAATTACTTTCCATTTATCCAAGTTTGTGGAAAAAATATAACAGTCTTACTTTCATCCCTTGGTGCAGGAAATTTCCCAATATTCTGCCTATAATGCTTTGAGATTAAAACAGCTCACTACTATGAACTTCACATCACCAACACTTGCAAAGGATGGATTATCCTGAAAATTGTACCAGTAACCTGAACTAGAAAGACTTGTAGAATTGATTCTGTACAATCAAGCACTTAAACTTTATCAACTCTTCTGCCATTTCTGCTTCATTAGAGGTTTTATTATACCTTACTGCTAAAGTTGTTGCCAGAATTATTTACCATTTCTCATACACATAAATCCATTTTTCCTTGAAGTTTTCTAATCCTGTTAGATTTTTTCCTTAATGTCTCTACTTGTCTTTGCCAACATTCTGCACCTTAGACGTTCCAGTTTATCTTGCTACATATTTCCCTTTAACTCCCTATGTTTTCCATAAATACACATACTTTTTCCATAAATACAGATATTTTTTCAAGTTAATTATTTTCTGTCATTCCAGAAAAGGATACAGTTTTAGAGTTTTCAGGTGCATAGGAAATTATAATTTCATAATTTTTTCTTTAGAGGTTCTAGTGTTAGGGGTTCCAGTTCTAGCTTTTATTCTTATTTTTTCCATCAAAATTTTTCCTCGTGGTCAGTTTCGCCCATAAGTTTCCCTACTAGGCAATTAGTGCCTCGAATGCACTAAGTATATTGATTGACACGCTCCTCCATTTGCCAAATTTGAAGTCAATCAAGTCATGATCACTTGTCACCAGGCAACCACCAACTCTTAGTCCCAGATTCAATTCATCGTGTCTATGACAATGAGATTCAAACAGAGCTACCTCTTTTTGGTTCCCATATCTATTATACCAGAAAACCATCAATAATTCTCACAGAGATCATTCATGGTTTAACACTGAAATTTTACCTCCTGAAATTTTCAACACTTGGTTTCTATTACATTCAAAATAAAACTAATTATCTTTAACTCATGTAATAGGTCAAAGGCTAAGGCACCTCTTCCTATGGCTGCACTGCCACATAAAAAGGTTTACAATGGATAAACATTATGTTTACAATCACTGGTTTATACTGATACATAGTCAGAGCACGATAGTGGCCTATATATAAACAGGGATCAGATTCTCATAAGAACAATGCCTGCAAGGCAGGGAGAAATAAATTACTGGGCTATCTGAATTCTCCAGCACAGGAGCAGAAATTCTGCACAAAGGATTTGGATTACAAGACCCTGTTCATATCAAGAAATACCACCAATTCATCTGCGTTGTTCTGTTTTCATCTGATTGACTTTTTCACATCAAACTGAAAAACAACATCTTAGACCAAAAACGCTAAGGAGGAAAGTAATTCTTACTTTGCCCTTATAGATGGTTTCCCTGTGACAGAATTGTTTAGGGGTTCAGAACAGAAGCCTGGTCTTACTGGAAGGCTTGAGGGTTTTAGCAGGGAAAGGGTGGCATTGTCTTGCCCTTCCTGCTCAGAAGACAACACTCCATTTAAAACATAAAAGGCTAACAACAGGTAATGTTATTTAAAGTGTTTCCACAATAAGGTCATGCAGAAGAGAACAACTGATTCATCTCTTATAAATGCATACGTATCTAGCACAAAAATTATTACAAAAAGATATTTAAATTAATGAAAGTAATTCCACTTGACATTTGGGATAACAATTACCATACTTTCCAATTATCATTATTGCTCGTTTTCTTTCCCAGAGAATTCAAAGTGCTGGACTTATTTCCTCCATCCCAAGCCCCACAGTATGATATAACATCAAGTTCATTTTCAGCCTATACTTACATACTTTGTTTATTTTGAGAATGGAACCTTTGAAAAACATGCTAGTTTGAAGGAAAAAATGTGCAATTTTGTTTTAAAGTGCAATTTTCCTTCTTTTTTTTTTATCAATTTTTTTAATCTCCAACAATGCAGACTTGAAATAACATTGAGTCCTTTATGGTAACAAACTTTTCAGAGCTGCATTTACTTACACTGAACAGGAACAATTTGGATGAGAAATATTTCAGTACATCACAAATACTTCTGAGAGAATCTGAATTTCTCCTCCTACTGATATATACTAATTCCAGAATACAAATATGTAGAACTACCTAATTGCAGAACATGGAACATTAAAAGTAGAGATGGCTAAACTAAGTGGCATTCTTTACACAATCTACTAGTCAGTCAGTACTCTTTACTGAAATCCTTTTTCACTCCTCAGATACAATCTCTCATGCATCTCTTTTTTATAGCAGAAGTAAGAGGGGGTTTTTTGTTTGTTTGGTTGGGTTTTTTTGGTTTTTTTTTACTTATGTAGCATAAAATGTAAAGTTTTGACTTAGAAAAAAAAATTATAAACCCACTTTTAATTTGACATACCCAAATTTATCTTACGTATTCTAGTTTCCACATGTCACATCATTCAACAGGAAATAAGACTCGTGGCCTTGCAAAAACACTTGTATTAAAATATGATAACTATTTCAATGTCATCATGGCAAATTACCAGGGCAAGGATTTGCAAAATTAGGCACAGAGTACTGGATTTAATTTCTGTTTCAAAAGTAACAGAAATTGTAAAAGCTGGCAACTCTATTCAAGGCATGAGCCTTCTTTTTATAGTGGCAGAGGTCCTGAGGCTGAACCAATGTCGCAAAGATTGCCCAAACTGAAAATATACAGCATGACTTTACATCAGCCAAACACATTCAACACAATGAAGAACATCACCACACATCACACTCTCCCTCTCCCTTCCTCTTTTCATTACAAAAAAACAACAAAACAAAACAAAAAGAAAAAAAAAAAGAGGAAAAACGTGCAGCTTGGAAAAAAGAAAGACCCACAATCCCACAATATAGTGGAAAAGATCATGCTTTGAGAAACAGTTTGTGCTAAAAGAACAATGCAATTTAAAGTCAATGATTTGAAGACAATATTCCAAAATACAAAGGTACTTGCAAGAGTTTGACGTTGGAACATGACCATAGGGCCTAGTATCAGAATGCACAAGAGGATTTTAAGTTCCATGCCACATAAAGCACCATTTCCTGAATGAACACACGGCATATCCTATGAAAATACTTCTATTTCCAGACAACTTTCAGAAAACTCACATTTTAGTTCAAAAAATTGATGAGCAGCTCATTTACTGTTCTCAGAACATACCCCAGAACTGGAAGAAAGACTTTTGGACAGATGGAAAGAGAGGAGAATAGTAGTGTTATTGATAACACATTTTATGTACTATCAAAGACTGAAAACTTTATTCCTACTGACTATAAGAAACATCTTATTTTCTTCCATACAGAATCATACCCTGGTCTTTAAGAACTGTCTTTAAACTCATCTACTAAATGTTGTGTGTGTATTTGTTTATAAGGACTGAAATTTCCTGCACATAGAAAGCCTTAGACAATGTACCAAAAGAAAAATGACTGAAGTCTGCTGTATTAGAGGATGGAAAATTTTTTTCCATTTTTAGCAAATGTCAAATCATTGGCTATTGCTTTTAAGATTAATAAAAGATATAATGGTTTTTAGATCGCCTCTAAATAAAGATTACTATGAATGGAGAAATGATTTACCAATAGTCACCACAATGAGATTTCTTTAAAGGTTACAATCATCAGTTATTTAGCTGAAACACTGCTGAGAATGCCTGGTCATTTCTTGAATAATGCATAATGTTCATTGCAGATTTGATCTGTATTATAACAAAACAGATATCTCTAAAATAATGGAGAAAACTATCTGTTACTTTCCAATTGCTCAAGATATTTCCATGAAGTAATTGACTCTGAAAATATTATATGGAGTTATCTGAGTGCTCATTTGCAAGCACAACTTGTAGTGATCACTACACAATAGGCATAAAAAAACAAACTCATCAGCCTTTACAGACTTCTAAGAAAAGCTGTGATAAATACAGGGCAGAGTAAAGGACCTTCCTGAAATACTAAATTAAAATTATTAAATTGCTGTGCAGTACTGGGGGACAAATTTAAAACTAAGCTTTTAAAATGAATGATTAACACAAGCAGATCAACATTTGGGGGAAGAAAAAAATTGCAGTTGCCTACACAATGTAAGTACCTCTCAAATAATTTCTCAAACACCTTTAAGTCTATTCAGAAGATTGCTTGTGCAAATACAAAGTATAATGTCTAGTGTTTTATTGTAGGTTTATCATCCATACTTCACATGAACCTGCAAGCTATTTATGTGAGCTTGTTTATACATATAAACCTTCAAGGGCAGCAAAAAAGCAACCTTAATTAATGAAACTGCATTTCTTTTGATGTAATTTCATGAATGTTTGATCAGAATGTGTTAACAGGTTTCTATGTAAGGAGAACTGGGGAAGTCATAAAATATACCTGTATTATACAGTTAAATCTGCTTATGGGGAATTCTTATACAATGAAACACTCTTTCATCAAGCATTGTTTCAATATACTGATGCATAAATAACACAATCCCACTTAGTAATAAGCTAAGCAGCCAAACAGGAGGAAAAAAAGTCAAAACCCCTTCCTGAGCCCCCACACCCCTTGCACCTAAAGGAATGAGAACCATAGCACTAGATGGCTGGAGGGGCAGGGTTACTATATCAGATAGGGTGAACAGGTTTACCCAGCTCTTTTTTAGAGAGAAACATTAATCTAGATCAGACTATTGATGTGTTTGTCTAAGAATAAGATTTTGTTCTTCCTTAAAATTCTTTTCTTCATAAGAATCTTTGCACAAAAAGGAAGATTAAGTATTCAGGTATATATTCCAGAAGAGGATAATGAAAAAAAGATCCCAGACACTCTGAAATCGGCAGAGCTCAGATTTTCAGTAACAAAGGACAGCTTGTAGAAGCACAGACAGATCATAGATTGTACAGCAGAGTCCACTTCACATCTATCTTGAAATACTGTTCAATTGCCTGAGAATAAACTCTCATCCTGTAAAAATGGGGAATATTTGCATATTATATCAGAAGCCTAATGAACCATGTTACACTCATGCCCTGGATGATGTAATTATTGCCTTCTTTTTTTTCTCCATGAGAATTATATATGATGTGGCTACAAATAAAAGATAAAATAAATTAAATATATGAAATGATGGAACTATGTCCAGCTACTAAATCCTCACTTTGAAACTGCATTGGATTTTTTCCCTCCATGCCTCTCTCCATCCACTGAAAATTTTACCTTTCCTTAAATAATATCACTTACTTTAAATGGAAGAGCAGATAAAAGCCCTTTACACCATCAATACAAGTAACTTTTCATGGACAGCTTTGGGCTGATAAATAAGATTCTATTTGTATCTCCTCCCTCTACCCTTAAAGGTGGCTTCTTTGTTTGCCTCATGCAATATACATTCTATTTAGTTTAGTGTACATTAAAAGTTTATCGATCATAATTTGTGGGAAAAAACTGAAGTGCTCAAATCTCATATGTCTCTTCCAAAAATATTTTTCCTTCAAAACGTGAGAGCAGTAGCTGAAGTAAATGAGTACGCTGTCCTGTCAAAGCCAGGACACCCAGAAATCCCAGGTTTGGTAACCCTGATTTCTGCTACTGCAATTTACTCCCTAATTTAAAATACTTATCAGACAGAGATCACACTCATCCAGATAGGTAGGATTAGTTGAAAAAATAATAGATTATAATAAAAGTCAACTTTACACAGGTCATTGGAAAGACTGTTTAGGAGCAACATGCAAACAGCCTCTAGTTTGTGGCAATTCACATCTAAAACATTTCTTTTGCTCCCAAATTTTGAGCATTAAAAGGAGCAATTAACACTGAAAACAGTCCATTTTCTTGATAAATGCCTTTGGCTCAGAAGTCAAAATATTTTTTAGACATTACAAGAAGATTAATAATATCCTAGTCTCTCAACTGAAAATTTAAATATTTGGATGTGATGCTTTCAAACTTCAGAATATGTGATCCTACCTTTACGGTATAGCCAGAAAATTAAGAGATTGAGTTCTCAAATCAGGGAATAATGCCATTTTCCTCTCAAACACATACTGATATAAAATACTAAAACAAAGCAACACAATAACAGGTAAATAAATTGAAACAATTTAGTCTACATCACCCAGAAGACTTACAGCTGTAATAGTTACATCATAGGTTTGTTGTTAAATAAAAAATAATTAAAATAAGAGGTTTATTTCACCTTCACATGGTGTCTTTCTCATGCAGACCTCAGATTTCCACATTTGAATCCCTTTAAAGGATTTGATATGCAGGGAAAGAAGAAAGGACGAAGGTAAAAATTTCAATTTAGAGGTTACTAAAGGCTGCCATATTCTACAGCACACAACAATATTTATTCCATACCTTTTACTGATGTATTAGGTGGAGGTCCTTCCATCCTCAAGTTCCATGGAGGATCACCTTGATTAGCAAAGTCCCTCATTTTCAGATAGCTAATTGTAAGTCGGATGATGGATGCCTTGTCAAGCTGGCTGGTAATGGCTGCAGGCAGTGGCAACAACTTTGCCAACTCATAGAATTCAAAATTCTCCTTTCCCCGGCGCGAGCGAGCAGCATCTCGGGACTTTTCCTTCCTCAAAGCTTGTAAACTGAAAGAAAATAAAGTAGGACATTCATCAATATTACTGTTCTGTCACATTTAACCAATTTAGTTTTCCACTGCTGGTCTTCCCTTCAAATTACCACATATTCAAAGTGCCCTTGCATATGGATCTACAGTACTTCAGGATGTATGAAATGGTACTCCGTGCTTGAATGATTAAAACTAACAATAATATTTGAGTTTCAGTGGTAGCCAACATATCATGTAACTACTCTTAACTCACTTTAGCCACTTCCCTTTTAGCCTGCCTTTCCTTTGTCTGCTGTCTGTCTCAAGAAAAAATCCCAAGAATACTGTGTACATGTGGGATTTATCTGTCTAGGTGTCGTTGCTTCTCCTGACTCAATGTAAGCCAATTTTGCCTTAATTTTTATCAAATTCTAACTCTTGGAAGAAGGTTAAAAGCAGATGATTCAAGTGTTTTCCCCCTCTGACAGGGGCTACAGTGCAGCCAAGATGACCAAACAGGTTGTACACTAACTGCTGAGACACAGAAATTTAAGTCTGGTGTAATGTGAAACTTCTGTGTTTCATGAAGCTGTTCTTTAGGAGTTGTTCAATGGTCTTTGCAGTGGAAGCAGTAACCTTTGTCAGTGGGGTGAGAAAGCTGTTAATACAGTTACGTGATTCACATTTCTGATTATAATTCACCACCACATACATGGCAGACCGACAACTTTTTGATCAGAAAGGACCTTCTCCTTTACACTGACTGCTGGAAATGCAAAGACATTTATTTAGTCCTGTTGCATCAATGTATCATTTGCTACCACAAGTACAGAACACACAAAGATAACCCAGATTTTACTCCTGTGCTATTTGTTTAATTGGTCTAAAACACCTGAATGCAGTGGGATGGCAGCGGTCAACACCTGGGGGCCTTTTTTCTTTTTTTTTACACAGAGTAAAGTGTTCATCTCAGGATATTATAAGCTTCATAATACATCTGCCTTGATGGATACGGGCTGGTGCTGATGCTTGGGGCTGGTGTCTGTCCATCACTGTCACTGTGCAAGGTGAGCAGAAACTGTTCTTGTACCTCGTTGAGAGTCTATCTTACCTTTGATTCATTTGTTTACCTACTAATTTGATGACGTTAAAGCCAAAATTCCATTAGTTATTGGTTTACCACACAGCCAGAATACAACCAGTGTATAATGGAACAACAAATTCTTCTCTCCAGATTCCACAACCCTTCCTGAAACCTTGGATTTATCAACAAAAAAGTCGTAATGATGAGATCTACAAAAGCACTCTGACATATGAAGTAAATCAGTAGAATTGAGGCATACAGATAAAACACCATGAAGCTAAGAGCTCTATTTACCTGTTTTTCTAATTTGGGATTAAACTACAGAGTTTCTCTTGTTTTAATAGTCGTAACCACCTGCATTTTTGTAGCCATCTCTGCCACTTTAGACTTGGAAGGGCATATATGTTGGGCCCTTAACACAACCACGAAATCCCTCCATGACAGTTCCCTTAGTATGGTTAACATGTTACATTCCCTACACAATTCTCTATCAATAGAAATTACATTTAAAAGACAGTCTGGCTAAGAAATAGGAATGGTGAGATAAAGATATGGGAGGAAACAGCACATCCTTACCCAGGGGTAAAGATACAGAATCCTACTGAATGATAAGTACATACATGGTTTTATAAACTCTATATGGAATGCTAGCACCTTGATTTGTAAATTGTATTCTAGGAAAAAAGTACCTGAAAAATAAGATTTCACAATGCTCATTGTAGATGAATCTTTCTCGAATTTCAAATTTTAGATATCTACCATCATGGATGTGGAAAATCCCTCAAAAGGTATATTAAACATAACAGATAAAAGTATTTGATGTATACACAGACATATGGGAGCTACAACTCTGGGAGGTATGAATGTCCAGTTAATTCCAAAGATGTAATATGCCCTCTACAAGTTAAATATAGACAGCAACATAAGGAAAAGGCAGACAAATGTCTCTGCACAATTGCTTCCAAGTGAAAGCTCAATTTCATGGCACAGGACATGGCTTTTTCTGCCTGTCACCACCTTTTTTTTTCCCCGAAGCCCAGCCTGAGAATTCAAGGCCCCAAATCAAGTTAGCAGAAGAATTGAGATTATAGATGTGTTCTGAAAGTCTGCACCAAGAGGTTCACACCTTCATTCCAAAGGACTAAATTATACCCCATGTAAAATGGGAGATTTTTAAAGATCCAAACTGAGAAATGTGAGAAATTGAATAGTGATAGAATATTTCTTAGAAACACCAAAGTCTAAACCCACATTTTACCTGTAGCTCCTGAAGTCCTGTAAAGGCTTCAGGGGATTGAAACCAAATAATAACGTAAACTTACATAAAACATTACTGGATCAGTAACAGTTTGCAATGGAACTCAGTTAAGAAAAATGAGGCTGCCTGTGTCAGCAAACAGAATTATTTGAAAGCCACCTACGGTTATTCAAACTTACACAACAAAAAAAGTGGAAGGAACGGGGAGCTGACATGATTAACCAAATAAAACTTTGAGAAACAGTATTGAGAATAACTCATTTTTTCTACCAACCCTTTGTTATACTATCATTTGTGGAAGCTTCATGGGGCGAATCAAGTCAAGGAATTTGTAACTTGGAGCACTCTTCTCTTGGCATCAGTGCCATTAAGCTAAATCAAGAGTGTCTGCTGATATGTGCACACAAGTCCTAATTTCTACTCTATGTAATTCCATTAGGGAAATAGATTGTACTGTTGGACACTGTAGTTATGCTGACAAAATGGGTCCTTAATTTGGGAACAGTGATTTCCTCAGCAGGATGCAGGAATTCATTAGATATGACCTAAACATGGCTGTCAATCCTCTCTGGCACCTGTGATTCTGATAGGCAACATCAGCTTCATTGTCAGATGCTCTTAATAAAGCAAAGTACTGGCACTAGTAATCCCAAAAGGATGCTAGAAAAGAGGAATGTGAAGTTTTCAGCAGAAAGCAGTGATGCTGACACTGGACCAAAATTCATCCTGGTTCACGTGACAATTGATCCTGTCACATTACACCTGAGACTAGCAGTGGTTCTTGGAACATAAATGAATTTAAGTATCGGGCCGCAAAAACGTAGAAATGCACAGGCTCTTCTGCTAATAAGAAAATTAAAGTATGGGAAACTATACACATGTTTACTAAGTGGCTTTCAAACACAGTCAAAAAGCACCCAGAAAGCAAGCACCACATGTTTAAGAGTTCTCCAATGACAGAGAAGATCCCCCAACAGCCAAGCAAATCTACATATAATACCCACAGTACCAACAAGAGAGTAACAGTGGGAAATATACCCAGGGGATATAAATATTGTTCCTTCTTTGCCTCCCCTGGAGAAGGGGTAGAAGCTAAGACAATTGGATGAGGGTGCAGCACAATTTGCATCAACAATGTAAAAGGGTGATGTTGTCATACAATGGTGAAACTTCATGCATTCCCTTAAGAAGACATTTCTCATAGAATTTCCATATAGAGAGTCCACTAAAGAAGACTAAGAAGAGTCCACTAAAGAAGACTAAGAAGTTTCCAGCTGCTAGGTCCTGATAATTCTGAGAAGCAGTACTATATAACGGGATATTTAATGGCTTGAAGACTAATGCTATTTTAGATATGGTTTCTAAAATATATTTTATTTTTCCTTTTAGGGCCTTTACAGATGCACTGATATAAAGGGAGTCTGGCTTTTACAGATGAAAAGGTACAATAAATACTACTATATAATTCTAAAATGGTATACATGACATTTCTAAAGTAGATTTTCTATTGAAGACACAGCAGATGCAGAAGACGTGATAATATGGTGTTGCATAAAAGTTTTATTGGTACTCGTAACTCACTTGTGATTTCATTGTGCTTGTGGTCATTCCAAGCTTAACCTGCTCCATATTTTATTTCACATAATTTTATATACTTTACATTCCTAAGCATATACCTGCATCTATATATATGTGCACACCCACAACTTCACATGTCTGACCAACTGACATCTGTCACTTTAAAGTTGGGACAATCACAGATCCTAATTTTTGCAGTATTTAGTGGCAATCAAACATGTTACAGCATACCAACAGATACAGTGATCAAGATAAGGGGTTTTTAGCATATATTCACAGAATCACAGAATATTCTGAGCTGGAAGTGACCCACAAGGATCATCAAGTCCAACACTTAAATTAATGGCCTAGCTGGGGATTGAGTCTGTGATATTGGTGTTAGCACCATGCTCTAACCAACTGAGCTAATCTCAGGGTCATAACAGTACCTCCCTTCTGTGTTTCAGTGTGGGCAGGAAAAACCAGTGAAATAATTTAATTATGTGAATTTGCATTTTGAATGAAAACAAGAGAATGGTTGCAGTTACAAATAAGTTTTGCTTGCAATTTCAAAAATATAGCTTTGAAAGAGGTGCTTTGCAGACTTGCCCAGTAGTAGGAAGGCAGCTCACATTTACATTTCACCTACACTGTTCTCTTAAACTTGATGCAGGCAAGACCCCCCCCCAAGCAGAGATTCTCAGTCTCCCTCTGCTCAGCCCCACATAACTGCACTGCTGGGATTTATGGTACCTTCATTGGACTTGTCACAAATAGAGATTGGATTGGAAGCAACGGCCATAAAACAAGGTTTGAGGGACAGATGGACTGCTAAACTTGAGATACAGTGGCTTGAGCCAATGGGCAGCTTATCTGTGTTGTGCTATCATAGTTATTGCTCATTTCCATTCACAAGCACATTTCCATTCACTTTTCTGCTTCAAAAGCAGAGAAGTATGGCAAACTCTCAGAAAGGATGAACAGTATTTTTGAGAACAGCACTGAAATCTGATTTCAGCAGAAATTTTAGAAATGCAAAAGTATACCAGAACACTTTTTCTTATATTGCTAAACATTTTCATACTTGTTAACCCAGCTGTTACTGAGCACTACTGAATTTCTTAAGCCCCTAACAACAATATGGATTAGTAGCAGCAACTCCAGATTTAGTATAAAAAATAACACTTAATATCTAATAATGTTTATAACAGGCTTTATAGAGAATGAAGCAATATGCCTCTCTGTGTATTGTCTTTTAAAGTCAAGGATCGAAAGGTCTGCTATAAACAGTATCCAACTCTCTAAAGGACAAAGTCAGATGAATGTTATAACTATTTCACAGAAGTCAGATATAAGGAAAGGCTATGCAACGTTAGAGTGCACAATGAATCTGCTACAAAAAAGACTGGAGATAAGTGATCCAGCCCCTTCGACCCTCTGAAAAAGACTTTAAATTATGTACAGTGTTTCCCAGTATAAAGAACACAAGCAGGCTTACTTGCTAGTGAACATAGTTGTGGTATTACATGAATTTACGCTATTCCTGAGTCCACAGTTGTGAATTTCTGCAATTCTATATGAGTAGTACTAGCAAGATCCTATTTTTTTCTTACTTTGTTCCACACTAATATGATGTGGCATAATATTACCATACTTGGGACATTTTTGTATTTAAATCAACTTTAGGTCCCTTCCTCTATTATTAATAACCTATTTACATAATTTATTTATATCACACAATGTGTGGATGATTATGAAAATTTGACTAATCTGAATGTTTATACATTCTGATCTACTACAGGAATAATCGATTACCTATTCCCTGAAAGCCACCTCCTTCAGAATCTTTTCTGAGGCTTCAAGCAGACCAGTGAAAACAATGAGGGCAGTTAAGCCCATTAAAAACAAGTGCATTTAAAATCTGACTCTTAATGCCTGGGCAATTCATTAAGATAATGTCCTCCTCTACCTATAGGTGACCACCCATAAGCCATGTTCTGTCATATAAAAATCTTTTTTCATTTCATGGATGTTGTCGAACAATTGAACTTCATTAGAATGGAATAGCATCAATATTTAAGTGACCCAATTATCTAGAATATTTATTGATTTTACTTCTATATGACTCTTCTTATTCCTGATGGTTTTTCAAAAGTTAATAGTGGCATCTCAGAAACACTGTTCAGTCCAAGTGGATGTTAATCTGAACAGCAGTGCACATTTTCAGACTCCAAAAAAATTATTTAGACTGTAGGAAAGATGAAGGAAGAAAAGGAGACTAACCTGCAGTGTATAATTGCACATATTACAGTTTAAAAGATCGGGTTTGGAAGTCGAACACCACCATTGGTGGTAGCATGACCCTAAGGCTTGCTATTATCAATTTTTTGTGTTGTTCTGTTTTTCTAAAGGTTATGCTCTAGAGAGTTCACAAATATGCATGAAACTGGATATTTTTTCAGAAGAACCAAAATATAAAAGAATGAAGCCAGTGAGCTATGCTCCTGTAGATGTAAATTAAAAGAAGAAAAAATCCTCACTCAATCTTCTAAGACTAATTCAATTAGTTCTGAAAAATTGATAATGAAAGTTTGTTAATATGTTTACCTCTAATTTGTACACTACATTTTGCTATCTTTGGGGATTTCTTTTCTTTTGAGACAACTTTTTGACTTGATATTTTCTCCCTTTCTTTGCTTTTGCTTTTTCTTTCTGCTGTCCCATTCACAGATTTTTTTTCACAAAGATTGTTTCTGAACTGAGAGTACAAGAACTTCAAGACTAATAATAACAGTTACAATGTCCAAAAAAGTTCATGTCTTTTGTGAGGGGAAAACCTCCAAAATCAAAACCCACATTAAATTTTACCTTCTTTCTTTTTAAGGAGATCTGAGATGCCAGACGGCAGATTTTTATGGATTTTTCTACTTGCTTGCTTAGGAGAGCCATACATTGCTCAGTCTCACTATTTATCAATTAATCTAGCATGCAGCCTCAAAGGAGAAAGGTCGACTTGTATTAAAAATTCATCCATCAAAAATTCATCAAAGACTTCATCATTTTAACTTGCGAACCTTTGAACACCTACATACTTGTCAGATCTGTGGTCATAGCTAACTGGGATCTATAGTTACCGCAGTGCCCATACTTGCTCTGACACGAGCTGCATGGAGAGACTTTCAGGTGAAAGTGCAGTACATAACCAAGTGAGGCAGACTGCCTCCTCAAACTGCTCTTTTTATCAGGTAAAGGATGTCTAACATCTGACTAAGTTCCAAGTCAGGAAAATCAGACCCTTTCAATGACCAAACACTTTTCAGGGGAGCGTATTTTTGCCCCAACAAAAAAAAATCACTATTCTCACAGGCAAGAATTTACAAAAAAGGGAAATTATCTGATATTATCATCAAGGGCCTAGCCCACAAATTAAAGTCCTTTAATGCTGTCCAAAAAAAAAAATAATGTTTTGAGACTTTATTGTGTGAAGAAAGCTGTATAGTATATGCTGGAAGTTAAAGCTAGAACCTTCAAGTTCAAGGTAAAAGCTCTGCTGCTTAACTAATGCACTGCTCATAGCTGTCATCATTAATTTATGTTAGCCTCTGTAAACATCAAGAGTATAATAGGCCAATTTCACAACTAAATATAGATGCACATTTTGCCCTTATATAAATGGCAGATTGCTGCTGTAGATCATCACTGCAGCAACACATCAGTAAAGATGCACTGTTTGATGGTCTGGTGCTCACACAATATATAAAACCAGTTGTAATGGTTGTTTGGAAGCAAAGTGTAACATAGCAGCAAAATTTCATTTGTTCCACAAACTCAGGATATATTAAGCTTGGCTGACAAAGACTGTTTGATGTGCTAAATCAGTTTGACCTTCATTTTTGCTTTATATTTCTCATTTAACACATGAAATGACCATTATTTTTTCACCGTATAGGGAAATATCACAGAACTGATTTCTATTAAAATCTTTCTTTTCCTTGTAGCAAGAAAAAATACATTTTGCCAAAAGTGCTTTAGCAATTACCGCAAAACTTACAAAAAATAATACCTTTATTAAGCCAAGGTTTTTGTTATATCAGTAAGACTTGAGATTGGTTTTTAGGGGTTGTGGTTTCACAGGAGAGGATCCTTTTATTTTAAATATGTAAACATGGTTCAAGGAAATGGTTTGTGCATGCTTGAACTAATGATTAAACTGAATGTTTTATCACCAATAAGTACCTTTGTTGAACCGTTTAAATAACAGATTTATTTCCAGAATGAGTCATTAAAACATATTAATAGGAACATGGCAGGTTTTTTAAGGATTACAAACTTGCCATCCTGAACAATCTTTTGTAACTAATGTACACCTTGATACAGAAACCATTAAGTGAGCTGTGATACACTAGTTCAAATCCAAATTCTACAACCAGAACACTAGTGTTTTGATCTTTTTTTTTTCTTCCTATGTTGAACTAAGCAATTGCCAGCCTCCTGATAATAGAGAAACCTCAGTTTTATCAAGCAATTTTGCAGCACCCAATAAACAGCACTTTACCTTGGAGCAACTTGTACATTTCACACCTTAAATTTCTATTTACCAAATCAGCTAATCACTTCACAATTGAACTTCTCAGAACAAAAAATTATCAATTAAAGTGGTTGAAACTCCTGCAAATTATCATTTAGGAATGAAGTAATTGCTTTCATCAGGGCAGAAAAGCCCGCCAGAACAGAAATGTCACTTCAGATTAGTGTTCTCACTCCTGAAGCTATGGATGACACAGCTGATATAAGACTAAATGCCAAGACCAATCAATTGCTTTTGTGGCTCTGTTCTGAGCTGCTGTAAAAGGGGCCATTTTCTAGGATCTACTCTTCATTATAGTAAATGCTATCTCCTTGGTAACATAATTCCATTTCTCATAAATTCCGTCTGAGAGCATTGTCCTAACAATGGATGTTTGTGGAAAAGAATGCTGTTGGTTTAATGCAAAGAAATTAAGTGTGAACGGCTGTCAAAGTACTATAGTTTGCTTGTTCTTAAACATAAATTGAAGCCTTTACATTAAAAACAGAATACTTGCGGAAATGAATGTTCTGAACTACTGTGATATATTGCATTTGGAAGCGATGTATTTCTGACTGAGAGTTTAGACTCTTTTTTGAATACCTATGTTCTGTCTATAGTGGGCACACTCATCCCTAGCAGAGATTTGTCAGTTTAAGAGAGAGTAGATAAGCACTCCACTTATTTCACAGCAGTGCAGTTAGGAAATGTGAAACTGCGTGAGAAAACATGCTCTCATTATCATATGACATGCTATTTGTTAGCAGACTCATCTGTGTATAAAAGCTTTCTTTGAACTGAGCCCTTACTGGAAATATCTGTATTTCAATTTGTAATGTTCAGCTTCCTAAAATACTTAGAATCTGAGTTATGGTCTCCAATTAAAAGGATATGTGAGAAGCTAATTTGGTGGAACAGCAGCAATTTCCTGCACTGCTCTCCTCATGACTGAAGTTTGGAAACAAATTCAAGATTACAGATTTTCGTTCAAAACAGGATGAAAAGTATTCCTCCCTCAATGAGCACAAGCAATTCCAATTAACAACAGCAAGACTTATGTGACAGGAGAATATATTACCACATATGTAAAGAAGCAATTTATCCAGCATTAAGACGAAAAGTGCATATTTATTGTAGCACTCCTATGGGTAACCAAAGAGCGAGCACAGGTAAGGCTGTTGCCAGATTGTAACTGTAGCCCTGAATGATGGAAATCACATTAAGGTATGAAAAACTGCACCCAATAGGTGATGTGGGGAAAAAAAGAGGACGAGAGAGACACAGTGTCACTGGGTGTCATGTCTGCCTGCTCAAAGTAAACACACTACTTTCAACAGAAAAGCCAGGTAGCTTCAGCCCAGGTTTTCCACATCTCATCTGCCACAGTAAAATGCTATATAGCACCATGCACTTTAAATATGAGTTTTACATTTTGTCCTAACTATGAGCTACTACACAAATAAATGTCTCTGAACTAAAAAAAACTATCTAAATTGTGATTATACTCCTTTAGTGAATACTGTCTTTAAGAAGGAACACCGTGGGTTAGTTTTTTATCTGTTTCTGAATTAATAGCTATTATTTTCCTCAACTATGCTGGAGCTATTGCAGATTTTTTTGCTGGAACATTTATATCAGCTATAGCCATTGTTTTCCATAGCATTATTTTACCAGTGGTAGCTCCAAAATAAACAGCTGCACAGGTGAAAACATTTTATTTTATATTTTTATAAAAGTTGTGTTTGCACCAGGCAGTTTATCTATACCATTAAGCTTTACTACTGCCGAAAGGCCTAAGAGCACAATGTTGCCTTCAGGCAACTCAAGTTTGCTCTTTATAGATGACCTAAATAGGGATTTTGTTAGAGTTGGCTGGGCTCTCTGTAACTATCCCAGAGCCAGGAAAAAAAGGCAAGAATTCCAACCTCTCTCTTCACTGCTGCCACATAAATAATCTCTTAGTGGTGTGTTCTCTATTACTACAATACTGAGACACTTTCTGAAGAAAATAACATTCTTTATCTCCTTAGCCACTCCTACAATTATCATCCTCATCATCTCCTAATTCTCTCCTTCCCATCTAAAAGTTATGTGTTTACTGATAGGTATATGCAAACCACACACAAGCTGTAGTTTTGGGCTCTCCTCATGGGAGTCTTTCCAAGACTTGACAATGAAGAAGGGTCAAAGGAATATGGGATATACTGACACTGCAGTCCAAAGGAGCTATTCGAGTTCAGTCACATCTCAGCTATCTTCAAGCTGACAAAATATAACTTCAACAGGACAGTCAATGAGCTACAGGACCACTGTCAGCCTTGATTCCCTGCATGTTTTCTGCAGTCTGTGATAAAAACAGTACTGACAGAGATCACATTGTCATTGATACTCAAGCTACTTAACTTTAAAATATCTCCAAGCACATCTTTAAAAAACCCAAAAAAATACAAACACAACCAACAATGGGCCTGGATGGTGGTATGGCTACCTTTGTTGACTGCTCAAAACAAAGTAGTACATGCAAAATTTTTACTCTGTCGTCTTAGATAGACCCTGGTGCCTCCAAAAGCTGACTGGTGGATTTATTCAAGCCTGTTTTCCCAGAAGCAGGAGATTCACTCTCCCAGGTGCAGCTTTAGATACTGAACCATTGACTCAGTAGAGTATGAATGAGCTTCAAGGCCTTTCACTTTTACCCTGCTTGCTTGAACCCTGAGTAGTTTAGCGTAAATTAGTGTCAGTAGAGCACAAGCCAGCAAGATTTTCACAAGCAGGCATCACTTTCACCTATACTACCGGTGAATTAGCTTTTATTACTGCTTACATATTCCAGGACAGGCTACAGCCTTCACTGACTTTCCTTGCAGAATGACTACATTTATTTTCCATTTAATGCTCGGGGACGATGAACAACTCTAAGTGCCACATACACTGATGAAGGGCAGAAAGTCATACAAAAGAAAAATAAAAATTGTTAGTTTTTCAACATTGGGATAAAAATGAAACCCACATAGTTTGCAGAAGAACTTCCTCTTTGTTCCCTTTACAGGTACCAGTACTGGCCACACACATCGGGCTCAAGCTTTCCTGAAGTTCCAAGAAGAGTCTGCTGTCAAAAGTTATCCACTCAACCCAGGGGGTGCCTCTCAAGCCTCATGTTACCTCATGTTACCTCATGCACTGGTAACTGCTGTGCTGGAGGTGTGTCCCTATGTATTTTAATTTTGAGGCACTTACAGCAGACCCAAGATTTATTTTCTAAACAAAGTTTTCAGATATGGTACAGCAAACACCACTTCTCTTCAGAAACCACTTTAATTAGTCAGAGTAGACCTGATGACACATGCATTTTTGACACTTTTTGGCAAGTAATGATATGCCCAAATCTTTCCTTAAAACACAATGATCTTCAATTACAATCCTGGAACTTTAAAAAATAATAGACAAAATCTTCAGAGTTTTAACAGTTGATGTAAATTTCATGCTCTAAGTAATGCTTGTCTTCTTTAAAAATATTAAACTATGAGCAAGATTAACAATATCCTAAATCCATCAGATTGCATCAAAGACATTAAAATTATCAGGGCTCTGAAATACAGTCCAGCAGCTGCTAAGGCTACCCCTCAATCTAGTAGTAAAAGTCCTTGCTAAAACAATTCCTCAAAAGGGGCCAACAAAAGGCCCCTTTCGTGTCCTCAAAAGGACACAAAAATGAGAAATGTGAGTGACATCAAACCACAAAACAAAGCACGATGCAGAGGCAAGGGCCCCTTCTTGAGAGCTCCTTGCCTTGAGTGACCTCTTAATTACACAGCAGATAAAACACCTTCCTGCAAAGTCTTACAGGTCTAGATCAGAGAGGAGTATCATGATTATCTAGGAATTATCTTTAACATGAGGCAGGCCATATAGCATTACCCTGTAATTCTGGTTTCTTTTGCAAAAGTATCAATCCTAATCTGAAAACTCCAAGATGTAAAGAATTTCTATTGCTAAGCAGCTGCACTGTTTAAATTAGCCTCACCATTAACATTTTGTGGCTTTTTTTCCAATTTCAACTTTGCTGAGTTCAGCTTTCAGTCACTGAATCTTGCAATTCTTTTGTCCACTAAACAAAAGAAACTCCAAATATCTGCTATCTTCTTCCTGCCTGGGTAATTATGGTCCATGATCAAGTCACCCTCTTAACCTTCCCTTTGACAAGATACTCGATTGATTAAACAAACTCAGTCATTGTATGTTTTTCAGTGTTCATTTTAGAAGTTTCTTTTTTTTTCAACATAAAAAACCTACAACATTTTTCAACACTGAACACAGCAGCATCAATCATCATTTCCATGTTCAATACTTCAACTGATACACTTAAAGATTATTTTACTCCATATTTGAAACAGAATTATACTCGGCTACAGTGTTCTGCTAGTACTCATAAGAAAACTTAAATCTTTCAAATTTGGGGTTCACAAAAGAAAGAGACTGAGACACAGCTTTGAACTACAATGTCAATTATGTGTTTCTGTATTTTATTTCTGAGGGATAAAAGAATCACAAGCAAGGCAAAAGAACTTTTACACCACCTCAGAATTTTTGGTGCAAAATGGCTAAGTCAGGTTAAAATGGCTGAACTCAGAAACACGAAGAAACATTGTGCAAAATGATGAATTCTTGAGATAATCCCCAAAAGTCATTATTCACAGAGATGCTCAAGACAATTAAGGTATGATTTTTGGAACCACACAATTCTGGCAAACCCCTCTCCTAATGAAAAGATGTACCAAATGTGTTTGAAAATGCCACATTGCTGTATTCAAAACCTGTCCTCACTGGGTAATGTCAGTCAGGTAAACTAGAAATACTTTGGAGTGAAGAGGAAATTTACACCCATAAACACTGAATGTTAATCTTGGCTCTTACCTCTTGATAGATCTACAAGCTCATCAGAAAAGGAAAGAGGTGCAGTGACTGCTAGACTGCTAGTAATAGCTACTGAGTGATGCTTAAAACCAGCAATTGCTTAAGGTTTGTGGGTGGGGATTTAGCTACAGAAAAGAAAGAAGAAAAGAAGCAACCATCACAAAGAGCTATTATACCTGACAGACTCTACACAAGACAGATGAAATGTGAGCTTCAGTATTCAAAAGAGAAAGGATACAATCATATGTCTGGTTAACTTACAGGAAATAGTTCCAGAGACAATTTTATACTAACTACAGTGATTTGAGCAATTTTTAAAAATAATACCAACCAATTTCTCTCCATTATACTCTGCTGGCAGAAAATAAAACATTTTTCTTTTAAATGATTGCCTCTGGTTTTGTTAAATCATGCAGCCTGTCAACATGTGGTCACCAGTTTTACATGATCTTTCTGCCTCTCTGGAAAATAATGAATTTGCAGCCTGATCTGTGATACAAATACATATTTTGGCATCAGTTACAGTTGCTATTACTACAGAAAAGTGAGGGGAAAAAAAGACAGATAAGCAATCATAGTACTGTAATATGAAAAAATAATCTAAGTCAAAATGAATAATTTAAATTCATATATGACAGGCAGTTTGTTTTTCTTAAATACTATGTCAATTCCTGCTATTGAAGAATTAAGAGGAAAAATAAAAGAAGTAGAGTCTAATTCTGTCACCAGATGTCCCTGCCCAACTTCATTGATTTCAAAGCACAACATGGACCCTTAGTGCTAAGCGATTTTGTAAGAGTAAATATTTGAAAAACTGAATGAGAAAAAAATGTAGAATCCTTCTTTTGGTACACAGTTGTTTCAGGAAGCTCACAGGAGCTGAACAAATTAAATCTCCAACTTTATGCTGTCAAGTGGGAATCATGTCCTAATAATCCTGTAACTGTTTGATTGGGATACAGCCTCATCTCAACAATGTGACTAAATGGAAAAAATGAATGGAGAACAAAACACAGAAAGATAAAACACATTCAATTTCACTTTATTAAACTTATGTTGAATTAACCTTTATGAGACACTGTTTTCAGTCAGAGAATTTGACTATTTAACTGTCCTTTCAAACCAGGGTTTTCAGGTTTGCCTTCTTTTCTAAACTCTTTTGTAAAATGGTTATAGCATACTTCACAATATCCTTTCATCTCTTCTTAGGGATGAAGCGATACACAGAATCAATCTTTATAATTAAATCATGACTGTTGTAAACAGAAGTTGCTGTGATTTCAGCTTATACAGCTATTATTTGTATTCCTAGGAATGCCTGCTTCAAAATCACAAGACAGGAAAAATCATGCTCTTAAGAGCAAGAGAGAAAAACCAGCTGAAGTGTTCCCCATAAGACAGAAGGAGGCAATGTATCTGTGTGATGTCTAATGCCTTCCAGGCACTTGAAGACTCCACTGAGCAACAGGGTTTACTATAGCTTTAATAAGGTGCAAATGCTAATTCCCACACTGCTAGCCTGCTGACAGATACTACTGACATGACAAAATGGGATCTTGACTATTGTGGTTACATGACCTGTGGCAAGGGCTGATAAAGATATGCCCATGTGGTACTGATCCCTCCAGTTGCGACTGTCCCCTGTAGAGAAATCAGAGAACAGGAGTCTCATAATTGCCTCCAGCATCCCTGAAAAGTGACAGCCACAGACCAAAAACAGTGCCAGAAATCTGCCTGAATATAAGAAACTTTTTCTACCAAGTAGTTTTTAACTTAAATGCCAAAACCACCAAACAATTTTAGAGTGTCCTATGACGCTCTAAATGACCAGTATAAAAGAAGATATTAGCCTAATATTCCAGAACAATAAATGTTAGGGGAACATTTGGGCAGTAAAAAGTGATGCCTATGTGACAGTAACAGAACAAGATACACCCAGGTAGAAGTTTCATTTTCTGGTTACTTCAATATTTAGACTTACAGTCTTCAAAAACTAAGAATTCTCATGCCAATTTTAAAAGTCTTATTTAAATTATTTTATGATTTCAGTTTACATTAAAATCTCAAACAAAATAGCATGGATGCTTTGTGTGGCCATCTGCTACTTTCATCAAGTGTCTGTAGTGACGAAAATGAGGATTCTAGTAGTTTTGCTGTGGAGATAATTGAAGCCTTTCTAAGAATAATTTCTATTCAGTCCTTTGGAGCCAAATTTTGTCCTTGGATCTGTACTCTGTCTTGTCATATTGGAACATGGTTCTTGTTTGAGCAGTTAATATCAGCCTCTAAGTATAAAATATGAGATACTAGTATTCTTTCATTCTTTTGCATAGTCTGTATTACATATTTTGGCAGATGCTTTTGGGGCATGCTGAGCACAGTTTTATATTTAAATTATGCAAATAATGCCAATAGGAAAGGCTGTTTGTTGGTGATCTGAGCTTCTAATTTCAATCCTACCACTTATTTCCAATATAATCAAGAGCCAAGCAGTAACTTGACTGGTAGACTCACAATATTAACATACCAGAAAAACTTTTATGTTTAGTTTACGTAATATATTTTCAAATCCTCACAGACACCACACCAACCAAATAATTTATTTATAAAAGTAATCCACTAGATTCAATGAGATTTTACATAGATCTTGTAAACAAATTAGAATTTATCATTGAGGCTTATGTGTGCAAGTCCAGCTTCTGGGTTAGATGAAACTGAACTCCGGGGTTTTTCTAAATTGCAGTTCTGAAAACTCTTTTTACATCTATAAAAATACTGTTTACTTGTTGAATTGATGTTGAATTGAAGATGCAGTCCCTGTACCAAACCCATTTAAAACCTAAGTATTTGAATCAGCCTCATTGCTATGGGATGCTGCCTCCCACTACTTTTACTGCAGCTGCCAGAGCAATGCTCATACGAGCTGGGAATGTTCCAAAAAGCTGCTTCCCTTTCTTTTCCACAACTGCTTATCAGCTTTCTAACTGGCCCCATATCACAGCACATCATACCCTATCATGACACAGAAAACAGTTGCTGTTCAGTTTGTCTCCCAGTAAACCTAAGGAAATCTGAGCTGACCTTGTCTTAGGGAGCACTTCCTCAAGGATGCTCTCTTTCCCCCAGTATGGTTAAAATAGCCAAAGAGAAGAGGAGAGGAAAAATAAAAAGAAAGAAAAAAGGGGTGGGGGGAAGAAGGAAAATCTGAGAAAATGAAGCATATTTAGCTTTCCTGTTAGAGACTGAAAGACATGAGAGGGGTTAGCCCTGCTATTGACATCACCATAAGCCAACTGGGAGTTGCTGGTGTATATTGAGCTCCCATCAGTCTCAAAATCCAGGACACACAGAAACACATGCATTAGGGATGAGGCGTAGAAGCTAGCTCTACATATATTAGCTAGTGGAATTTCTTTTTTTTTTTTTCCTCCTGGAAAAGAACAAAAGCAAACTGAACAGATGTAGGAACCTGTTTCAAAGAACAGACTGCACCCCCTTGACTTCTCTGAAACGTGTTTAGCCCTTCACCTGAAACAGCCGGACACACATTAATAAAGATATTATTTCATACACTGGAAAAATATGCTACATTTGGTAGCTGCATACAGGAACAAATAAGAAGATCATAGCTACACAAACATATTAAACTGGCATAGACTAGCATCACAGCTGAAAGAAATCACTCCTCTCTCAACACTTGTACTTATATTCCCACTCTGCACTATCCCCTGCCCTGGGAATACACAAGCTTAAAATTACTGCAAGATTTTGACTGGATTAGTTTACAGGTTCCTTAATCCAGTTTATCACATGGATGTATAAGTGCCCATATAAGTGGGGTGGCACAGAATGACTGAGAGCACATCTCTAAGCACTACCAGCTTACCATATTCATGAAGGAAAGGCGATGATAGGAGCAAGACTACATACTCAGCTGAAGCTGTCAGAACAATAAGGGTTGCCAGAATAAAACTGCCCACTTGGAACCTGGCCATTCCTTTAGAAATGCTTACTTAAAAGTATGAAGAGTGCTAAACATTAATAAACACAGCCAGTCAATATCTTAAATTCTCTCTCAGCATCATCAGCAACCTAAGGCTGTGTGGGGGCAGTGGTTTGTTTTGGACTTTGGTGGAACTCAACCATACAATGAAACCACAGACAGAGAAGAAAATAGATTTCAATATAATTGGCAGCATATGTTTCTATATCTCTATTCAGTAGCTGATAGAAATAAATAATACACAGCGTGCCAATGATAACCACGGCAAACACGTCAGCCAACTTCCTGAACTGCATTCTAATGGGATCTTACAACAGATCTGTGCCAGGTTCCTCAGGGCCTCTGTTCACTTGATTTCTTCCTCTTCATAGTGGTTTGTAAAAATACAGCATAACTCATTAATTTATTCTGTTTTCCAGGTTCGAAAAACATTTTGTTGCCCTTAAAGTTTTTTTTATACCCTGCTAGTCTAACTTTTCTAGCTTGAAACATTGGCTTTTGTTTCTTAAAATAAGCAGCAAAGTCTTTGAATTAAACTGAAGTCTGACTAATACCAAATCCCGGTTAAAAACAGCTAGATGGTACCCAAAATAACATTTTCATGTAAGGCTGTTCAGATATGTAGCCAAATGGGATCTGCCTGGTCTTATGAACTGTTTACATATCCTTAAGCCATATGAGGTCCTGATAATAAAACCACCTTTTTATCACATTTTGTGACCCTGTAACCTACTAGTAGAATTGTGGAGGCTTAAATTAATAAAAGCATTATTTCAACCCATGCATTCAAGTTCATTTTTTAAAAAATTTTGTGCTAGAATATAATAAACTTCATTTTAACATTTAACAATATTTTATAGTGAGTGCTAACTAACTATTTGATAATAGCACATGCAGTTATGATTTCCTATACTTCTTCACAATTTAGTGACTCCAGTAACTTCAAACATACTATTCTGGGTCTTGCCAGAGTTATGTTAGAATCCATCTCTGTGCAACTTAAGTAAAACTTAAGCACAAATGATGAAAGTTCAGCATCAACTCCCCTGTGCAGAGGTTGTCTTGTGGCATGTTCTGCTCCACTCATACCGGGTGACTATTGCCATTAGATGCCAAAAACCCAGCTGGGGATTGTCACAACATCTGGTTCCCTGCAGTACTCAATTTCTTCTAAATGTGCACACCTCTGAGCGAAGCACATCCAGAAATTCACAGTGATTTCCCCTTTAAAGCATGGAAGTCTACAACCAAGATTAATTCAAAAGCT
The DNA here is from genome assembly GCA_013397195.1 of Hylia prasina. Classification (NCBI taxonomy): domain Eukaryota; kingdom Metazoa; phylum Chordata; class Aves; order Passeriformes; family Sylviidae; genus Hylia; species Hylia prasina. Next base: position 1,932,600 of record VYXD01003062.1, on the reverse strand, counting down.
TTGTTCACAAAATATACAAATGAATTGTTCCTCACCCCTCTCCCATCTCTCCTCAAACTCTTATTGAAATCAGAAATTTTTCTTTTTCTGTCTTGAATTACATGGCTACATCTGACTAAAAGTGATTTACCAGAGAACAATGTCAGCCTTTGTACCACCTTCCTCTTATTTCTCTCTTTTTTTCCTTTTTTTTTTTTTTCTTTTTTGTCCTGGGGCAGGGGAAGGCAGGGGAGGGCAAGTGATGTCTTTTGCATACAAACAAAAGCAAACATCTTATTTTAACCACCCAAGCAAGACATGGAAAATACAAGCAGAAAAAGCCATAGCTCTTCTGACTTGAGGAAAGAAAGGTGTAATTAACCTCTATTATTTATCTCTCAGCCTACACACGTAGATCCCCTCCCTGTGTCAGACTTATGTATCAGAGTGTTGGCAAGCATCTCTTCTAAACGTTTAGCAGCCCTCAAACATAATAGGAGAGCCCCTTCCTGTGGATCATCAAGTACTCCAACACTTGACACCAGTTCACTCAGCAAACAAGGAATATTCTTCACTATCCTCCTTTTGGCGTCTTTTACTCCCTTTCCCTCAAAATAAATGCATTCTGTGCAAGAGACATCCTTCATTACAAATGTTCATTCTCAGGGTAGCTGGCTGCAGTCAGAGTGCCTTTCCAAGAGCACTCCTTAACTGTCTTGGCTGATTTCAGCTCCCTGGAACGGATCCCACCCTCTCCATTCACCTCCTGCTCTTCTGTGAGCTCTGATATTACCTGCAGTCTTCAGTCCGGGTGGGAAGGTGCCTTATTCCCAGAGATACTGTGTTCATAGACAGCAGTTACATTTTCTGCAGAGATCTATGAAATATATACTTGAAGAGTGCACAGTAAGGTGTGTGGAAAGCTGTACGAACCATCACACTCAAAAGGTTGTGATCAGTGGTAGAAAGTTCAATGGCAACTAATTTACTACTGGTGTCCTTCAGAGATGAATATTGGAGCCAATACCAATTAAAGTCTTCTTTAAAGACCTGGATGACAGGATGAAGTGCATTCTCAGCAAGTTCCTAAAAATGTATCAGATTGGGAGAGCACCAATAGAGGTATCCCCCACGTCCTTCCTTTCCTCGCCTACGGGTTTGACAGATGAATTGATTCTCCCACAATACTGAGATACTGAACTGATCCTTGCAGATGGGCAGCTGCATAATCAGACAGATGCTTTTGCCCCTTTACTGTTATCCAGGGGGGTGGAATAGATGATCTTTGAATGCCCCTTCCAACCCAAAGCATACAGTTGTTTTGCAATGCCACACCGAAGCAAAATTTAACCATGGCTCGCCACAATTTGTTTCTCAGTTTGAGAACGGTAGCATTCAGGAAAAAAAGCCAATATACCTCCCTGCTCCACCTTGCCACTGCTTCCAAAGGCTCTGTGATTCACATGACTCTCCCTTACCCTGTGAAGGGGTCTCTGCTCTAAGAGTACAGTGAAGGGAGAGGTGAAAATCTCGTGACTCCATTTAAATTAATCCTTCTCACCTTCTAACCTTGGATTAGGGGCATACCTTTCCCTCATTACTAGCACTTTAATTTAAGAAAAGATAAGGCAAGAAATAAGACATGTTAGAATATGCCACTGTCATAGAAAACGAATACAGTAACTATAAAATCAAGCAATAGTTAGTGATTCTGTGAATAGTATATTTTCCATTCTTTCACAATACATGATTAGTAGTGATAATTTCAGAGCTCCAATTCGCCACTAATTCAAAAGCTACATTTTACGACAGTAAAAAGCAGAGGCCATATGAGTAAGCTTTGCAGATGGTCCAAAAAAGTTATTTAATTCTTCATCAGCTAGTAATAAACAGCTGCATTCTTGTGTCTTTTCTGCTTTTGTTTTATGTGTCACAATGTATAAGCTTATTTCTTGAGAAACTGAGAACATACAGAATATTCAAAATACATTGTACAGAAAATGTTATTTAATTGGAGATAATGCAAAATGGGACAAAAAAATGCACAAAACATGTGAAAGACTAGAGACCATATAAAAAAAATCGAAATAATTTCCAGTCCTTTTTACTACTTTCTCAATACTGGAATGAAAAAATAAGACTAGGTTTAAAAGACAAAAGAAAAAGGAAAAAAGAAAGTTTCTGGGTTTAGTCCAACCTGAATTCTAACATGGTCACTTTGATCACACTTAAACAGATGACCTTTGATTTATTTTATAGACTTCCCCAAATCAGCACTTTGCAAAACCAAGCCCTCCTCACCCACTACCAAAACTACAACACAAGAACCTAAGGGTGGATATGCTTAAAGAGATTAAATCATTTTACCATTAGGTCTTTAATAGGGTTCTTTTCCTTCCCTGCCCCAACACCCTGGGTAAGTGTAACTTAGCCTATACACTGGTAAAAATTTCATTACATTTGTTCCCAAAACAGAATAAACTACTAGACGTTTGTTCTGGCCCTCTTCCACTTTCTTTCCTGTGTTGCCACCATAGATGTATTATCTATGGCTATGATTGGTTTGTTTGAGATTTTTTCCACCCTTCTAGCACATACACTTATTTCAGCAGTGGATACACCAGCAAATTTTGATTGCTTAAAGTGTGTCCAGCCAAATGCCTGACACCACTTCATTCCTCTTGTTTCATTTCAAAGTAATAATTTGTTATTTCAAATACAAAAGTATAATTTAGTAAAATGATCACAAAATCAATAGCAATGGTCATAGAGAAATATCAAACATTAATTTGGAATATTATAAACTATGCATATGTAAAAATTTATTATCTGAAAAATATAAAGTGAGTTTCTAAAACCATTCACTTCTACAGATCTCCAAAGCATGCATTTGCAACTACTGCTTGATGAAATATGAGAAGACAGAAAAAAATGTATGCAAAATACTTAGTGGTGTGACTTGACAAATATAAAAATATTTTTCAAGTTAAAATCTCAATTCTGTGCAGTTTCCACCATTACTAAAACGTGTAAGTATTTCTATTCACCTGCAAATCCGCATTTTTGGCTAGTTAACCAGCAGTTGAATCCACAGCTGGCATTTAGGCAAACAATTACCTAATCTGCATGAGAACGGCTGAAGTTTAAACATTTGGAACTAGAGGGTACATTGCACCATTGCTACAAACAATTACATGTTCAGATTCTTGACTATTCACATTTTTAATGCAACCAGGCTGGTTTTTCTCCCCCTTAACTGAGAAGACACCTCTTTGATTCTGAATTATTTCAGTAAACTGGATTCTAACTAAACAGAAATCTAACTGCATTGAATTATACCATAGCCTATTTCCATTTTCACAGGACTGAAAAATATAAGATCCTATTCTATCTTTGATTCTTAGGTATTATTTTGTAAAACAAGGCTCCTCAGAAAATAATTAAAGCAAAATAAATCATTTGCAAAAGAACTGAAATTTCAGTCTTTCAAAGATTTTTTTATCTGGGTGGAAGGAAAACTGATTGATTATTCTCATCTTGATATGCATAGATGCAAAGTGTGTCCTTTTCCCTGGAGCATGCATTGGCACCTGAAGCAGAACATGTGGAGGCAACAGCTTTTCAGGCATCAGAAATGACAGAAGCAGGAGCACAGGTAGACTCCTTGGATACAGTTCTTTGACCCATATTCAATTAATCCACGCAGTTCCTGTGCTTTACTCAGCATTAGAAGCTGAACAGAAACTACACTAGAGTTCACAGTAAAGTCTTATGCAGTTTCTTAGAACAGCGTTAGAAAAAGACCATTTTCACATTTACAGAAAATTGTAACAAGACACTGCCTTCCAAATAATCCACCAGGGCTTTGTCTCTGCAGTGAGCAGAGGTGTGAATGTGCGAGTGCGGGCAGACCAAAGCTAGATGTGGTATGAATGATGGTAAAGCTCTGTATTACCGGTCCCCAGGCGCGCTGCAGAGAGGCAGCCAGCAGCCGATTTGCATATTTGGGCACTTAGCATGCACTGAAATCCATGCTGCTGCAGCCTGACTACTTTTGGTTGAAGCTACACTGGGTATGCCTATGGATGCTACAGTCACACCTGCAACAGCAGAGGACAAGTCACCCGTGACAAGTGGCTAGGAAATAGGTTTTTATTTAGGCAACTCTTTACGGGCAAAACATGCACACATGGCTGTGCATTCACATACGCACACACATATACACACACACTTTCCTACGTGTACACATATGTAACAGGTTCCTTTACTTTCAATTTAGAAACGAAAAAAACCCCACACTGGATTATTTAGTTTCCGAGAAAAGTCTTAGGGACACTTTTCATCCTTGCTGCGTGTCATTTGAAAAAACGATGATGCACACGGCATACACGAGCGTATGATAAAGCAACTCAAATGGAGAAAATGATGGTGACACCACCTGCCCAGAGCCATTTGTATCACTACCAGATGCTCAGATTACAGAATCCTTAGGTGTCAAAATATATTTTTATCATTCAGTGGTTGAATGATTTATGCCAAGAATTCAAAGACTACAGTCAACAGTTTTATCTCTGTAGGCTTTGAATAAAGTCCACAATGGCGTTGAAAGGACATGACCTCTACCAGCTGTCTGTAGAAAAGACACTACATTAACAACGTGTACACCTAAGTGCCACAAACACACACAGCTCAGTGGCACCCATGTGCACCTCTCTCCTGCCACCTCTCTCGCCAAATCACAAGGGTAGTTTTTGAAAATAATCAACAGGGTCTCTGCAAATTCATCTCAAAATAAATCTGGTGGACTAATCTTTTGAATGCTACGGCTTGTGCAACTGCAAACTCTAGGACACAATTAATCATGATGCTTTTTTTACTGTTTACCTAGAAAAAGAAGAAAAACTTCTCCCAAAGGTATTTAAGAGTTCCAGAAAGTAAAAGTTCTGAGTCATAAAACACTGTATAGATTAGATCTATAATAATGTTTCTTAAATAAAAAAAGAAGAAGAATTGGGTCTTTTATAACACATTGGTAAGTACCAAGCAGTAGCTCCTTTCCATTTACTATAACAATTGTCAAAAATAATGTCGGGTTATATGTAAAATTATAAAACAAATTTAAAAAATTGTGGGCTTCTACCCTCCATTGTGGCTCATTTGAGTGGGTGGTTTGCCTGTGGGCTTGATTCCATAGGAACTTTAAATATAGAAATAAGTATATAAATAATTATAAGATAATGAATTGTGTCACCAAGGTCAGTGAAACTATTTATGTTCAACATTATGTACACGCCTAAAGTGGTTTTTTGGACCACAGCCCACATTAACTTCCGTTTTTTATACAAAAATACAGTGAATAGTTTAATGAAATAGACAACCCCATCTTACAGGATATTGTGAATCACATGAATGTTCTGCTGGCTTTGATAGATAGCTCTTAATGAATAAACGTACTCTGAGACTTACTGGGATCCTGTGCAGGAGCACTACATTTCAGACATATGTATGTTCATTTCAGACACATGTATGTTCATTTCAGACATATGTTGTCAGTGTACAATAATCTGTGTAGAATATAGAGGAAATGATGAAGAGCCTGGAGCACCAGCTCAGTATTTCAGTGCCTCTGAGTATTACAAGCAGCATAATTCAAGCTGTGAACATGTTTCTAGATCTCTTCAAGAGACTCAAACTCCTATTTTGCTGAGTATTTTTGAAAGAGATTAAGGAAAGAATAATTAGGTAAAAATTTCCTAAAGAGAAGGGAAACCTAAGATCTACCCCTCTACTATTTTTTAAAAAGAATGTCTTGTGAGATATTCCATCTTTCAGAAGCGCTGAATTTGCTACTTTCGTTTGAAATCTTGGATATTAAAAATTTGGCTCTTTCAAGTCACAGTGTGTGATTAAATAGGGCTATTTTATTATTTTAGGTAAGCTGCATTTCACAGAACCAGGTCTTTAGATATTTAAATCTAATCAGTAATTTAAAAAAGTTTTCAAAATAGTTTTCCTTTTTTATAATATTTTTGCTTTTCTGAAAACTCTAAAATGTCACTTTCCTTCAATTTGCTTTGTAACAAACCATATAGAAACAACAATTACTGTTTATATTTAGAATAATATACAATTGAAAGTCTAAGATTTATAAGTTACATTAAAACCTATATATTTTTAGAACTCTGGGGTCATTCTGCTATCATCTCTCTGTGGAACTTTCGTTTGTGCCTTTTCTGCACTGAAGCAAAAGTTTCCTTCAGTTAAGTTTCACTTAAAAATAAAAATATTACATCCGGATTATATTTTAGCAGAAGGAAAATATTTTTCCTTACATTTTACAGTACAGTAAATGCAGAGAAAGATAAAACTTAATCTAAATTTCATTACTTTTTTTCAAAAAACCCCCCTTAAGAAAAAAAAGTAGGGGAAAATACTGTTAGAAAATAGCATATTTTAAACTTATAGTCAGATGATATTTATTAACTTTCCTTTTTCTTACATGTCTTATTATTCTGTTATTGTTCTAAGACTATATGAAAAATAGTGACTGGGAATATAATTGTTCGTAGGAAATGAAACATTTTCTGAAGACAGCAGGAAGCCAAGGGGAGGAGCTTGTTTAGTTCTTCAATATAGCAGATTTAATAAATGATATGCTGGCAACAAAATTTCCAGAGCTGAGATGTCAGCAGGGGTAGAGCTAAATGTTGCCAACCAATTGAAAACAAAAATAGGACAGAAGAGAAGATAGGAAAAAGCATCCGTTCTGAGGGAAACATTTCAAGAAGTGAAAGAGGGCCTTGGCAGTGGACAAAAGGAAAAGGAGAAATAGACAAAATAAAAAACAAGCACAAAAAGTAAAGTCAATGCTTTCAAGGAGAAAAAAACCTCAATTATTGTGTTGAATGTATTAAATACTGTTCAGTACTCAATGTTCAATGTTACTCTTCCCTGTATACAATAACATTATTTATCCAAAAATAATGATTGAAAGGTTTCAGGTTGCATGTCACCTTTAAATCTGTTCTAGAAAAGCAAAGCTTTCAGTTTTGGGCTCCTCAACACCTGAAACAAAGCAATGAGAGAACTGCTGAAGACCCAGGCATGGGGAAAGATGAAGTGGAAAAAGCAACAACAAACCCCACCCCCCCCAAAAAATGTGGAAGGGAGAAGAGAAAAAAAAGATAAAGATCAGAATCAGTGTGCCACTGTGAAACAGGATGGGATAGATGCTTGTGGCTTTGTCATGATGGGTCTAAGCTGACTGTGGGGCTTTTGACCCAAAGACACCCCTCTTGAAAAATCCTCCTCTCTCAGATGCATGTCTGAATTTTGCCCATAAATTATTATTACTTCAGTACCGTGTGAAGCATTTTAAAATAAGTCCATCTGACTTATTTGCACAGAACCAATGTTCTTATAGATAAGAAAGATTGTGAAAGCTCTTGGAATCCCTTGTACTTAATCAGCTTGGCAAAGTGACATTTGGAAAAAATAAAATCTAGAACTATTACACAAGTTTTGAGAATTAGAATACTGTAATACAGTAAAGGATGAAACACTGTGAAACATTTTCTTCAATTATCCATTTAGCACCATCAGAGATGATGCATATGCCATCTGTGCCAAATTAAAAATGAGGGTTGAAAAACACCTGACTTCCATAAATTCATGACATGAAAAAGAACAAACTGATCAGAGGATAAGACTACACTAAATATAAACAAACTCAATGGCCTCTGAGCATCATTGTTGGTAAAACCATATCCTGTAATTATTTCTCTGAAGTCAGTGTGACACAACAGAGTGCTAAATATTCATTCTTTGGAATAAATATGAATTTAGAACTATTCATCTTTTTTCAAACATCTGACATGCTGCATAAACAGAAAGTATATACAGTTTTTTTAAAGTAAACAATACAATAAGTAAAGTGATTTATTATGCAATTTATCTCTTTCCATCTCTGCACTGTTCATAATTCAGATCCACACAGGGCAGTTCATATACCATTAATATATCCCAGATGTGTTTGACTTTAAGGCTATGATCATTTTAAATGTTTTAAAATGTGTGCCATTTATCATTAGTGTTATGGTGGTGTCATTCGCATTATTATAGTTAAGGTTGTGTCAGCAGTTCTATAAGCCCTTACTTTCAGGGGTTCAGAACTTGGCAGTAAGAAGAGGCTACAGCCTGAAACCTGGCACAAAGCATCCTGGCTTGGGAGCAATTAAATTTCTTTCTCAAAAAGCTAACAAAGGATTTAGTCTTGAAATTCTGCAGAAGAAAAAGAAATGCATTCATGGTTTTAAGATATAAAGTTCTTCTGGCAGATCTTAGAACTGAAATAAATAAATAAATAAAGACATAAGGCTAAAATAAATAAAGGGAAAAGAATGTCCTGCAAGAGATGCGAGTGCTGGTGAGTTGGAGACTGTAGAGACCAACTGCTTATCCTTTGGAGCAGATATGCTGTGTGGATTCCAAACAACCTAACAAATACAGCAGAGCATCTCAGCAACATCTGCAGCACCCGGAAATTCAAGCTGCATACATTTTATACATAATTTTGTATATCAGAAAGGAGCATTTCCAAAGCTAACCTAATAGCAGTCTTGCCACATGACATTATCAGGATAAACTTCCATTTAAATTTTTATTTGTTTTATTTGCAACTTCACTGACTGTCCAGTTCTGATTGGTTTATCTTAATTAAACTGGGATTGGAGTAATACGGAATTACTATGCCACACAGCTACTATTCAAACAGAGATCTTGACAACAATTTCAAAATCTTTATGCTGCTCATAAACTCTTTTGAGTAGATACACACATTCTGCAAGGAACACGTTAGGCTCTTGTAGAAACTGAGTCAGTAGTAGAGGAATGGAGAATATAGAAAACCCTACATGGTAGTGCTGGTCTAGCATCTTTCCAGTTTGAAGATACAGTTTGCTTCTCTTCCTGCCACAGCACAGAATTAGTGTCTATTGTTTTACAAAAGAATTTATTTATGAGATCAGAAACACTGGTAAATATCCTATAAGTCTGTAGAGTCATCATAAAAATTGTTTTTGGCTGAGCACTAAAATTATTAAAATTTGTCAGATGCACAGTGAGAAGGGTTGGACTACTTAGAATAGCCATCTATTTATTTTCCTGGCCAATGCAAACTCCCGTGCTGTGGAATTTGAGATTCTGTGAGCTGAGATTGTTTAGGGGAGAAGAGGAGGGTCAGTAGCGGTCACTTATCACTTTCTGCAAGTATCTGAACTATGACAAGTTGTAGCCAGTTGAGGGTTGTTCTCCCAGAAAACTGGTGATAAGACGAGAGAACACAGTCTTAAGCTGCTTCAGGGGAAGGTTTAGGTTGGACATCAGGAAGAAGTTCCTCACAGAAAGGCTTATTTGGCATTGGAATGGGCTGACTGGGGAGATGATAATGGATTCACTATCCCTGGAAGTGTTCAAGAAAAGACTGGATCCAGTGGCACTTAGTGCCACGGCCTAGTTGACAAGGTGGTATAAGTTCATAGGGTGGACTCAATGACCTCAAAGCTCTTTTCTAACCTAATTGATTCTGTGATTCTATGTCTCACTGCCAATTCTTAGAAAATACAGATTCACAAGTTATTAGTTTGGAGGGTTGTATTCTACTAGCAGGGCCATACAGGAAGGGTAGAGCACTTTTCAGGTCCCGCCTTTGGAATATCCTTTCCCAAGAAAGCACTCATGTTTTTACCCTTTCCAAACACAGCTCTTGTAAAAACAGAGCTCACAGCCCACACCCAGAGGAATCATGTGTTTCTTTCCACCAGAATTGACTACTTTGTCCTTCTTTCATTCTCTAACAGATATTCAGCAGATCTCCCCATTCCCACAACTCCAAATTTTATTCTTTCCTATTGTGATTTTATTTTCTACTGCCTTTCTACTCACTCTGACATGACCGCTTCCATGTACATCAATAGGAGTCATGCCCTGGTGTCTCCACTAAATATCAATTGCAATGAAGTTATGCCACGTGAAAAATAAGTTGATAATCCCTCACCACTTCTTGAAGGACCACTGCTACTGCTGTCTCCCTACCTCCATGCCAAAAAGGCCTGCTGCAGCTGTGCTCTTCTTCTTTTACCTCTGTTACACTAAAGGAAACAGGTTCCCACTTTCTCTTATTAAGATGGTATGATTCCACACTACAATGTCACTATTTATTCCTCTTCTGCTACCATGTCTTCCTCTGGAAGACATGCTGCTTTTCATTCACTCTCTCAGCAAGAAAATTCCCTTGTGAGAAGAAAGTAGCAGCTCCTGATCAAATCCAACAGTTGTTCTCCATAGAGCCATCTTTTCAGGGACACACCCTGAATGCCTCTGATTAGAAAAGCTGAACATTTCTGGTCAAGACATGGAAAATTCTTGCTGTGCTCCTCATCAAGCACCGTCTCCTCCACTAGACAAGTTATTTAAGACTTTATCTCTTTCACCCTGCACTGCTGCAAGTTGCAGAACTTGAACTAAAAGGAATATATTGGCTTTTCATGCAATTCTTGCATACTTTGGCTTTATGACTGATTGCACCACTTCTGTATAAACAACTAGGGAAAGAATATATTACTCAGCTACCTGGTAAAACATGATTGAATAATAAAGGATTATCAAATATTTTCCTTGTAGATTCTCCTTACATTCCACCAGAGGGCTACAGAACTCCCAAAATACTGAAAAACAAATTTTCCAACCTTTCCAAAGTAAACTATGTTCTGAATGTCATTTCCAAAGTGCTATGAGGATAGTTTTTAACTGATTTTTAGAGAAGGATCAAAAAAATTCCGCAGAGCTTTTTAAGATTTTGCAGTTGGAAAACACTTTTTGAATAAAATTTGATACAGTGGTTTCAATTATGTCTGAAGCATTGTCCATGGGTCATTATTTCATGTCTGTCTTCATAAAAATGGAGAAAATATGCCTACTTTCTATTTTTCACCTATTTTGCACATCCACCACAAAGAGCCACACTGTGCACATTATCAACATTAAAATGTTTCCATTTGTTTGTAATTAATTTTCTCTTGTATGAAAAGTTTTTACTTTTCATTCAAAAAGTGTAAGATCCTACTGCGTCCAGAGACACGTAATTCACTCTTCCCTTCTATCAAATACTCTTACTTGCGAGACCATGAGCTGGAATAATAAGAATCCATGACACATACGAAAAGAATTTTAAATTTAAAGAAGAGCAAGAATAGGAAAAATGTGCATGTTAGATAAATAATGACATAAAAAGGTTCCTGAGGAAAAGAAAAAGGTTGTGAGTAAATTTTTCAATGAATATTAATACATAGTACTGATTTTCCTTTTGTAGAACTGGACTTAACTTTCTTCAGCTTGCATCAAATTAAATTGACAGCCAAATAAATTTATTGAGATCTTCAGTTTGAGTTATGCCAAAACCTAATCTTAGGTAAGGAGAGTGATAGAAGGAGAGTAAAAGAAGAATTAATCCTTAATCTCCACCTAACAATATGTTCAGATCAACGAACAGTAAACAGTTTAATCTCTTTTATACAATGTACTGGCCATTTTATTTTTGTTTTACATGCTACATGGTATTAACTTTTTTCACCTACATTATAAATATGACAATCTACACCATTCATGCTGTCAGCTGTAAAACAGCAAGATATATCTCTTCATTCCATACACAAAGGGAAGTTAAATTTATGAATCCAGCAGTAATGCTAGATATTCTTTTATACTATTCTTCCCTTTCAAATTGGCAAAAAGCCAGAATGGCAACTTGAAGAAAACATCCTTCCTTATAAATCTGGTCCAAACAAATACTTTTGCCCTTGTAATATCAACATTTATAACTAGTAAAAGCAGACAGATGCAAGGATTTAGTCTCTTTAAAATGGAAAAAGAAGAAGCAATTTTACAATTTGATTGGCATAAGAAAACAATTCAAAGATATTGCATTTTTCCAGATTCTACTGCTATATTTGCCAAAGTAGAAATGGTCTGATAGAGTCTGTAGATTAAAAAATCTAGTGCCTGTTGTATTTATGTTGCACTGTTACAGTTCAAAAGCAAGCAGAACTGCTTAGCTCCAAGTATTAGTCCTAACGTTACTATAAGTTAGAGCTGGTTGGTCTGGAAGCAACTGAACAAATTCTCTGTAGTCACCACAGAAATCCTATGGTATGTAGTTTCCTGTTGTTTTGGAGTAACTATGAGGTAGCCAAAGCCTTCAACACTATAAGTGATGCATCAAAAATGTTTATCTTCTAATACACTTTCAAATAGAAAATTCTTCCTTTCCTGGAAGAATTAAGCTTCCTATGGTATCGCATACAAATGTAATGATATTTATGTCATAATGCATAAGATAGATTATATATAACATTCTTATGACTGAAGATTAGCAGACTGGTCTCCATTTCTACATACCACTTTCCCAGTTTCCATTTTAGCCTATCTTCCAATGGTACCCCAATTTTATAAACCACAAATCTCATGAGGTTAACACACTCATATTTGTACAAGAAATATGAGAGAGCATTTATTCTGGCAGCCTATACTGTGTCCTCTCTTCACAGATTGAACAAAATTTCACTAATAAGGTTAGCTGTCATGATTTCAAAACCCAAAAGGTTAATAAGTCTCTGGATTGATTTATAAGATGTATCTGATAGAGAAATCAACATTTGTTTCTATTTAGTTCTTATTCATCACAAGCGAACTTTATTTTTTGACAAACTAGAAGAAAAATTCTTATGTCAACTCTGTTTTCTAATGTCAGAAAGAACTGGGAAATATTTAGTTTATTTACATTTGTGAAATTCCATACCACCCATGAAAGGACAGATTGGAGGCTTTTTTAAAGCTGTTTTTGTTGAAGCCTATGTAGAGAGAAAATTCTGGTCACTGGTGCTATCAGCAAAGAGGTGCACAAATCCTTAGTGGAACAGATGGTAAGTCCCAAATTTCCCCAGGTGAAATCAGTGGGATTATATGATCAAGAAAATATTTGTTCCATCAAATGAACTCAGAGGAAAAAAAAAAACAAACCCAAAACAGTGCTATCACAGGGCATAGTTAATAATTAAAAAGGAACAGGATAACTGGGCAGTATTAAACAATTTAATTTACATCACTAAAAAAATATTCAGACTGTTTCTCTGATTTGTGTCTGGTCTTGTTTCATTGAACTCAGGTAGGAAAATAATAATTTGACAGTGAGTGGATTTAGGTATTAATGCACTTAAGACAATTTGCTTAAGACATTCTTTATTCATGTATTTGACAATGTTGCAATACTATGGGCCACTGAGTGCACCTTCAAATACATTCTCCATGTGTCTTACATGGAGAACACAACTTGATCTTCAAATACAACAGTGCTGTTGTCTTTGGAAGGGACAGGTTGGGAAGGGAGTTTGGTTTTCTTGGTTTGAGTTTTGTGGATTTTTTTAAAATTAAACCCAAAGATAGTGCAGAAAAATGGCATTCACTATGGTGAATCACATATGTTGATTCATGCTGAATCTCCTGATCTCCTGTGGATTTTGAAAGAGGGTCAGTATAGACTGAGAAAACTGCAGGATCAGTTTACACAGGGCACGATCTTGAGAAGTCCTAAACTGAAGAACATGCAGATTTCTTAAGTGCTAGATTAAAACCTTTAACATAAAATCCTATCATTTTTTTGAACTATTTGACTGTGCAAAGTCACAGAACCTCTTTCTAAAAGAATCCTGTCATTTCTTTCCTCCTTATAAGCAGTGCCAGTTTCCCAATGCTCTTTTGACAGTATAATCAGTCAATTCAATCAGAGAAATTCTATAGTACAAAGGTAATTTTCTCACTTTTTTTTTTCCTCCCTTTACACTCTCAATTCAAACCACCTGCTGTAAGCATTGATGTGGAACGGCTTAGTATTAGCTCTGAAATTAGTACCAGTCCCCAGTTAAATACCTGGCACATTCAGTGTGGGACAGACACTGTTAATGGCACATAAACCCATCAGATGCAATCGCTGCATTCCTTGAGCAAGTCTCTTTCCAAGCCATTCAGAGAGCACCTTGCTGGTATCACTGCACTAGACTTAAAAATCAGCCTTAGAGGGATGATTTGAGGAAGGAGGGGGAGAACAAACATAACCACAGAATCTGTCTTAAAAAGGGGATTTGTATGAATATTCTATTGAATACATTAGGTAGCTTCCTATGGCGACATTTTACTTACTCACATACACCAGTGATGCCTTTAAAAGCGCATTTTAAGGTATGAAGCGTAGAAAACGACTTGTGCACTGTTTTCAAACAGCAGAAACAAATACAATCCATGACACTTTATAAAATCTCACTTCTTAAATCCTAACACTGGGGTTCAACTATATGTACTAACTTCCATCATTTAAGCATATTAAAAAAAGGCTATTAAATCCAATATCTTACAAATGCATCAGTTCTACTGGCCTGTTTAGCTCAGCAGGTAGATCTGTGCACACGAGTCAGTCAGCAGTGATGAAAGGCATTTACTATAAGCTCCTCACAGGGTCATCAATGGACAGTCTGTACAAGATTTATGCTTTAAATAATATATGAACTAAACACCTTGAAGTAATTGGCTGTGTGAAGCCTCACACTAGGCCAGATAGCTTGTCTGTACAAAGTAAAATAATATTAAATAATAAATGAATGGTGCAGAGGTTTTCTAACCAAACTAATTCTACATGATTTCCTGAGTGCAAGTTGTTCATGAGTTAAGACACTTGCATGATTTCATGCTGGTGTCACAGGTCCAGTCTGTCTTTGTCAACAGTATCTATCTGAGAGGACTATGTTCTCTTTGGTGATGATGTTAGAAACTCACTGCTCTCCTTCCTTGTGGAAGAGAATTGAAGCAGCCTACATAACCATGTCAGGAGTTCACTGAATGGTCATTTTCCAGTTTTACAAAGAAAGAACATATCAAGATTTTGACCATACTATGTGTAGCAAAACTCCAGAAAACTGGCATCAATTCATTAACAAATACCATCTACAAACTTTTCACTGGTGGGATTATACTGAAAAAACAGTCATAGGATTTTCCCAGTAGTTATAATGTAGGGTTTCACATTCTTTAATGATGGCAAGGGTTTCCAAAATATCTTCCAAATGCAGACTAGCATTCCAGCTGACAGCCTTGTGCAGATATTCTCTCTTAAATATGATACTGCAGGCTATCTCACTTCCAGTTCAAAATCACCTAAATCCCTGTTAAAACTACAGCTTTATTATCCACATAAGTACCAAAGGAAAATATTTAAATTATTTTGCAAAGCTCCTTTTAATATTATCAAAGAGTTTAAAACTAGTTGGAGAGACCAGGAAGACCAATGGGTCACAGACAGTCCACAGCAGGTTTGTTTTTTAATACAAAGGAAATTCATTTAATTCAAGCTAAATTCAAAGCTTGTTACAAAAAAATGCAGATACTAGGCATTCCAGACAGAAGAAATAGCTTGAAAGGAAGAAAGTGAGAATATATTTAGAGGGTTCCTAGGCCAGTTCTCAGCTGGTGTGAAGTACTTTACCCCTAGAAAACTAAATAGGCTTTCCTAGATTTACAGAAAACAAAGGTCTTGCCCTTCATCTTTTTATCATGGCCCTTTACCTTTGGGGAGTTACCTTCACTAAAAGAGGTGCAGGGCAAATCAAAACATTTCATATTCTGGTCGAAACTCTTGCAATATCTCTGAATTGTCTGTATCTTTACTTAAGGCTTCTCTACTTTAAATGTATGACAGTGGCTTCTTTTAGCACTGACTGAAAAGAGGGCTCCAGCAGTTGGTCACACATTCCCTCACCACTCATGTTTTCTGTACAAGGCTAATTGAGTTATATCTCATGGAAAAACCTAAACACTGTAAAGCAGCATTTTCCAAGGTTTCATTCACAACCCACTTCTGGGCTCAGCACCTCACATTTGGGAGCTGCTGCTCTAGAGTGAAACAGAACTAATCTAGAAGTAATTCTACCACATTTATATGAATTATAAAAAGATGAGGTGGGAAAGAAAAAAGTGTCAAATCAAAACTTAATAAATAAATAAAATTGCTTCATCTAAATTTAACAAAATGTTAAGGCTATCCCTTCAAAACACACAAGGAGCATTTGTACAGCTGATAAAGTCCCTGTGACCTTGGCAGCCTTACAGGGGTAATCTTCACGTAAGATGAATTATTCTTGAACAATTGCTCTAATGTATTAGGCACAAGCATACTGTCCTTCAATATTAGGCATGCTTGTCTTTCCACATCCTTATTTCAATACAAACGTATTTATTAAGGACAAAGGGGGGGCGGGGGGATGTTAGAAGGAAGGAGAAAAAGAGAGAGATTACATTCTATGCAAATATGCACCACAACACAAGAGGAAACAAATTTATTATAGGCCACGGAGATGAAATTATTTGTCAGAATAGACTTTCTTAAAGATTTCAGAGAAGAGGATAGCTCCAAGTGAGTCCTGCTTATAGACAATTTAAAACCTTCTGAGAAAAAACTTTCAGGGATAGCGTAGGTAAAGAATGAACAAGTCATGTTTGTTAATGACTCAGATGTTTCCCACAAACCCACTAACCAACACAGTGACTATGAAGAGAACTCTCTCACATTTATCAAGAGGGCCAGCACTTTGCCATCCATCTTCCTGTGTTGGTCTTTTACCTACCAAAATAGTAATTTGGGCCAGAAATCAGCAGAGGCAGAGTCAAACAATGATCTGAAGAGCTGGCCAAGCAAGTTTATAAGAAAAATTATGATTGCATCTGATAGTAAAGATCTGTGTTCAGAAGTACATACCCTCTTTTGATTGTTTCCCCTGTTACCTCCAGCTCCAACTCAAGTCCTTCCCCTCCTATTTCTTAGATTCATTAGAGATGTAAACGCTTTGATGATCCAAGTCTCTACAAAGAGTATCTAAACCAAGATAGATCATTACTGGGACAGGTAGAACTACCTATATACCTGTTTAAACAAAATAACTAGAGGAATTTCGTCTTTTTGCCAGCATTAATTAATTAAAAAATATGTGCCACTGAACCGAGCAATAAAAATCTGGAAATCTGGAGGGTGCCTAGATCAGAACTGTACTTCTTCAGCCTAATGTAAATCATGAGAATTTCTAAAAACCAGGCTGTTCAGTTCCCACAGCCTCCCCCAGCCTTTAAAATTCCACTTCTGTTCATGAACTGAAACATCCTCACTCACCCAAGCAAGGTAAGGGCACAATCCTTAGGTACCTGTCTGACAACTATATCCAATACACCCTGATCTGCCGTGTCCTCAGGTCCTGCCTAAATGATGTCGCTAAGGATAGGTTTTGCAAAAAATATCACCGCAGTTATGACTTTATTCAAAACCAGAATCTAGAAGTGAATCACATGTGCTTCTATTCAAAGTGGTTAGAACAAGCATGAAAAATACAGATAGCGGTTTCAATTTCCTCCCCTGCCTAAGGATCAAACTCTAAGGGCTCGCACTGACTGTCAGCACCACTCCTTTCAGAGGGGCGGGCACTGTTAATTAGAGAGGGAAACTCTGATTTCACCCCAGTCAATGACTATATTAATAGCTGGCATACAACAAAGGACACACTAAGAAAGCAATCTACATTGTGAATTTACAGCCTCCTGTTAAGAGATTATTTTTTTCTCCCATGCATTTGGATTGTCTTGGGCTTCAAAAATTTTATCTAAAAATATTAATTTCTAGGCAGGTATATCCAGCCTTTTCAGTGCCACAGGCTAGACAGCAGCATCAGGTTATTTGCAGAGACCTTTCTCCAGGCCACCAAGTATCACCCCTCTGTCATTTAGGTTAGGTGAAAGCTCACAGGCTTAATGCTTATAATTGAACTTCTGCATGCTTAACAGCTGAACACTTGAACAGTATATACTGCCATTAACACTCTTTCTTCTTAGTCTCAGAAAAGAGTACAAAAAGCTCACAGTAGAATGGGATCTCCACACAGGCCAAATGCAGGAGAGTTTCTTGTTGGCCTGCTCCTTCATTCATCACAAACTGATCATTCCAAATGAGTTGTTGGCTCTTAAATACCCAGGTCAATAAAAACTGGATACATACACCTGAGGTCAGAATTTGCCCCTTGCACTTCAAAATGTTGCTGAATGTTTCCAACACAGTATGGGGACTTAGTCCACATCATACTGACCAGTGATGTACAACAACAATTTTCCCTGTGGGAAACAATGACAATACATGGGAAGAAGCATCACCATTTTACATTTTTTTCCAATAGCCAATTTTCTTGAGGTTGGTAAATTTGACATATTAAAATACATTACACATATCAAACCTGTGCCAGAGGTCTGCACAAATACTCTTTTTGTCATTAATAAACAACATAGGAGTTCTAGGAGCTCTGGTATGTGTACAAGACACACTATATTTGCTGAAGTACTATGCATGTCATGTTATCGCTCAGCAGTTCATAGATCACATGGAAAAGAGACAGGTTTTGCGAATCGCGCTATTGAAAAAGGATAAGTGATGTATTCTATATTTATACTACTAAAGGGAAATTTGCAATCATGATACAGCAATGCTAGAAGAAAGGGGTAATATGTGTGATATATTGGCCAGCCTTGACTGTGACTGTTCCTGCAGTGTAAGAATTTCTTTATCCAAGGACAACCACTTTCACCTTCCCATCTGTCCTGTGATTTTTTTAATGTCTGAGACAGGTGGCCTGTTGGAAACCTAAAACCCTGTGGGTACAAAATATGATTAAAATCTGATGTTAGGCTCTACGATAAAGAAGAGTTCTGTGTTTAGTTGAGAATTTGTAACTAACCTGCAAAAATATGTCAAAGGTAATTTGAACTCTACATAACCAAAATCTTTTTAATTCAAGTTCAGCATATGCTATATCAAAACTTTGCTTGCAATCATTTCCCCATAGATCAAATATGTATCTTGATAAGTACACATACTGCTTTCTTTTAGAAAAAAACTTTAAAGGAGAATTTTAATTAATGCTTCCTTCCTAAATATAGTGCTGACAACAATAACATGAAAGATTAATATGTTGAACTTACTATTTAATAACTTACAGAGCACACAATTAATGCATCATAATAAATTCTTAACAATTATTAAAACAAATATCTGAAAACTTCTGAAGGCATTTCAAGAATTCAAAGGCTGCTGGGTATGTAATCTTGCCTCTTTTTGGAGAGGAGGATGGTGATTTAAATGGGTCTTTCATATATTCAATTATACCCCAGAAAAAATAAATTTAAAAAGCAAGAAGCTTAATTGAAATCTATTTAGAGGAAATTCAGAATCTATGCAGAGTTTAAAACTTTGGCATAGAATACTAAATGCTGATTTCTGCCGATAATTAAAATTTAAAATGTTAAATGATTTATCTTGTTGTAAATAATTAAGACGATTTTAAAAAGGCTACCAAGAAAATGCAGTATGCGACTATATTGTGTGTTACCAATCTGTATTTATCTGAAATGATACATACTACATATGGTCTATGGTTTTCTGACTGTTTTTCATAATGATCTGGTATAAGGAGAAATTAAAAAAAAAGCCAAATAATTCCAACAGATTTAAATATATTCAGTGAAAATCAACTAAAGCTGATTTACATTCTGATCTAATAAGTTATGAAACACATAAGAAAGACCCTGTGAGACAAATGTGATAGATGACACTCCAGCAAAATCAAAACTAAAGACATTGAATCTTAAGCATGAAATATCATTCCTATGTACCCTTAGTTAAACCTATGCAATTGCAATAGAGCCTGTGATGTCCAGACGATTCTCAGGCTAATGACATTTACTGGCTGTACAGCTGTGTACTCCTCTGACTTCTGTGAGCTATTTCTGATATACATGAGAGTAAAGATCAAATGTAACAAGGCATTATCACAGATGTGGGAAAATATTTAGGCTCTGGACTCGGAGCCAAGACCTGTATTTCTAAGTGGCTTTTTGACTTATTTTATAAGCATTTTTTAGAATTAAATTCTCAAAAAGAGTACTCTGGAAATTCATTAATTGTTTGCAAAGAGTTTTAGGTGCTAAGTGCTCTGGAGGTGGTTTGATTTGTTTAAACACTGATACAGGTAGTCGCACTGGTCTCAGCAATGACAGAGCTAAGAGGATTGTCCCATCTTCTCCCCTCCTCCCAGCACCTGCTAGCACAGCCTGCAAAATGCATTTTGTATTTTCTGAGTTGTGACAATCACATAGGGCTATATACTCCCCTGAGCTGCACAGAAGACTTCTTATTTGTTCATGATCTTTAACTTCATTACATTACCCTTTAAATTTAATATTTGTATAATTTCCTACTTTTCCTTACCACATAATTTATCCGTAGTTTCTTACATGATGATTTTTGAATCACAGATCATTTCAGATGTTGGAACTCATTCCTTGAGCAACATGTGCAAGATCATGCAATTCCTTTTTTAATGATAATACATGTATCCTAAACTATTCCCCAAACCCCACATGCCCTGCTTCGGCTCTTATATTAACGTGGTAGCCCTGCATTTGCACCATATGGCTGAAATAACACACTTCAGGCCCTTAATACAGGCAAAGGTTGCAATGAAAGGCCAGAATTCTTAAATGGCAAAACTAGCTCATTTTCTCCTAGAAGCTGAAAAGGTTAGAAGAAATGTCTGGCTTAAGTAAACCTAAGAGGGAAATAGTTCCAGGAAAAGATGAAGTTCTCTAACCTAAGACACAATTCAGATTCAGAGAATATGAAGCAGAGTCCTTTTTACTCTCTGCTATTTATTAATAGGACCATTGGTACCATTATTCTCCAAGAAGAAAAAGCAAATGCAACATCAAATCCTTGCATAGAGAACACTATTTCCTAATCCTGAAAAATATGCCAATTTTTCATGTAGACATCTAGAATCATGGACAAGTGCAATAAGTAGTCAGATGACTGGAAATAGGGGTACAGAGAAGATACTGATGACTAGCAAATAATCCTTCCTTTCAAAGAAGTTCCAGAACATCTCCAGATCTTCTCACATAAATAATTTCAAACCATCCCCAAACCCTCAAAAATTAGAAACAAACATATCACTGGGGGGAATAAACAGAGAATAGGCATAAACTGTCATATACTCAAAGTATATCCAGCAACAAAATATCATCTTGGGACTACTTGAACAATAAGTCCTTCCAGATTTGTAGTGATACATGGGATAAGTTCTCAGAAAGATAGAGCACCTGCAGTTGCCTTCATCTGCAATATACAGCATAACTTGAAGCAAGGGCTGCAGGTGTTCAATTCCACATGGTATTAGTCTCTGAGCATGGAGTAAGCACTAAGAAAGGCAAGAAAAAATATAAAGGGATCAAAATGCTTGGGACTTTCTATTGCTATTCACATTTCACTTTGTTACAGGAAATGTAAGACTGAGAATGTATTATTTATTCAGAGACTAAAACCAAACAAGCTTATTTAAGTCACCATATTACATAACTTTTTTTTTAAACCACTACACAACTGAAGTTTGAAGGAATCAAAGAATAACATCTAAAGTTTGAAAGGCCACTACACCTTCCTGCCAAGCTCTGCCAAAGAGAGTTATTATGGGCCCCCTTCTTTCTCACAAGTTTTTTGCACTCAGGGTATAAAGAGGACAGAATGAAATCCTTACTCTTCTGCAGCACCACGCAAACTATGTCTGCAAAAGTACTCCCTCTACCTTAGCTGAAAAACCATATTATGCTGTAAGGTCCATATCACACCACATCTACATAAGAAGCATGACTATATATTACTGGCAACCTACGAAGCAAATGTTTTTGTGTGTATTACTTTCATCTGTTAAAAGAAAAAAAAAGTAAAAAAAAAGTTTTAGTGTTACTTTCTATTCATCCAAAGAAAAGAGATGTTTACAAAATATTCTGGATATTATATATTTAAATTACCATATATTAGAACTTATAATTATTAGATAGAGTAGCAATGGACTGGGCTTAGATGAATGCAGTTATGATTAGAGATATGAGAAAAGCACCACTATCTACTACTTTCTGTAAAAAGGAAAAAAATTTGCAGACCATTTATAAAACAGGAACACTTCTCAGCTATTGCTGACATACCAGAAGTGATGATATGAAGGCAGAAGCCTCAGGAGTATGTAACATCAACCAATGAAAGCAGGTGTGAAGCATTTATTCATGAAAGCATACATGAAGCATTTTATGATCTGTTAAAAAAAATCTTAATATTTTTAACCATCTGATTCACATCCTTACTCCTAGAAATACGAGTAAGTTGGATAACTGCTGTGAGTGCCAGCAGTTATCCAACTACAGTTTCAGCAGTGCATAGTCACATCCTTCACTGCCATGGCCATACTCCAGTGACACACAAAACAGTGAGAAAACACATAAGAACTTGCTTATTTTCTTAGCATACAGCCATCATCCTTGGCTGCTCTCCATATACCCCAGAGCATGTCAGCATTAAATATCCAGAGATCGCTCACTTGCTGAGTGGGTTTACAGCAGGTCACTTCTGGAATTTCAGGCTGCATTTGGCCTTAGCCAACAGCTCTTTCTATTTCCTTCATCAGCTTCAAAAAGCAGCTGCTTCTAACAGCTTTTAAGGTGTCTTGCTCTCTTCTTTAGTTCTTTTTGTCCTCTGCTGTGCTGAGCTTCCCTGGTCCTCCTTCTCATTCCTCTGCTCCTATAAACCAGGAAATTAAAAAGACTACACTATCAGGAAAGAGAAAGGTTTTAATTCCTGCTGACTGCTTGGTGCCTGCAAGACTGTTCAGGCTTCCTGGATTTATGAATTATATTCAGACTCATTTTTGTAAGCCAAGTAAAAATAAGACTGAAGTCTGAAGTGAAAGTTACATCCTGAAGGACAGAGAGGACTTCAGTGACTGCCTACAGAGCAAATGACATTTATGGGAGAAGCAAAGAGATTAACACCTCAAAAAGAAACATACTGGTTAAGCACAAGGCAGCCAAAATGCAATAGCAAAGGAAGAAACTCTTCCCCTGAAAGAAATGTCCCGGCAACCATCCATCCAACCGTAGGGTGGTCCAAGAGTTCAGATGATGGTCAGAGCTGCTTTAGACAATGTGTGCTACTGTTCTTGCTCTGGCAGCAACTTGTGGAGCAAAATATTGCCAAAAACACAACTGAGCACTTTCCAAGCTTCCTTTCTCTTTACTGTTGCCCAGATCACGTATTACCAAAAAGCATGTACTGTTCTTCGTTACATGTGTGAAAGTCATTTGCTCACATTTGAGCAAAGTATTAGCATCTAAAAACTTAACTGCTTTCTTTTAATTTAAATAGGCACTTGAGCTCTGATAGGCCTCATTTGTTTGATTGCTTTCCAATGATACCACAATGAATAAAAACCATGAAGTATGTGGTTAAAGAAAAAATAAGGCAAGTTGTGAAGATATTTTATCCAAGACATTATATGGGCTATTGTCCAGGTTGTTTTGTTGGGCTGGTTTTTAAACTGCATGGTAAATATGTTTCTGAAAATGTATCCCACAGCTTGGGAAATAAAGGGGGAGGAGTAAAGGGATGGAAAACCTGCAGGGAAATTTCTGGATTGAAGTTTTTGGTACATAAAAATAAAACACTTTACAAACAATTATGTGCGTAAGGGCAGTGAAGATAAAAAAATCCACCACGAAAAGGCATTGTGTTAGAAGATGTAGTGAAACCTTGCAAACAAGATGCAAAAGGTCAGTTCTCCAACATATCTTATACAGCAGGACTGGCAATAAGATCAACCTCTTTCTTCACAATCATTCCTTTAAACTATCAGAATGCCTGTTTTCATTATAATTGAACTTTGAACAGTCCAACAACAAAGAATCAGCATCACCTTTTTTTTTTTTTTTTTCCTTAAAAAAAGCTTTAATACTACCTGGATTCCCCAGATAGCCACATATTGCAAAACTAAACTGAAAACAGCTTCATTTTATAGAACTACTACACAAACCCTTTTTTTTAACCCTTAAATTTTAACATTTTAATTCCACCTCCAATACTTATAAATTGAAATTAATGAGTTTACATGAACTATACATGTTTTAATTGGCATAAAATTTGCATTTATTTGTGTGACAAAAGACTACTAATAGTCCTACATTCCTTCCTTTCTTTCCTGACACAGTGGAAAAAAAGTGTATTTTTCATTTCAAAAAACTATATGCATATAAATATGAAAATATTATATAATTTTACATTAATAACCCTTAATAATAATAATTTAACCCTCTTAGCCTCCACATAAACACTGCCAAAAATTGTAGATACTGCAAAAGCCTTCCTGTAGGTCTGCTTAACATGGAACTGTGTCTGTGTTTTTGCATAAAGCTGCTCATTACTCACCTGGGCACTAAAACTTCTAAACTCTTAGCTTTGCTAGAGGCTGTAGCTGTACAGAATCTGTTGCTGCTATGATAAGGCTATTGATAAGCTGTCGAAACAAGCACATTGTTGATGACAACAAACTGACCCAAATATTCATATCCTGACAAGGCCTATAGCCTGTAGACACCAGCAGGTACTGCTGTTGTAGTTAGCTCAGCACAAATCCAAGCAGCACCTGCTGGGAGGAGGGAGAAGGACTGTCATCTCCCGTCACTCCCACCAAAACTGACCAGTGACCTGCTCATTTCTGCTGAACTCCCAGTTTGTCCATTATGTGATGTGTCAAACATGCAAAGAAAGCATGGAATGTGTAATGTAAGATAGCCGTTAGAGTTTCTCTCCAATCTAAACAATCTCCACTTGACTTCCACAAATGCATTCACTATAGCTTTCCTCACTAGAATCTCTAACCCCTCCACAGGCAGCAGTCTATCTCTACACCCTACATCCTCTCCAACACAAACCATATATATATTTTTTTTCCAGAGCCTTCTCTTCTTTTTCACCCTCTCACTTTTTCCATTACTGCATCATCCTAACTCTTCCTCCACCTCTCTTAATGGCTGCTTCAGTATGTCTTTTTGCAAGCTGTCACATTCAGCTTATACCTAAATCTTGCCCATTCTTTCTGTATGAGGTCTCTGAGATCCAAACAGCTAAAAGTCTCATCCAGGTTGTCATCATTTTCTGTCTATATTACTATATTATATATTACAGTCCATATTTCTCTGTCTCTTAAGAAATATCATCTTACCCTCTTTCTATCCATTTATTATAAGGTTGTTACAAAGTTAATTTGTTTTGACAATGACATTTATCCACTTTGGAGGACTTAAACTATTTTAATATTAACAATTTAATTTCTAATGTTTAATCTAAACATTAAAACAAAAGACTTTTTTCTGCAAAGGCTAATAAAATTAAATCAGTCTCTTCACATGAAATGTGAAGTAAACACAAATTTCAAGAAGCAATTAAAAATTTTTGTTCCCTCCATGCTGAGATGAAAACTAGAATATTTCCTGTTTTCTCTAGTGATATAACAAAACAAGGATATAAAATACAGATATTTACCCTAGAACAGCATATGGTCTATAGCTAGCTGTATCAGATCTAATTTCAGGCCTAAGCATCAATTAATCTTAGTTATATGAACAACATATTCATCACAGAAGTGACTTAGAAAGTCTCACTCCAGAGTTGCCAACAGCTTGATAATTAAAATATTTCAGTAAAGGGAACATAGCTAAATTTGGCTCTGAGCTTTCCAAATCCAAATAAGCGACCAGTTATCAGGTACTGGAGATTGCAGTAATCTTGAGGCACTCCTCTTGGTTTTTTCTCCTAAATCTATGAATCCTTTTCTGTTGCTTTGCCTTTTGACAAAAAAAAAAAAAAAAAAAAAAAAAAAAAAAAAAAAAAAAAAAGTGTTTGCTTTGTCTTTTGACAAAAAATATTCATTTTTAAAAGTTGTTTTCCAACCAATAAAAAAAATAAGTATTTCTGATTAGCACTACAATTACTATTTAATTCTGCATTGCAGCATAAAATATATTACAGTCCCCCAATGACTTGAGTTATGGTGTATAAAATGTTACTCAATAAAAAGGAAAAAGACAGAAAAGCAAATCTTCAGAAGAAGAGATTTAAGCAAAGAACATGAGCTTCCTAAACTGAGAAAGGCAGCTTATTCCTTAGCTTTTGGGCATAATAGTAAAATCCTCCATCACGCAAGGTTTGTAGTTTTGTAATTGCAACTTGCACTAAGAGGGCACTGAAGAGCACAGAGGCCTGGAAGCAATATATCTCAAAATTAAATCTAGAGATATATTCAGAACCTTGACCATGAAGGGGCTGACAGGTCAACTTCACAATCAATCCTTTGTTTCTGAGTAGCCAATGCAGTGATGCTAGGATTAGGGAGATATTCTGTCTTCTCTTGCAAGACATACTTCTCTGGCAAAAGAATTTTGCTCAAGCTTGGTAATGAGACCACTTGGCAGGCCAGTGAGCAAAGCATTATAGTTGTCTAGCTTGGAGAAGATAAAACCCTGAGCCAGCTTCTCGTAAACAGAGAAGGATAAATACGGACAAAGTATGGTTTCATCTTTCAAATGACAGTAGGAAGCCTTAATAATCTGCCCAATGTGATATTTAAAGGACACTTCACATTCCAACAGAAATATGGATGTTGAAGTGCTAATCCTGTGCTGCGAATAATATATAGACATAAAAGCTACATCAAAAACTGAGGTGGCGTTAAGCTTATAGATAGAGCCACAGAACGAAAAACCTTCATTTTACTTGAATTTAACTCCAAAAAATCAACATAACTTATATTTTAATATTTTTTACTGAACTGATACAGACAATAAAAGTGCAGTTTGGATTTGCTGCTCTAAATGGCAAATGAATTAGCATGTCTTCAGAAGAGAAATGAAACTTGATATCAGCCCAACAAATTATCTGGCCAAAAGGCAGCATAAAAATGTTAACCCCAAGAAGCCAAAAATAGAACTCCCTAAAAACCTCAGACACAATATCATGGAACCATGGAATAGTCTGAATGGGAAAGGATCTTTAAAGACCATCTAGACCAATTCTTCCTGTAATGATGAGTGACATATTCAAGTAGATCAGATTGCTCAAAGACCCATTCAGCCTCACCTTGAATGTTTCTAGGGATGAAGCATCCACCAACTCTCTGGGAAACTTGTTCTACTGCCTCATCGCCATCATTGCAAAAAAATTTCATCCTTGTATCTAATATGAATCTTCCCCCTTTTAGTTTACCCCTTGCCCTATCCCATCTTGCTTACAAACCCCACTTTAAGCATTGAAAGGCTGCAATAAGGTCTCCTTTCCTTGTGGTGTTCCCTCCCTTGAGTCATCTTCATGGTCCTCCTCTGGACCTGCTCCAGTGGGTCGTTATCTTTGCTGTGCTTAGGGCCCAAGAGCTGGATGCAGTTGTCTATGCGGGGTTTCATCAGGGTCTGAGATGGTGCCTGTCAAAAAGCCTGGTATACTTCCTGCACTCTGAATAACATGCAAGAAATGAAAGCCTGAAGAGAAGCTTTTTGGCTATGTGGACTAAATATGAGCATTTAGTTAAAACATTTGTCTATGTACCTGTAAGTTTTACGTGATTTTCAGATTTACATGATACATACTGTTTGAAAGTTGAAAATAACCTCAGAAGGACAACAGAGTTGGCAGCATTGAAAGGTATACTAAAAAAATTCAATGACAATTCAAACAAGAAATGGATTTCAGTGGCCCCCTCTCCCTTGTCCCAGGAATTAAGTTTGCCTTCATGACGGTATCTCCTCAAGGCATAAATTAAGCTGGTTATTTAAGTATTCAATGTAATATTGTACGTTGGTCTGACTGAAATAACTGAGCACATATACAGTCTAAAAATTGTATCTGAATGTCAGTAAGTCAGCTCTTATAACATGGCAATGAAAATATTTGCTGATGAGAAATCTTGAGTGATTACCAGGACGTCAAGATCTAAGGAAAGCTGTTTAGGTCATGCAACCCTTAAAGGTAACGTAACACAGTCCTTAGCCAGAAACTACTTTTGGGTGATAGTTATATTTTAACAGATAAAAGGCCCAGATTTAAAAGAAATCTTATGATTTGATTCTTTGCAACAGAGAACCATAGAATTTGCAAACATTTTCATTATTTCTTCCTCAGAACATGAAGAAGTCTTCTTTGGTTTTGCACACTAAAAGAAATTCCATCCACAAGAAATTAATTCCATTTCTACTTTACATTTTATTCTAACACACAAATCAAGATGCTAGAATTTATATTTTCAAATATTTGTTGGTTTGTTGCATTTTGTCTCTCAGAGGTTTGCTAAAGATTTGCCACATTCTGTCTTTCTAAGGACTGATTTCAAGAATTTACTGCAGATAAAGTTTAGTTAAATACTTCAGAAGAAACCATGTTCTTTTGGTTTATCTGATTAATTTCTATTTTGTATCTTTGTTTCCTGCTTTTAAGCAGTGGAAGAGGAATACAGTTGATGATTTCATCATCCATTTTAAAACCAAGACAATTGTAATAATTTGTTCCAACCTCCAGAACATACAGTTTTTCAGATTGTACCAAGCAGCTGGAATACCACATCTGGAATTTGCGTTTGAGCTAAAGAATTTGGGGCTTAGGCTGATAACAAATCTTGAAACACCAATGACACATAGAAGCTTGATTTTGTAAAAATGTCTTCAACTTGGTTTAGTCACACACATGTCCAAAATCACTTATATTCCCCTTCCACCTTTCTGTTGTAGACCTGTTACGGAATGTATCTGTTCTCAGATTAACATTTTAGGAATAGATAAATAGAGCTTCATCACCACTATGGTTAGGTTTGAACTTCTGAAGTTCATATTTAGTCCATGTTGAAATAATTTTAAGCCATTCATATTTAATGACATAAAAGAGAATTTTGCAATCCCCAAGTGTCCTGTTCTTACAGCTAATGAAGCTTGCCAAAAATTCCTCTGCACTTTACAGTATTTATAAGCCAGTCTAGGATACTGTCCTTGATTTCATAAGGTACTTCATCTGAAGTAACCAGATGAGAATATTACAAACTTCAGAACAGTCAAACTTCAGAAGTTGGAATACTCAGCCTTAAATAATATAAAAGTTGTTAAAAATCACACCTAAATGTAATTTTTAAAATAGACTTTGACAGCAGTGTTGGTAGATCCACTTGCAATCCTAGAAAGCAGTTCTCTTCAAAATATACAAAACATCAAAACTGTTCTTCTTTTGAACTGCTAAATGTCTAAAGTTGTTTCAAAAACTGATATTAAAAATATTATTATTAGTTTAAATTTATGTAACAAACTTCCATGCATTAAATCACTACCACTTGCACTAGTTATGCAAATAGACACTAAACAGACAGGGTTATACTCTCAGCATTGTGTAACATCCACTCCAGTGCCAAATAAAATAGAATTATTTCTATTACACATCACTGCTATCAGTGTATTAAGTTACTCTTTATATTAGTTCAGATCAAATCAACAGTATATGTCTAAGGACACAAGGATACATACACAGGTCTCTATATAGTCTCTATATTGCCACTTCCTCTCTTAATTCCCTTTCTCAGAGCTAATGTTGAGCAATAAAACTGTGAAACTGTAAAGCAATAAGGATTTTTTTTTAAAGGAAACAATAATAAAAAATTGATTTTTATAGTGAATTTTGATTATATAGGTTGAGGAGTTTCAAAAACATATTACATATATATTTATTTTCTTATGGCATATCCATAATTTGCTAGTTTGTACTTTTGAAGCTTAGCTCAGTCAAAAAAAATACAAACCCAAAACTTCTCCACAGCAACTGTAAGGTTGATTAACTCAGTATTAAACAAATTCTGACCTAATTAAACTCAAAGTCAATTCAGCCCATGACAGAAGGTTATTACCTCATAAACAGGATGTACTTTAAAGTTATTAATAATACACTAACATTGCCTTCTCAACACCTCTGATTAGCAAACAAGTGAAAATTAGCATCTGAAATTCTGTTTGTACAGACTGTAGATCAGATTATGTAAATTTTTAAATCTCCATTTTTCCAAATGAAAAGGAAGCAGCTAGCAACATCTGTATAAGTGAGAAAACAGTGCAGATATGGGGCCCTCAACTCTCAGCAACTTCAAACTCCACTGAGATTTACAAAGTGGTAACAAGGCCACATATTGTTCCATATCCTCCTACCCTCTTGTGCACCATCAACCATGCAGACAACAATAAACTATAAATATACAGGATGAAACTCTTAGCAGGGGGTATCTTGAATGATATTTTATGTGCTAATTTTAAAGCCACCCAAATCCTTCATAGTTAATTAGAAACACTCTCCTCATATCAAAATGTGAATTTTTTGGATGAGTTAAGCTGAAGAAAAGCAAGCGTTGCCCTTCCTCCAATAAGCTCACTTCATGGATGGAAATAAAAAGAAAAAACCAAGTCCTCTTCTAAAAATGGTTGATAATACTGTTGCATTTTCAGAATAAATTATAAACAATTCCTGTACAAATGACTCAGTAAGTTTCTACAGGTATCAATCACACAAGTCTAAGCCTCAAGACATTTTATGTACAAGAAAGCAAAGGAACAAGGCAGATAAAAACCACATAAAAGCCTTTTTTTGTTCTGTTGTTGATATATCATAATTATTATTATTTCACATGATATCTGATAGCAGGACTGCCACCGGTAGGAGAAACATTCTAAACATTGTATGATTTATATAATTACTCAGTATATATTTATAAAATGTACATGCTGAGCTCTTTACAGAACTAAGAAAAGTTGCATGCATGTTAGTCTCATACATAGGCACAGAACCTCCCAGTGATTTCACCAGGAGAGTGAAATCCTGCACCTGTAGGAGTAGATTCCTTGGTGTTTCAGGGTGCTCCCTGTAGTCTTACACATTCTTTAAAGTGTTCAGCCTTCAAATAATGCACAAGCTTCATCTCTTAGATGCCACACTCCCAAAGCCAAATTGGCTTCTCAGTCAAAATCCTTAAGTGTACTGTCGAAAGCAAAGAGTTCAAGAATACAAAACTAATCAAGGAAAAAAAAATAAAAAATCCAAACCAACAAATTTGCTAATTGTATATAAGAAACTTTATGAAAAGTAACTATTATTCAAAAAAAGATGATAATTAATACAATTTTCAGTTAAGCAGTATTTGACAGACCATAAGTCACACAAGACATAAATTATACTAGTAAATCAAAAGCTTAAAATGCAAAACATATAACAACTTTCTGGTGCACATATTCAGCATCTCTTTTACCTTACTGAGAGATAAAATTAAAAAAATTAGTAAAGTAACATTTTACCTAACTAAAATTAAAATTTAGATATTTCCAAGTTAAGACAATGGGCAAAGTGGTATTATACTTGATTATTTTTAATATAAAAAATATATTTGAGCCTTTCAAAAACAGTTTAAAGTGGTACGAGTAGATTTCAAATTATTTGTCTTCCTTTCTGTCACCAAAGTAGTGATAAGTAAAGCTGAAAAGTAATTGTTCTCAGGCTCTCTGGGCAACAAATTAGCGAAATAAATGCCCTTTGAAATGCTACTACGTAGAACATTACTTGGTTTTCTCAAACAATTTTTTGAAAAGAAAATTGAGAAGACTTTTCTTGTTCTGGAGAACAAGGAAAGATGATTACTCAACAAAGTAAAAATATGAAACACAAGAGAAGAAAACCCAGTTTTAAGAGAGCAGCTGCACTTGAACTATCCACACCAAACACACTTCCAGGAACAACCAGCAGCTTCCAGTCAAGGAAGGACGTACCTCAGAATTTTCAGACAATCAAATCCTTAAGGGATCTTTCCACCTGTTCTGACTGAAGATCAGGTTATTAGCAGTGCCTAAAGTGATCAAGAGCCACAAGAAAAAAAGCTTTGATCCTTTGTCCCCCATTCTCATTACCCTACAGGGACACTTTTGTCTTTGTAAAACGTAGTTAAGTTTGCCATGGAGACATAGGAAGGGAGAGAAAATATGTGGAGTGGGGGGAGACATGAAAATAAATAAATAGAGTACACAGTTTTTGAGGGAGAGGACTGGCACAGTGTTTTGACAGAGTTTCATCACATCCACCTGTATTCCCCTTCCTACTTCCCATGCATGCTGCTGACTTGCAGGTTTCTCCATATATTTTTCTTTCAAGCACCAGGATTATCAAAGCCATTCATTCAAAAATGGAAAATTCTTCAAAATTTGGTGTCTTCTGTCAGCTACTAGCACGAAAAAAACAGTAAGTGACATCTAGACCAGTACAGGAACTTCTAATCAACACCATAGATTCTTTCTGAGCTCAGAAAAGGCAGGAAGGGTACAAGCCTGCTGATGTGACTTTCTTCACTTCTGTTTCATGATGGCTTACAGGATCCAGAATCCAAACCTACTCTCTCCTCACAGGTTTTTTCTCTTGGTATCTCCTTTAAGAGTTTATGTGTAGAAGCAATTAATATTTCCAGCCAGAATTACCCCTAGGTTTTATCATTGGTTCTTTGGATCTGCTACAGTAGAATGGCGTGAAGCCTTCTGTTGCTCTGGGGAAACTGATTCTAATTTTGCTAATTTTATACTCTCTCTGACTAATCTAGCACAGCATATGTGCAGTCCATCAATTACAAATACCGGAAGAGAAAAAAAGATGTGGCATTCCATAAAGAGTAAACATCATCTGAAATCCCTTCATTTTAGGTTTGAAGCTACATGCTACGAGGAAAGCAAGTGTTACAGACAGGAGTGAGGTGAAGCATAAATATCTTCATATAGAATCATATGATCCATCATAAGGTCGCTGGGTTCGAAGGCACCTCAAAAATCATCTCATTCTGCCCCCCTGCCATGGGCAAGGACACCTTCCACTAGAACAGGTTGCTCAGAGCTCCATGCCTCCTGGTTTTGAACACTTCCAGGGATGGGGCAGCCATAGCTTCTCTGGGCAATCTGTTCCAGTGCTCCACCACCCCCACAGCAAAGAATTCTTTCCTAGAACTCAATCCTAACTTAATATCTTTCAGTTTAAAGCCATTCTCCCTTGCCCTGTCACTATATGCTCATGCAAAGAGTCCTTCAGCTTTCGTGCAGGCTCCAGTCCAGTACTACATATTTCAATTATTTTTCATTTTTTGTCTCATCATCTCTTCTAAAAGCAACACATACCACTAATATCAAAAATTAAATGTAGATGTTCCTGCTCACTGCATGGGGGTTGAACCATGTGACCTTTAAGTATCCCTTTCAACCCAAACTAATTTCTTATTCTATGATTAAAAAACTAGGTAAGAAGCACTATATTCTCCGCCAATACCAGCATTTCATTATTATACATTTAAGTATTTCTGGACTCTGAGTAGTCTAATTAGACATCTAATGAGATCAATTCCTGAATGTCCAGTTAAAATTGGGAATTCTGTCAAAGAAATTTCCAAAAGTATCAGATAAAAAATTCTGTGTTATTTATGAAAAAACCTGTCCTTTTTCATGTAGAGAAAGCAGTACATACACCTCTTGCTTTGGTCTGGAAATTTCATGGAAACACTTATCAGAGATAGGAGTTCAGGGAACTCAGTATGGGAGCTACTGGAAATTCAGTATGCTCCCTCTGCAGCAGGTAAAGGAAGAAGTTTCCCCACTTCTGCGTTCAGATCACATTTAATAGAAACTAGAACCATGCAAAACAAAAAAAAAAATACTTTATCCCTTAGAGGGTCATTGATAATGGAATTTAGAACAAGAAAGATGTGTTATGTTATCTACTTTTGGTCTCTTACATAATCAATCATGGAGTTTCAACTGATAGCTTCTGAACTTCTCTCCTGAAACCACTGACTCCACTGGTTAACGTGTATCCTAAAGAAAATTAGCCAATCTAAATCTGAAGACATCTACAGATGTCAAGCCCACCATTTCTCAGAAGTGCCAGGTTCCTCTGTTGAACACATCAGGTTTCAGCTACCAGACATAAGCTCCTGTTGTCGTTGCCGGTTATTTAATAGCAACAGCAGCATCCCAAATTTTTTGCCCTATGAAGGTAGTCTTGCAGTATAAATCAACAAATCTTTCAATCTTCGACTATGTCATATAAATGAGTTTTCCCTGAAGTTAAAAAGTTTTGTCAACCTCCATAATCTGAAAAAGAGGAAAGGGCCTTTTTAGAAGAGTCTTAAAGCTATGAAAAGGCAGAACGAATCAACATACTTCTTGTGTGTGAATCATGTAAGTTTAGATGCTCACTATCTTTCATTTCCCAGTCCACTATAAATGCTGCTGCTGAGTAACATTCAAGTCTATTCTTGCACAGAGAGATCCAAGAAACTCCTCAGATGTGAGCAAGGTCACAGGTGACTTCCCTGTCAGTATCAAGGCAAGAAGAGCCTATCCTCCTCCATACGATCTAATGTATCAGCAGAAAGTGAGATTTGTATCTGCTACACATAGTGGGGCTATATGTATTTGCATATAAACTTAGTGAGCTCTTAAACAGAAAAAATTTACTTAAACACAATAAGTCCAGTAAAACACTTAGAGAATGATACAAAAGATGTAACTCCATTCCTCTAGGACTGTGGGTCTACTCCTCCATACCAGATCTCTAGCAATCAATAGCACTGTGCAGAAATAAAAACTGAGGTGGTCTCAAATCCTGGACAGGAAAATTTCCTGACCAAGCTTTGTCCACACAGCTTCCGTCAGGGTGTCAGACAATAAACTCTTTTTCTCACACTGTGTATGGTGTTTGCCACTCAGCCTGACTTCACAGAGAATAAGTTTCAAGAGAAATTTGGGCAGGTAGATGTATACTTTCTCTATATGATTTACAGCAAATAAACTGAAGAAAAACCACTATAACAGCAAATTCATGATGTCCAGACTGCTGCTGTTTAAAGTATTTATTCTATTAGTCTTCCTGAAATTTATTTTCTGAATATGCAGTCAGTTTATACTGAAAGAGCAAATACCTGGAAGTTGTGTGCACATACCAGGTAATCTTGTTTAGTAACTATTACTGCAGGAACATAGTTTGATATTAAACCAGTATGATTTCTGCCAAAAAACCCTTCATTAAAATCTAACATAAAAGCTTGACTTGAAGCCTTAATTTTTTGGTTTTATCACGGTTCTATTTATTTAAAGCAATACTGCAGAATACCTTGTCCACAGTTCTTTGGAAAGAGTAAATATTCCATTTATATAAAGCAGAAAATTTCCAATCAATATCCAGACACTGCTGAATTTCAGCACTAGAACCTTATTCATGTTTAATTACATAAGTTAATATACTCTGCAATCTACAGATTACAGAGAATGGATCCAGATACAGACTGATGGATAATGTGTTCACTCCTAAAAAAGCACAAATTTTTTCATAAACCCATGCTGGTTTTGCACAAAAATTTTGGTGATTTATATGTTGTTGCACAAATCAGGATTAAAACAAAATTGTTTCTCATAATAAGACCAGAGCCAATGAACTTAAAACTCTTCACATGTCTCTGCTGAGCAAAGCAGAACTACAAATAAACAAAAAACATCGAAAATAAAATATACATTAATATTTTATTACATACAGGCTGAAAGTAAGCAGAAAACTGTATATGCACTTTGTATTTATATGAAGTTCTGTCCTGCAATTTACCAGATTTGAGTGGCTGTAATATACTCTTCAGGTAAATCCAGCTTTTTTTTTTTTTAATAAATAAATAACTAAATATTAGGAAGAGCTGTACAGGAAGTACACTTTAAATCAACTTATGAAGCTTTTGGGGAAACATGATCCTAGTGTAATCAAAATGGTATTTTCATAACATAACAAAATCAATAATAGAAGGCATGTTCTTTTTGTTCAAAGGTACAGTGTTTTGAAAATATTGCCATGTAGTATTTATGGTAACAGCTGTACAGTTAAACTTTAGGCACAAACTGAACTGCAGAGGATATGCTGCATAAATATAATTCCCATGGCAACTAAGTGTGCTACTAGATAACAGAGAAAAAGGATTTATGTGTTTGCTGAGCTGTCTTGCCCTAGAGGAATTCTCCAGGCAAATGCAGGCCACCTGCCACATGTTATATTAAGCTCAGCCTTCTGGACTTATTTCCAAATCTAAAACAAAAAGGTCCACCAAGTTTCTTTTGAAGTTTCCCTGTCACGGTCCCAGTCACTCCAAAATGCAGAGCTCACTGTTCAATATGCCTCCTATATTGCAACAGAGGTGTTTAACAATGAGTTAGTACATTTCCAGTTGTAATTTACCAATCTAAATCCTTCACACACAGTGGGCAAGAAACCTGAATGTTCAAATTCATTTCAACTTTTGTCCTCTTGTACTGAGGATCATTACTAAAATGTGTTTAGTTTTCGTTTTAATATTATAAGGAAAAGTATTTGGGTCACAACATTCACATAGTATCTTTCTATATAAAAATGTATTAATGGTCTTAAAGACTTGCCTTCATATACAGGAAAAAAAATTGCTAGAATACTTTGCTAATAGAGACACACTGCTTGGAAATGCTTTAAGTTGGAATATTAGAGTGGAAATGACAGAAGGCCACTAGAAAAGTAGAAAAAAATACCTGGAAAGCAATAGGCAAACGTAATGTACACATAATGCCACCAAGTTATCAAAGGACCCGAGTATGTGTGAAAGTGCACAATGTTTACTGTGTTTTCTTTGTCAATTTTGGCTTTCAGAGATTGACTAAAAAAATTTTAAGAAGCTGTATTTAACAATGAACAGTGTCCCTAGGCACAAGCCCCAGAAAGGAAACTGCTCCACTGTTCTCCCTGGGAAAACCCTGTGATACTTTAAAGAGGCAGCAGAGCTTGCCTGAAACAGCATGAACTTTAGCATGGGAACACACACCCCATACACATTTTTTATGTGGTTTGTAAATCTGTCGCATTGCTAAGCATCAGGCAGTAACAGTGCCATGAATTTGGGCATCTACACTTCTGAAACACCTTTGTGTTATCCTTCCAAAGCCTCCATGCAAGAGATGGACAAGTCATTAACATGGGCTTCCTGCTGTCTTATTGCTTGTGCTCATCTCTGCAGAGCTTACATTTTATTTACATCTCCACCTTGCCCTTACCATCTTGCTTCAGCTCCATGTGAACCATGAGCCTGAAACAAAGTCCACAGAAGTTAAATCAAGCCCTGTGTTAGCATAAAGATGTTTTGGAAAGTAATACAACAGCATACATTCCCATTGTCTATGATTCTCCTTGCTCTTGTTTGAGCAGGGAATCTATAAGTCTAATGTTTTAACAAAGAGAAAAAATAATATTAATTTTCATGAACTCATGTTGCAGCAGTCACAAATTAATCTCTCTTCAGGATAGTCATAAAGTATTTGCATTGAAATGAAAGAACTGCTTGTGCAAGGACAGAAAAAAAAGGAACACTTTACAGAACACTTGTTCATCACTGCAAAATAACATCTGTGTTATATGAAACCACTTAAAAAACAGTACACAACAGAAATGAGTTAAGGATCAATACGACACTACAAGCTAAGAATATGCATTTTTATTACTAATAATAGTTTATATGTCCTAATGATTTTTTATTATTTTTTTTAAAAAAAGAGTAAAAATAGAAGTATAAAGTATTACGTTGGCTTGAATTTTCTTAGAAGCAATCACACAAAATACTTCATCAATAGATATGACAAATGCACTTTATATTTCAATGTGTCAAACCATTTCAATACTCAGAAACTATGTTGAAGCTGGCAGGCAAGCAGACTATATTAAATTTTTCTCTGGAATCGACTTCCATTCTGTACTGAATTACTGGAATTTTAGTGACCCTAAAAAAGGTTGTCAAAAATAATATTCAACACAGAGTTTCCAAATCTAATGCTCTATTACACATACTTCACATAAAATAATATTGTTTCAATATAAGCAAACCAGTCAAGAACAACATCCTATTTGTACTTGTAATTTTGCATACCGTCTTATATTGATTTGTCACAGCATTTTTTAAATGTACCTTCTCCTGAAAAAAGAATAGTCAGGGGTTACATTTGGTGATTCACTTTGTTGCAGATTTGATACATTTGGAAACTCTTTTTAAACAAATAAATAAAAATCTACCAACATGGGACTGTAAACATGTTAATAACTATTTCAAAACTGATTTTTCAAAACTCCTATAGACTTGCACATCACAAAATTCACTTAAGAATTTTTTTAGTGCCAGAAAACCAGTTGTATTTACAAATCACTTAACTTTTCCTTCAATTTAACTCAATTCTCTCTGAACAATGAAATTCAGCTGCAGTATTTCTTTTCCTCTTTAGTTTTTCCCCTTGGCTTCCCCATAATCAACATCTTGCTATCTTGCTTTTAAGACATTTTCAGCTCTGGTGTTTTACTATTCATACTAATAATGTAAAAAAATTCAAGAGTAAGGCTTGCCATTTACCTGCTCACTATTAATTCCAACCATTCCTTTCTGTTTAATCCCTACCGTTACACAGTAAAAGTGCTGTAAATAAAGTGATTTGAAGTGAATCTGTAAAGTGAATTACAGACTCACAGAATATTCTGAGTTGGAAGGGACCCACAAGGATCATCAAGTCCAGGTCTTAAATGACATTAAGTAAAGCAGTATCTTTTAGCTTGTATCCACTGATGTGATGTATGCACAGAAGTCACAAGATCTCAGTGTGCTCCACTTAAAAAAGGGAATTCAATCATATATCACAGCTCAGGAGGAGGCATGGTTAAATCCACAGCAGCTTGGTAAGCAACACAGAAAGCCCATCAGCAGCTTAACTCTATGACAGACCCAGAGGCAACTTGAGAGCTGTCAGCACAACTGCCTGTGAAGCTCACAAGGGAAGCAATAGCCAATTATGCCCCATGACCTGCTACTGTAGAACACAGTGAGAAAGATAACATATCAGGGTCCTGAAAAACTTTTCAGAAACTATGTAGTTTACTTCCTACCAAATACACATCTCACTTCAGACTTTTAATAAAGGGGTAGCATTCAGTGACCATGCTCTGCCTGAAAAGGGACCATGCCTTCAACATTCCCTACCCAGATAAAAACATACATGCCATTCATCTGGAAGCTAAGCTTTAGTAATAGCTGCAGAGAATTAACACTTGGATCTCTATTTTGGTTACTTGGCTCTTGTATGGGTGTGTATGATCAGCATCAAACCCAAACTAGACTCAATTAGAAAGGAATCAAGCCTACTTGTAGATTTTCTTTCCACCCAGCCCTTCTGATGGGTGAGTCTGAGTAGGTATAAAAACTAACTGGGAAAAATATTTATTTTGCTCACAGCAGCAAATAAAATAAAATAGAAAGAACTTGTCCTGAGCCTCATTACCTGATCTACCTCCTTCCTCTGGTCAGCACTGTTTCCCTAACTTCACTGTTACATGGGTTTCCCTGGTACATCAGTCTAAAATCCTATCTTAAGTGCAGGCTCAGTGAACTACATTGAAGTTATGCTCATAACACTAACATCAAGAGTCACCTGCAAGTTGAGCTCAGAAACATTTCTAATTATTCTGTGTCTGGCAAGAGTCATTCATGGATTGAATCTGATCTACAGAAACTAATAAAAATTTCAGCCTCCGGCTTCCATGAGGATAGCATCAAGCCAGTACATGCCTAGGTTAAAATAATCATGTTGAGAGGTGTAGTACACAGTTTATGCCTGTGTTTTACTAAAAAACATACTTACAGTTTATTTGCAGCATTCTAAAGATATGCAGGCCTTGGAAAGTCATCAGTATGCAGGATGAATTTCACTCTTTCACCGAGGTAAGAATACTTGATTTGCAGGTAACGTGCAAAGTAGTTTTAGTTGTAAGCCATAAGCAAATGTAAAGTATCTGAAGCACACTGTTTGTGCATTTAAACAAACACTAACAAAGGGCAAAAAAATTAAAACACTTCAATTAACTAAAGATGTAGATTAAATAGTTGTCTCGCACACAGAGAAATCTAATCCTTCAGCAACCCCCAAAAAGAACAGAAGTAACTGACATGCTGGTTTAGACTTTCATCATTTCAAAACATGGGTGGACACAATGTGTGAGAGGCTATTGAATATGCAGACATAGCATTTAAAGATGATGATCAGGGTTATTTTACAGTTTTGTGACCATTTTGGCACGTGGTGTGGCAGGAGCCCTCCCTGGGGTAGTGGTCCAAAACATTTCATTCTACATTTCTGAGCAAGAAACAAAATTGTGGCCTTTTAAAATTACTGAATCTCTAGAGGCCATGGTACCATATATCAAACAAAATAAAATTAAACTCCTGATTTTAAATATCAATTCCTGTTAAACCATAATCATGCAGCTAATTTTCTCTAGTCAATGCATTATTAAGCCAATTAAAAAAAGGGGTCAAATTTACTAAATTATCCACTTATATGTTTTGGTGGCCAAACTCCACTGAAAGATCAAGTTTCTTAAATTGTGAACCAAACTATGTAGTCAAGACAAAAACATAAATAAAACATAAATAAAAAGCACATCATTGTGAGACAGGGAAATACCAGATACATCTCCCTTTTAATATCTGTATTTACCTGAAGTTCATGTGACTGAACTATGAACACAAACGACCAGCACTATATTTTCCAAAAAAACAAATTAAGCATATCTCCGTTAATAGTCACATCCTTGGGCATTTCCTGAGGATGCACTCAGAACACACACCTTTTCCTCTTTATCTAAATAGCTTGGGAGAAATGCTAATTGAACCACTAGTACTGCACAGCCACTAACACTGCCAGCCTGGCCTTCTACAGGGTTTGCTGCCAGGGAATTTGAGAATGTATCAGTCATCTAAGAGGCAGAATGAGTGCTACAAATCTCTGTCAACAAGAAGCGAGGCTTGGGTGGATAAGCTGAAGAAAAGGGAGTGGGATGATTTGAAAGGTTCCTAGTAAAAACTGCAAAAGATCTCTGAAAGGTTGTTTAGGAAGGTTCATATCCCAATCAAGGATTTCTACACAAAAGAACAATCTGACCCTTTAATAAAATATTTTTAAGGTTTTAATGAATATAAATTAGATTAGGTAATCAATACTTATTACTATGTTATATTTTTATCAAATTATATTCAAAAGCAGCCTCTTTCATCCAGTTTGTAATTTCCAGAGTGGGTTCTGATTGACATTCCTCTAAACAAAGGATGCCTGATATATGACTACATTATTGGCATTTTGTCAATGGCAGCAACTTACAACTTGTCTAATAACTGAAAGCTAATGATAATTAGGTCTCGCCAAGTCTGGTAATGTACCCAGTTACTATTTAGCACTCTGACTGTAAAAGCAACAGCTCTGCTTTGTGGTATTGCAGTAGTTTGAGAAAAGAACCAAAAGATTGTTTGTGTAATTTCTGTTCAAGTCAAAAGGAAATTTAATACATCACACTCTTTTGAACTCCTTGATGACTTGGTCTCAAAATTAGCACAAATATAACATAGCTGGGAGACAATATGGTTACTTCTTATTTTTATGGCTTAGCTGAGACAATTTTTTAACTATACAAGTCTTTCAGTTATTCAAAAAAAGTTTCAGAATAGATTTATAGTCAAATCTATGATTTAGCAACCCATTCAGCAAACACCCAAACCAATGCATCCTACCCAGAAATGGAAGGGACATCTTAAGATGAAATAAATGCTGGTTTAAAAAAAACAAAACCAACAAACCTCAAAGACACCATGTAACACATTCCCTATGTCACATAAAACTATTTTTGTTGCTGGAAGTCTCAAAATGATAGAGATAAGAAAACATGGAAGACAAAAATTATCTTTGCAATATGGTACATTCTTTTCTCCAGCCATTTGCTGAATATATATCCCAACATCAGTGACAAGAGAGAAATCAAACACAATTGTTTGACAGAGCAAATGTGGTCTATAGAAGGTGAAGCAAATATTTTTGAACACCTGCTGGAAGATATTCCATTATGGTAAAATTGGAAGTATGTATGCTAAAACATGGCTAGGCAGATGAGAATCTTCAGGCCACTCACTGCACTCGGAGTTAAGCTGTGTTTGGATGCCACCTGGAAGCACTTTGCCTTTACAACATCCTAGAATCAAAATGAAGTTGCTTTCCAGAAGCAGGCACAAAGTTAAATATATCCTTCAGATGAGCTGCCTGCAGGACAGCACTTGTTACTCTAAGAGAACCAAAGACAGACTGTCTAGCAAAGAATTGGGATGTTTAAGATCTGATTGCCACCAAGGCTGGCTTGAGAACATGAAGGTGTCTGGTTGACAGGGTGGGACCTGTGAGTCTGAATCATGGTCTTTGCTCTGACCAACTCAGAGAGGGAATACACTCTACATGCCCACAAAAGACTCCTTCTGATTAAAGGTCAGTCTTGAAACTTTGATTTTGAACACCTTATAACACAGTAAGAAGAATGTAAGTCATTGGGAAAAAGCTATTACACTACACAGAGGTTTCATCTTTCCTGCTGAGCAAAGAACAGCTGCTTTTTACTATTCATTCTAGATCTTCTTTGTTGGAAGTAACTATTTTGATTTAAAAGTCACTGCCCTGATTGGTGGTACAATAGCTGTCAAAAACTTGTGTTATACACAAATACTGTTCACTAAGAAAAGAGGAGATTTCCAGCAAATGTTTCTTAAATCATTTCATAACCTTAAAACAATTCAGACTGGCTCTCTTAAGCACTGAATACTGCTTAAATACAACTTTTCCTTCCAGTTTTTCATATCCCATTATTTTGCCACCAATTCCTTCTTTAGCATTTTCATTCCAGGTTGCTATGTGTCCTCATCTATGTGCCTCTCATTGACACTCTTTGGTGAAACTTGAAGATAATATTCCTACTTTATCAC
Source organism: Hylia prasina (assembly GCA_013397195.1). Lineage (NCBI taxonomy): Eukaryota > Metazoa > Chordata > Aves > Passeriformes > Sylviidae > Hylia > Hylia prasina. Next base: position 1,889,686 of record VYXD01003062.1, on the reverse strand, counting down.
TAAAAAAACCAAACTATCTCAAATCCTATTTTTATGATACCAGTGCTGTGTTGCGTGTTAATTCATACTGCCACAACACTACCAGGTCACTGTCAGATCTTGGCAAGTCCTGCATCCTTCTGTACTGCCTGCAGCTTTGCCCTACCACCACAGGCTGCCAGCTCATGCTGTCATGAGACTGCTACATGAAAGCCATTAATACCCTTCATTTACCAAAAAAAAAAAACAAAAAACACCAAACCTATCTCATACTTTCTCACTGGTGCTGCATTATTGCTGTGGGAAAAACTTCCTTTTGCGCAGTCACACTTTGTCCCTGGATGTCTTTGAAGTTTCTTCTGAAAGCAAAAGACTTCTTTATAAAACACCCCCCAAACAAATAACATCTTTCCCAATACAGTTGAAATGTTTATGTGGTGAAAATTTTTGTATTTGTGAGCATTCAGAATTTTAATCATAATTTCTTTGACATGCAGAAATAAACAGTGTGTGTGAAGTAGCATCCTTTAGAAAATAGAATCCCAAATGAAAAAAAGAGATAGAAGTCAAGAGAAGGCTCTGTTCCCTGTTAAATTAATTACAATGGGAGTCATCAGAATTTAGCAGCACTGATAGGTTTATTTTCATGCCTGCCTTCACTCTGGCAATTCCTTCCAAAAGAACTAAGGCTGCAGGTGGTTTGAATGGCTTCCCCCACCACCAAAGACACACACACAGAAGATCCAAAACCAAAACTTCACCCGAATGGAGCAGGGTGCTGGTGCTCATTATCTTGATGATAGAAACAATACCACAGCTGCAGGTGGTATTGTTTCTATCATCAAGAGAACACAAATCTGGGATCAGGGTGCTGAAGCAGGAATGGCTATGTCCCAAGAATAGTTGGCCACAGGTCTGAGGGGCAAGGCACAAAAGAGGAATACAGCAAAAGGACTGATATCTGACCGTTAAACAAGTTAACTCACACAGATCTTGGAAAGCCTAAATAGCTGCAGGTTTGATGCTTAATATACTTAATGTCTGTTGGTACCAAAAAAGATCTCTGAGGGTAATTGTCAAGAGGTTTTTCAGATTGCTTGTAGAAGAATGCTGTCTCTGGTGGTCACCTCTAGCTAAAGTCAGCTCAGAGATAGGATATTTTGCTTACTACAGCATAATCTCTCTGGTAAGGTTAATCATGCTCTTTCCAATTATTATGGAAAACCTATCAGGCACGTTTGACTGTTATAAACAACACCAGTCTATTACGCTCGACAGCAACAATTTTCCAAGACATCAGTAAATCACTGTATCCCAGCTGTGTGCCAGCTCTTTTTGGCACTTACTTGTTGAACTGAATTTCTCATGCAAGAGGTGTTTGTGTGAGGAGACAAGGAAATGTTCTCAGCTTGAGCTAGCAACAAGAGGAAAGGCAGCACTGCCATGAGAGCAGATACACACAGGGACAAAGAAGTGGAATGATCCTTAAAGGCAGAGATGAAAAGTTGGAACTTGAATGAACTGAAAAATTAGAGAGAAAGAAACTCAAAGAGAAAGGACATGTGTCCAGTAAAAAAGGTAAGGAACTTCAGACAATTCACATCTCCATTAATAATCTGGATGATGGGGCAGGATGTACCCTCAGCAAGAGTGCTGATAGCAGAGACCGATGACACTTCCCACAGCTGGGAGGAGTGGCTGATACACCAGAGGCTCACATCCAGAGGAACACTGACAGCCTGACAGGAACCTCATTAAGTTTAGCAAGGAGAAGTGCAAACTTGTGCACCAACATAATACTGGGAGTCACCCAGCTGGAAAGCAGCTTGGCAGAAAAGGACCTAGGAATCGTAGTGGACACCAAGTTGAACATGAGCCAGCAATATGCAATTGCAGCAAAAAAAGGCAGATGGTATCCCAGGCTGCATTAGAGAATCTGTACAGACACATTAGAAATTGACTGACTTTATCTGCACATAGGTTAGGAATTAAAAATAAAGATAATACGACAAGTAAAGACAGAATTTTTACACTAGGGACACAGTAATGCTGGAGATAGGCCTTCTTTTGGCAGATGAAACAATCAGAATTGGACAAACTGGGAGTATTTGGGAGTATGCATATGAATATGGCAAAGGAAATCTTCTGAAAGATTACACATGTAGTAAGGAAAAATTTTGGGAGAAACATTTTATGGTCCTTTTTCCCTGCACATATTGTTTCAAATGAAATACTTGTGAGCTCTGCAGATATTATATGAAACAAACTTCAGCCCTGTTGATCTTTGTACCTTTTTCCCCTCAGCCTGGGTATATTGGGCACCCTCTAAGTACAGCCTGAGTGTACTTAGATTGGAAGCTCACTTTCACTGATATAGAACTTCCTAAGAAAGACCAATCCCACCCTTGCAAGTTACTGTGAAACTCATCACACATCTGTCATAGCCAATACAGGTCTCCCAACAATTACACCAGATCTCAGAGATAATAGTGAATCACAACCATAACCCTTGTGTCTGCCATCTTCACATTAACCTGAAGAGAGGGAGAAATCTTCAGAAGGGAAAAGAGGTGAGACATAACTAAAGAACACCCTTGATTTTCTTAATTTGCTATACAAGGAGCAGAATCACTTAATATGCTGTTATACCTAGATCATCAATGAGACTGGGCACTGTAAGAAAAGACAAGATAAAATTACTGGATATCTGTTGCCTGACAACATCATAAATGGATGTATGGAGAAAGACTTCCTCAGAACAGGCGCCCCAAGAGAGGAGGGCCTGTGGGGAGGGGGGTGTTGCTGTTTCTCTGACACTCTTTATCCTTCTGCTCTCCCCAAACAATATTAACCATGATCTTAGACAAGACCTTCTTCAAGGTGATTATATGTAATCTTCTATTACTGTTGGGTTATTTTAGCACCATATAGCTGTTGACTACGTTGATTCCAGGAAACGGTTCAGTGTTTGTTTAGACTTTCAATTTGTATAGAACCTTGATCAAAAATATTAGCTAGAAGAGATGTGTATTTCCTTGTTTCCCAAACCCACTACTGCTATCATAATCAAAAAAGATGCATCACAGAAGTATTAAAGAATACTTGTGATCCAAGTCAGCAAAAGAAAAGGGGTCACATCCACATACAAAATTTAAAAATTATTTGAAGATGGTAAATTATATTCTTCTGAAGATGAGCTTTTTTCTAAGCTTATTCTGAAGCCACAGGCAGAGTCCTGCTCTGCTCACCTCCAATCCCCTTCACAGTAGGAACAGGTTGAGCTGTATTGATCTTAATTTCATACATGCACATACAGGGTAGCTGAAATCAGGAGTTATTTTTGAAATTCTTTTCCATGTTAATAAAGTAGAAGACCTAGAAAAACTCTGTCAGTCTCAATGACTCAAAGCTACTGATAATTCCACATTTCTGTATTGAATTTTTTCACTCTGCTAGCCCAGGAAGAATAGTTGACATACCCAAAGATGTTTGATGCAAATGGAGTGTTTAACTCACTCTGTCCAACACATGCAAAGACTTCATCTCCCTGATTTCATGACCTATTTGAGTGCACTGCCTAATTTTTTTTTTCTTTCTATGTGATCTGAATTTACCATTAAAATATTTTTGATATCAGACTGCAATAGCTCAGAATTGATCCGAGTGTCCGATTTCAGAAGTTGCTTTCCTTCCTTGAAATGGATTTGAATCTTGATTCCTTCCATTTTTCCCATGAGAAAGCTCATGAAGTGTGTAGCCTGACACGGGCTGTTGTTGGTGAGTTTTTGAAAAAGAAGCAGAAGCTGTTAGAATGATAATCAGTCTTTGAGTTGTCTTGTTACTTTACTGTTTTCAGGGACCCCAAAAGAGGAGTAAAGTGGCTGCATTCCTGTTTACCTAATCTGGGAAGGTGGTAACAAACCAGCAGAGTAAAAAGACAATTCTGTTGAGTAAAGGTCTCTCTCAGTAAAAAAATGCTGGTTCCCTGGTAGGATAGACACATTTAACCTCATTAGTGACAGAGGCTGGAGATACATGGCGAGGAATTTCTGGCTTTATAAAGTTTGAGTGAAATTTTAGCACAGATAAAATTAGAAAATTTTATTTAGGCTAAGAATTTCTTTATCATCTGCTTATTTCTTTCCAGGATTCCTTTCCAACAATTCCTTAAGCTGGGAGTGATGACCTGGGCATGAGGATTCTTTGTAACAAGAAAAGAAAACTCAGTCTTTAAGTCATAACTCACAGCAGTATTTTGTGACAACAGCTGGGTATTTCCTCCATTACTTGAACTCAACAAAAGACTATCTTTCTATTGCTGTCTTTCAAGCAGTCTGGGGTGAGATGTAAACCTATTGGCATAGAGATATTCAATATATACTAATTCATATACCAATATGCAAGCATTCTCTTAAGCCTGGTTAACACTTAGGCTAAGTGTGTGGCGGTGAGATTTTAGTTTAGGGTTGGTTTACTGCCACTCCCCCCCCCTTTTTTTTTAAACTGCTGACTTGGCTGTTTTCTAGCTCTGGTTTAGTCTGCTAGCATTCCTGTGCTAAGGAAGTAGGAGTTTTTGGGAACTATGTGCATGTGCAGCTGCATGCCTACAAGTTCAAGCCACATTTATGGTCCACTCTTCTCAATTCTGATCTTTCACACGGCACTCCACTGAGAGGAAGAGGGTAACAGGCACTGAAGATTATTGCTATAGCTGCATCTCAGGAAGGCATGGGGAAAATATGTGGTCATCTCATACACCTATTAATGTATGCCGTTTTGGGATAGCTATCCCACAAATCTGGCCTCACTTCTAAATCTGACTGTAGGCACCAACTGCATTCTCTAGATTTGGCAGAAGGCACAGTGTGAAAAACAGAAGAGGTCGAGAAGTGGCTCAGTTCTGCAGTCAGAGACAGGGCTGCTGCAGCAATAGGTAGAGCATTTCTTTACATGGGGCTCTACTTTCTTTTTATTTGTAGATTGAGCAATGCTGTTTTCTACAAATTATTTTTGTTCCAGATCAAGGAACAAGGAGTCAAAGAAGCTCCAATTCAGGTCTGTTTCATTTCCCTCCTGTCAGAAAAAAGTGATCAGGTGTGCTTCTACTCAAAATGCTCTGCAAAAAACTATACTCTGTACAGAGGTAGCTGAGTTTCCAGCTGAAATATCACAATGGCAGTAAGAACTGATCTTTCCCTATACTTCTCTTGTCTTTTCCCACACTCATTATTTCTTTATTAAAAAAAAAATTAGAGGAGAAAGAACATAATGCAAAAAGGAACATGAGACAAAGAATTAGCCTCCTAAAGTCAAACAATTTTAGTATGCAACCAGAAACTGGATAAGATGCTGTCTCAGGATGCTGATCTAATAAAAAAGCTTAAGATGTTAGACTAGCCTTTGTAAAATGGTGCCAAAATTTTGATTTGATAGTAAGCTGTGAGTGCAGACAAAATAAGGAGGGAATGAGAGTGCACGGAGCATTCCACCACCACTTTATCTGATCCTGGTACCAAGCTACCAAAGGAATGAAGTTACATGCACAATATAGATTTGTGCATCTATTGGGGGATAAAAACCATTTCCTGTGGGTAAAATTCGTGTCTCTCTGGAAATACTACATGTGATGTATATGTTGTTCAGAGGCATTGCAAATTCTCTTCTGGAAGCTCACAGATAAAAATGGTTTCCTCAGAAAAACCAAGATAAATCTTTGCTTCTCATGCACATCTCAGATTCCGCCCAAAATGAATGAGGGAATAAGGACAATTAGAAGAAGAAAAAGGCTTCAATTAGCATACAAATATCCTGGTAATCAGGCAATAATAGCAAAGGAAATGCAGAAAAAATACATGACAGTTTAATGGGGAATTCTTAAAATATTATATTTTGTAAGGTTTATTGAAGTGTGTATGTGACATTTTAATGAGGTTGTCCAATATGCAGCATTTTCAAAGTTTGCTTCAGTATAGTATATGAGTTCTTTATATTAATGAAGTGTGACCAGGGTTTTGCATTTTATTCACAGAACAAGTCACACTTTCTGCATGTGCTCACTAAAATGCACACTAATGTTAACTTTTTTTTTTTACAATTTCTTTTATTTATTTAAATCCATGCAATGTTTTCATTTGCAAATATAAAGGAAAGAGAATGACACAAAGAGGAAGAGCTGTCCTTTGAAATACGAGCTTAACCATAGGGACTAAAATGCCAAAAATAACTTCTTTCTTCTAAGAGTAGCTCAGTACATGGTATTATGAATCAAGTACCTTATGAAATTACTCTGTAGACACCAATTACTTTCACAGTACATAATGCATTTTTCTGCTAGGTAAAATTAAGTCTCAGCAATGAAACCACCATGCCCAACAATTTGCACAAGAAAAATGGAAAGAGGATACATAAATTAGTGGAACAAATGAAAGCCTTATGCTCTGATTTCAGCCAAAACTTAAATCTTAGCAGAAGTAAGTTTAGTGGTCTCAGAACTGAAATCACCATACCCAACAATTTTTGCAAGAGAAAAAGAAAAGAGCATACATAAATTGGTGGAACAAACGAAAGTGCTTTCTGCTACACTCTAATTTCAACCAGCTCTTAAACCCTCGTGGAAATGAGTTTGGTGATTTCAGATGAATTTCACAGTTAGCATCAGAAAACTAGTTTCAATTATTAGCTACAAATTCATTTGATTAAAAGCCCCTAATCTGGAGATGCCCAGGACTCTGCTAGCTTGTAAATTAAGTTAACATTTCCCTTCACCTCAAGACAGGAGGATTGCTCAGAGCTAGGATTCAATGCACCACGTGTTTTACAAAGATAAACAAGTGCCTTATGTTACTTTAATACTTTAACCTTCATGAGCCACAAAGTATTCCTCTCAAAATATTTAAATATTGTTCTCTGATTGCTATTAGGCATCCACCATACTTCAGGGGAGTCTGGAAAGCAGGAACAACTCTCTTTATCAGAGGTCTCTGTCAATGTACCACACAGAACCTGGGCCTAAAGTACCCCTCTCTCCCCCCACCGTATGAACACACACAGAAGGGGGAGGATGTAAGAGAAGTTAAGCAGTGCCACCTTTGTATAAATCTACTGACGCTTCTCCCCCAGCCTCATATTCAATTGAGCTAGAGGATATGTTTAAATGCAGTTGATAAGACAAACAGATTTATGTTTCACAGAAGTCTAGAATACAGGAATCTTCCATCAGCACCTTCTACCCAACATGTTCGGGTTTGTTTTTCTTTTAAGGTACAATAGAAAATTTTCTTTTTGCAGTATTTGAAATTATGTACCTATGATTTATCGCAAAATGTTAGTAAAGCCCATTTTTTATTCTTTCACTTAGGCACAAGAAAAAGCTGACATATGGAAGAGAGCTGTTAACAGAGAAAAGATGCACCTTTGGTCATTATGCCCTAGAATAACTTAAAAAGTGTCATTCAGGGTTGGTGCTGAATGCTCTGCAATGCAGTTGGGGAATTATATCTGTTATCATTCTTCCTGCAGTAATAAAAAATATAGAAGAGTGAAACAAGCCATGAGAAATTAACACAGAATAAAAGCATTTGGAAAAATCCAGAATCCATTTGCACTTGCAGCCTCTTGGTTATTAATGCTTCAAGTGCCCATGAATACTTTTGGCCCTTGCCCTTGTCTGGTGCAACTGACTGATGGGATACTCACAACATGGAAAACAACTACAAAAAATGCAATATTTTCAATCTACTTCCCTGGCAACCTGCAAATCTTTGAAATCATACAGGATTGTATCACTTGTAGAACAATGCCAAAGATTTTGAAGAATATTGACCAGCATAAACTTGGCCTATAGAAAAAGTTAAACTGCAGCTTCTTTTAGAGGGGAAGAATTCACAATAGTTTTCTATTCAATACTCTGTATTATACTAGTATCCTGACTTTTTTTTCTCTGTGTGTGTGTTATTCATCTGGACAAGATCTCTTTTCACCGGGAATAACAGAAAGTATGGGATTTATTGCTATAATGAAGTTCTTTCAAATCTCTGTTTTCTCTCTCTAAAGGACAGGAGGATAGGCGTTCATCTCATCAGGCAGCTTATTAGGATTAGCACTGAGTAAGACACCACAGAATGTCAAGCCTATCAGTTACTAAACATGCATCATACAAACTTTGTCTTTGCGAGAACCTCTGCTCTGCATTTGTCATCCACCTGAATAATTAACAAGTACATGCTGCCTGCCAGCAGCTTAGGGAATTAATTTTCCCAGATTAAATGCGGATCACGTCTGCAAAAAACTCAGACCACACACATGCTGCACTACTACCTTTCAAACATTAAAAGGAAGGAAACAAGTTTTAGTACGGTCTCTGCAGAGTCTGACCTAAAATTTATTTATTAGAGGTATGACTTCATAATCATTATGAAGTGGTCAGAGAGGTTTTAACACCCACCTCATGCAACAAGCCAACAAGGGAACTCTCTTTAGCTGACATGAGAAGCTATTTAAATAAATATCCACTCTAGGGTTGCTTCACTGCTTAATGCTATTCTATTCCCAAAATACGGAGACAGTCACAGGGAAAATCTAATGTCTGTAAACACTGAGGGTTTTTTGAACTTGAAGTATTTACTCTAGGCTCTTTAAAAATAGATTCAGAGATGACAACTGCAGCATGCGATAGCATGTATATTGATGCCAGGGACTAAAAACAAATGAGGTATCTCATTACCTTACATTTTCTGTGATCTAAGTCAACACTTGCCCCAAAATCAGAGGCCCTATGAAGATTGATTTCTATTTGAAATGATAACTATGACTGATTATTGAAAAAGATGATGAAAAACATCCTTTTGTGCTATGCTTAATGAAAATTGTTATTTAATATGATATAGGGATATTTATAATGATCTTAGGAAACTACATTCTCTGGTATGTAAGTGGACAAAGGACTGAGACTTGCAGCTTCCACGACACCCTTTCTGAATGGCCATTCCTCAATGTACTGACAGGTAAGCAGCAATATGATGTAGTTGGTACCATTTGCCCTGAGCTTCTACCAGTTCAGTACATAATAAGTATAACAATCCCAAAATTAAAGATGTACACAAAAAAAACCCCTGCAATTATTGTTCTCAAACAAAAGGGACAGGAAATAAACCAGGTATACAGATAAACTTAACACACTAAATTTCTTAGGCTGTAACAGAACAGCCTAAACAACAGGGGAAAAAGCCCATCAACGTGGAAAGTATGTCATACCTACCTCTACCTTGCTCAAGGAGTCATGCCACACCCTGTCAGACTCTGCCAGCTTTCTACATACAGACCTCACAGCACAGGTAACATCATGGGTAAATAAAACATGCAGGACTCCATCTTAAAGAGAAGCTTCACTTCAGTAAGTCAAAGAATACATTTCTGCTTTGACTCTTCTGTCCTGAGATGCAGCATTTCTCCAGAACACTGAGAGCTTTTCTCTGCAGACCTCCTGGGTGCATTTGTCTGGTCTTCAATTTGCCTTTCCTATTAGCTAAGCTTCTGAAGAACCCTTACCCCACCCCAAGGTACATACTAGTGCAGCTTCCTTTTGGTTAACCACATTGCAATATTTCTACTACCTTCTTAAAAACTGGAATTGGAGGGAAATTCACTACACCATTATATTTGTAATACATACAACAGTAATAGATGACCACAGAACATTATTCCAATAAATACCTAAGGCAGTGATTAAAGATGGCTCTTCTTTTTGCATTTAGTCTGAGCTTTGTACTGCTTGCAGCTCATGGGAATTAATGCAAGAGTCCAATCTGAAAGTTATGAATTCAGAAAAGTCTACGTGCACATATATCTATGTATTCCTTCAAAAGCAAATGAACAAATAAAATAGTTAAAATGAATGATCATTTTAAAAACCAAAACCAACAAATCACCTGAATGCTGCCATGTAGGTTTTCTCCAATTTTAAGGTTTTACAATGTATTACAATAAACTAACATCTACTTGTTATATAAAATACTGCTTGAATAAAATATATTTTGAATCTACATCTCCAAAAATCTTTTTAGTCTCTTAAACTTACTATCAACAAATAAAGTGATTGCTACTTCTGTGACCTACATTAAAAGCCACCCACTTTATGTGAACGAATTACCAGTTAATCATCAGAGTAAACAAAAATCTATCAAAATTTTTATTGAAGTGCAGTACATATTACATTGCTAAATATTACTGCAATCATCTACACAAAAATCATTTTTTGTTCTTTATTCATTAATAATCACACTCTCACACATAAATATTTTGCATAAAATTAACATAATACATCTATATTTCTTTTCACTTTTGACAAAAGTAGCGATTTTTTGGTTTCTAATATTAGAGCATATATTTTATCCAGGGCAATGACTGAATGTAAAGACACAGTGCTGGGGTTTTTTCTGATTCGTGTTCTCCATGTTTAATATTTTGCTACCGTTATTGAAATTTAAATTGAAAAGGCTTGGTATTGTCCACAGCAGAGACCTAGTTCTAACCACAGTATGCCTATCACTAGCAAACTAAAATTGAGGCCCTGCCCTTGGCCCTGGGGCTTAATCTCTGGGTAATGCTGGAAATGTTGTTCCATGCATGGATTAGCAAATTAAAAGAAGTTACAAACCTCTGCTGTGACTTGTGTAACTCCTGCAGTCCCTAGATCATCCACAGTAACAGAACTAGGTTTAGCTGTTTTGAAAAGACATAGTAGGAAAAAGCAAATTGACAGAAAGATTTCTACAAACTATAAGTGGGAACTATCCATGCCAAAACCCAAGGCCAGAGTGGTAAATATGCACAAGCATTTATTTCAGAATTAATATATAATTCTGAAAAATATCAGTGCTCCTTTTGTCAAATGTTACTGGCTTTATTTCATGAAAAAACTGACAAAACCCCCTATGACTATTTACCAAGCTAGATATATGCCATTATTTAGAAATTTAGCTAATAAAGACTGCTATAAAAAATTAATCCAATTTTTTCATTGTAAGTGTTGAAAAGTTGATATTCACTTCAAGCTTTCTGTAATTTTGTTTACATTACAATGATTTAGCAGAACATTCAAATTTCCTAGCATCTTATATTGCAGAAAACAAACTTTGTGGATGCTTTTATTAAAATTATGATACTTATTGATATCAAAATAGATGCAGGTATAATAACTATTGTTATTATTATTTGCTTATTATATGTAAATTTTCTCTTAAAACCATAATATGCTCAATTTAGACCTTTTTATTTTGCTAACTATTCTCAAGGGAATAAACATCCTCCAGCAACTTTCTAAACAATGTTCTCTTCAAAGAAGCATGCATTACTATCTTAACAAATAGAGAAAAGTCAAATAATGAATATTCGTACATTCTCAATGAATATTTGAGGAAGTGAGGATATTGAGGCAGCTTAATGTTATGCATATGATTAATTTATTAGGGAGGATGCAACATTATATAGGCTCTTGCAGTACTATTAACCTTTTATATTTGGATATAAACAAAATTTAACATTTCAAGTAGAAAAGTGCCCAGCACCTTAATATTACTTAAGTCACTGTCCAACTTTTCTTCAAAGGAGCTTCTGTATTTTAAGGAGAAAAGCTTGAAATTTATGAGAATCATGACACATGCATCTGTCTCTGTTCTAAAGTAACTTCACCCAGTTGCACTAGTACCCAGATCAAGTCTGAGGAACTCCAACGAGGCTGAAACGCCACCACCTTGACACAACCCCAAACACCAAAAACTGCAGGAAGCGAAGCGGATTTCAGTATAACTGGTGAAATACCCCAGCCTCTCTGTCCCCATGACTTCTCTGGGATGAAACACCATCTCTGACTGCTGCTGTCATGTCCAGCAAACATGTGACTGAAGGTATCTACAGACTGATGGAAACAGGCCCTTTCCCACCAGCAGCATGGCCCCATGCCCCACATGTAAAAGATAACAATTGTTTTTTGTTTGGCAGGGATGGTAGTAATGGGGATCAGTAATGCCACAGGCTGGCTGCTCAGATGACTCTAAGGACAGAAGACCCCTCCATTTCCTGAGCAAAAAAAACCAGAGAGCATCTGACAAGGCTCCATTTACCCAGCCACGTGAGCTTCATTAACTAATCAAGACTATGCTCAAGACAGACACACAAGCCACTATGCATAGCAGCTGTAAGGAGGGTTGGAAAAGAGTACATGCTTGGCCATTTCTCCCAACAATTAAATTTTGAGCACTGATTTCATGCAACAATTAAGAGTCTTTCACTGCCTCTAACAATCTAGCTTTTATTATTTTCCTCTTCCGATAAAAGGATCAGCAAAACAAGCGGAGATTGGTGGCAGAAAAAATAAAACCAGGATTATAACACAAATTCTGTAGAGGCTAAAGTAAAATGTTTTCTGGTGGTTTTGTTCGGGTTTTTTTTTCGCCCAGACCTTCCAGTTATAAATAAAGAACATCCAGCATTTCTCTGAAGTACCTTATAAGCAATGATAGAGAGAGCAAAACATATCTAAACAGTTCTGGAAGTGTATTTACAAGCCAGACTTGGTCTAATGAGTGCCAATGGCTTTACACTCTGTCACTCAATTATGTTTCATCTGACCTACACAAACCACTCCAGGTGCAGAAGGCAATTCAGCACCCAAACTCACTCCAGCCACTGTTTTTTCCTGCAGACTTCCAGCAAGGGTCCCAGTCTGCAAGCACTGAGATGCTGATTCTGCAATACTGTTGTCTTTCTCCTAGGAAGTTGCCTAGGACCACCAACTCATTTCCCACATGCCACCCAGGAGCCACCAGACGATAATGGGTTTTACTTTCCACCCACCTGGGCTGCATTCAAACTAGTGACCTAAGGTGAAGGTCTCCACATCCCATTACCAAACCCTCAAGCCATTCAGTATCCTCATGTATTAAGCTTTTCCCACAACATAAAGTTGAGAGACAGTAAAGAGCTGTCTATATCTGAAATCTGTTCTCAAGTACATGTTCAGTCAAAGCCTTTTGATGCAAGTACAGTATTTCAGGTATTAAATTGGCTGAATATTTTTCAATCAATACTAAAAGCTCTGTGAAAGGTGAAAATAAATAAAAAATTAAAATGCAATATTATGCCATAAAAATTGAAATTAACTTTATATAGCCCCAAATTTAAATATTGTTGAGGGATATTAAGGGTCTGCATGTCTTATTAAAAAAAAAAAAGGCAGGAATTTGAAAATGTTAAAAGTGATTCCAACATCAGCACTTTTATCAAGACATTAAAGTATATCTATTTTTAATAAATTAAAGACTGAGCTACACGTAAATTACATGTTTAGCACCTAATGCTGTATTCACATACAGTGTATTTTCTGTTTGCTAATGCTAGACGTTTTAATACACAGTTTAAAATATTAGGAAGTGTAAATTATCTTGTGTTAAATATGCCAAGTACTTCAGAAGTGTTAATTAATGTATTATTAAAGCAGTTTTTAGGAGGAGTGAAGATATTTTAAGAACTATGAGTTTTGACTAGAGTAAATGCACATATATTTGCAACTAGTTTAACAATTTAATAAAAAGGATCTTGTACTAAATAATATAAAACGGCTTTTTGGGGGTGGGGTTTTATGTTTTCTGGTTTTATTTGGTTTTCCTTAAATAAACACACAAAATACTTTGCTATGTTAAAAAGACTTTCACTGTAACACTCAGCCTTGAATTAATCAGATAAAGATGAAAGTGAAGAATTTTGCCACCAGTGTTTCTTACTTAACTCACTCAGTTATGCCTTTCAGCTTGGTATATTTTATATGAAGGATATCTTGTTAAAACAACTGTTGAAGGCAAGCCATGTCATATCATATCAGCCACAGACCATACCCTATGGGAGCTCAAATATTCCAAAATCTATGTTAATACAATCCTGCCACACAACTCTACTACAGAAATACAGCAGGTTTTCAGTGACATGCAAGACTCCGCTTAAGTACCGCATTATCTATATGTCTTCCAGAAATGAGGTAAAGCCATCTCAAGGATTATACTGAATCAATTTAGGAAGGTAAAAATTGTTAACAAGCACTATAATATAGCTTAGTAAGTGATTCTAATCTCTAATTATCAACTAACAAGGAGGTTGCACTTCTCAATGCAGTTTCCAGTACTGTAGGGCTGCTGTGGGACAGCAATATTCTCTGGCTCAGGAGACAAATGCAACATCTCAGTGATGGTTTGCAGCTCTATAGTATAAGATTTTCTATGCAGTACGCCATGTGCTTCCACCATTCTTTTTTAAAATTGTCTTAAAAATTACATGGCTTCCTGCCTATCTAAATCTTTGGAGTGTCTCTTGCCCTGGCCACAAAGGATGCCAGGACATGCAGAATCTCTTTTGGAATATTTCCTTCAGAGACAGAGTAATACCTGTTGTAAGGTTTTGAACCTCAGAAAAAGCTTTCACTGAAAAAGTAAACAAAACAGGAGGATAAATCAGAAATATTGAAGTACATAAGTTGTCGGCCCCCCCCATGAACACACTGAGAATTCCCATGTTATAGAGACCAGAAAAGTGAAAACAGAAACTATCATGAGGATGCTTAAGAATTTTAGTAAGCAAGTCAAGTAGGAGTCCATGCCAAGAAAGTCTAATTTTATTATTTGGGCTGAACCCCAAATCATTTTTTTAAAAAAATTAGGAAAAAACCTACATTAAGAAAAAAACCCATACCAAAAAACCCCCAAAACTTGGCAAAGTCAATTCTCCTGTCTAGCCAGGCCATTCTGCAGGCTGACATTCAACTCTTAGACTGTATTTTTCAAAATATTTTCTCTTTACTGACAGAAGCCACTATAAAAAATTTGTCTCAGCGTCCAGCTGATGATTGACAGTGGGGCCAGAGAGACTGCACTAGGCTTAAGCAAGTAAAAAAGAGTCCTAGCTGTGCCACAGTGATGAAGTAGAACAATGTTTTCACACAATAATACATTCACAGAATATGCTGAGGTAGAAGGGACCCACAGTGATTACAAATCCTGCACAGCACCATCCCCAAGCATCACATCATCTGCCCAAGACTGCTGTCCAAACACTTCTTGAACTCTACCACGCCTGGTGCTCTGATCATTTCTCTGGGGAGCCTGTTCCAGTGCCCAGCTCCGGGTGAAAAACCTTTTCCTAATATCCAATTTAAACCTCTGCTGACACAACTTCAGGTCATTCCCTTGGGTCCTGTCACTGGTCATCACAGAGAAGAGATCAGTGCCTGCCCCTCCTCTTCCCCTCATGAGGAACCTGTCAACTGAAATGAGGTCTTCCCTCAGTGTCCTTTAGGGTGAAGAGACCAAGTGACCTCAGCCATTCCTCATACAGCCCTTCATTCCTCAAGGCCTTTCACCATCTTTGTTGCCCTCCTTTGGACACTCTCCAATAGCTTTTTATTTTTCTTATTTTGTGGCATCCAAAACTGCCCCAGCACTGGAGGTGAGGCTGCCCCCAGTGCAGAGCAGGGCAGGACAATCCCCTCCTTTGCCTGGCTGGTGATGCTGTGCCTGATGCATCCCAGGACATGGTTGTCTCTCCTGGTCGCCAGGGCACTGCTGATTCAGATTCCACTTTCTGTCAACCCCCAGGTCCCTTTCCACACCTCTGCTTTCCAGCAGCTCATTTCCTAGTCTGTTCAAACATCCAGCAGTTGCCTCATCCCAGGTTGCTCATTTCCTCCACTTCTGGCCCACCATCCCATTGTTCCTCACTACAGAGCCTGTTTTTTTCCTTTCCCTCTTCCAAGCTAGTTTAAAAGGAGCCCCACTAGCTCCTGTGCCAGAACTCCTTTTCCCCTCCGGGATAGGTGAATCCCATCAGATGTCAGTAGACCAGGTACTGACTAGATCCTCCCATTGTCAACAGAACCAAATTTTTTCTGCTGACACCAACTTAAGAGCCTATTAGATCTGCCTATTTCTCATCAATATTATTCAGCGGTACTGGAAGAACCAACGAAATCACTACCTGGGCTCCTGTACCCTCTACCAATTGTCCCAGGGCCTGAAAGTCTCTTTTGATTGCCCTCAGACTTCCTGTTATTTTGTCACTGCCAGCTGGAACTATCAATATGGATAGTATTCAGCGGGCCTTACTAGACAGGAGAGTTTTCCAGTAATATCTCTTATCAGAGCCACTGGGAGACAGCAGAATTCCCTGTGAGGTGGGTATGGTCTGCATATTGGACCCCCCATTCCCCTTAGAAAGGGGAATTATAACTATTATAACTACCTATTATAACTACCCTTCTTTTCCTGCTAACAGAGGAAGCCTTGTTGCCAGATCCAGATAGCATTGTTTTAGGAGGCCCCATGATCCCAAAAAGAACTTTGCCCATCTCATCAGTTGTCTGGCCTGCTAGTTCCAGAGCCTCACACCTGCTGTAGAAGTTACCAGTCCTACTTGTCAAATTCTGGGAAGGAGGAGGAACCTTCTGCCTGGTACCTGTGGTGACCTGCTTCCAGCCTTCACCTTTAACAGTCCCTTGGCTAAAGGTCCTTTGACTGGTTACCCTGCAGGGTTCTGAGCCCATCTGCTTCTTCACTACAATGCAGGCTCAAGACTCATGAGAGTCCTGAGACTGTAGCAGCTCTGAAAATAATAAGTGTCTCTCATTTGGTCACTCAAGTACAATGTCACCTGCTCATTTGTTCCTGTAGCTCCTTCACCTGGTGACAAAGCTCCTCCCCCACAGCTCACCTGCACAAGATCTGCTTGTCAGCCCCAGCCTCCTGAAGAGACTTCAGACACTTCTAGCAACCTGCAAAGCTACATCTACCATCAGCAGGTCTGGCTGGCTGGAGGCCTCTGACATAATATGGGCAGATAAAAGCACAGTCAGGGACATGTATCTGAATGAAGGAACACAAACGATACAATAACAGGCAGAATACTAAAATGAAAGTCTAGAAAGACAACATAAATAAAAAACAGAAAAAGATTCCATCATCCTTTCCTAAAATGTTTAAATGAAAAAGAAGAAAATCCACTGTCTAGATCTGACAATTCTATACATTTTCCAGTATACCATAGTATATATCTAGAATCCAGATTTTGAAGTCATGAAAAGCTGATTTCCCTGCCTTTGTGTTTCTGATATTCCAAATTTTAAATCAATCAAATATTCTGCTTTTAGATCATAACCTGATTTTAGCCACTAACCAGACAATGAAGTTTTATCAGAATCATGGTATATTGAATCAAAAACCAACCACAACCATTCAGCAGTAAACATAGGTAAGTTGAGTTTTTAAAACTGACTAATAACAACAAGTGGTAGTCTTGCATCAGGTTTGAAAATTTTTGTCATTAAAACACCTACATTTTTTCTGTCCAGGGCACAAAAAAACTGCACAACATGAGGAAGACTTTCTTCACACCCAAAAGAACTCCAGAAAGCCCCACAGCAAAAATCTCAAAAACCCAGAGAGGCCACAAAACAGAATGTTTCACTTGTTATAGAAAGGGCACTGAAGTGTTTTAACCAAGTGCTCCTCTGCTGTGTCCTGACTCCAGCAAATGAGAATGCAATTAGCTACTTGCATTGAACAGTTAAATCTCTCCACAAGTGATTTCTATATGGATATGGAACTCAGAGGCCTTGTTTTGTTTACCAGAAATCTTACAACTGCAGTCAGCACATCTTTAGTGTATATCTGACCAATTTGTAAAGTCCTAATAATAAGCTGGCACACAAAATATCTTTCATTTGATCCATAACACTGTAGCAGCCATGGAAGACTCCTTTCCACTCATCTAGGTATTGTGTTTGGGTTTCACTACATCCACGAGCTTTTAAGCCTTCTCTACTCTGAGAAAACTGTATTATTTTCTTTTGTGATTTTTCTGGCATAATGACCAGGCATGGACCTTCTTGGTTCCCCCTCCACAACAGACTATTCTATTCCTGTAAGACAATGCCAGCCTTGTTCTCCAGCTGATGAGCAGAAGCAAAGAGCATGAACCCGTGTAGTTTTGACCTCATCCTTTCCAGTATGCAGAAGTTGAAGCAAAAGATATACAGATTTTTCCATGTGTTCCAAAGTACCCTTTACTTTCCTAGCACACAATGCTGTGGACAATGCAATTCTTAAGCTTACCCGTCACTCATGAGAATTGCTTGAACATCAAGCAGTACTCTTTGAGGACCACGACTGTCCACACCTGCCTCTGTCCCCTCACCAACAGAGCAGTCAGCCACTGCCTGTGCTGTTCTTTTCAGCCACATTTCTTCTGCTTCAGCTGACTTGCAGCTAACCAGGAACTCTGCCCCTGTACCTTGCACAATTTCATTTGTCTCAGAAAGCATGTTACCCATTCAACCCTCTCTAGTCCAAGCCAGTGTCCCTGGCTCTACAGTTTTAAGAACTGGAGTTAACAGATGTCCTTTTTTCTACTCTTCTGAGCTCTCTTTGTATAGGCAAGCTATGAATCAGAGCGATTTAACTTTTCTGGCATACGTGTTTGTGTGTCCTGTGTGTCCCTGAATAAAGATACATGTGCACACCAGTGTGACAAACAAACTCACACATGTCTGCAGACAGAATTAGCTACGCAGTGCAAGCTACAGACTCAAATGATGATCCACCCACATATCCAGACAGTACTCATCCTAAATACCTAGTTATTTACACTGAATTTCTAATTGCAAACAGTGAACTGCCTTCCATCACAAATATTCTTTGTTGAACATGCTACAGATATTTTATATAGCCTTTTTGAACTGTATTATGACAAATATCTAGGGAAAGAGAAAGTTGGCAGAATAGATAAAATGCTACTGTTCCAACTAGATAGGATTTTGTGCACCCAGGAATTAGTGACTATGCAAGACACAAGGCAAATAGGAGGCCAGTCTTACGGCAACTAAAATAGTACCTACTATTACCTCTAACTATCTAATAAAGACCTATTCATCTCAAGGAAGATAGATCTTATTGAATTTTTATTAAATGAAATCTTCTTCTGACAATTTGAAAAAAGAATTTCTGGAAAAGTCACCCAATTATTCTGGTAGGAACTAAAAAGTGTAAGTGTGCATTTTTCATTTTCAAGAAGTGTGCATTTTTCATTTTCAAGAGGTATTACTGACAGAGAAAGCATATTGTTGGGGTTTAAGGACATAGAAGACTTTAAATGACAGGAAAAAAATTATTCAAGGTATTCAGACTTTTTTCTTAACAGTTATTGAAAGATGATGGTTATGGGGAAAGGGGTTAAAAAAGGCTCAGTAAAATCACGCACTGCACACTTACAGAAAACTGATATCACACAGCAGAACATGTTTTGAGAAAATTGTATCATACATATACAAATCAAGGGTGTATTTTTCATCTGACTAGAACGAGGATAAAAAACCAGCATGATTTTCACATTCTAAATCTGCTTTCAGATACACCATTGAAAAACCACTTGCTGAAAAAGATACGTAAGCAATAGCTCGATAGAGTTCGTTCTACCACAATATCTTTTTCACCAGCGTGGTGAAAAATTACAACTTTGACCTAAATTTTCATATATTTATTGAGAGGATCATTCACTACCATATAATAAATATCATAACACCAGCATTCATGTTTTAACTAGTATTTTTTGGGTCCCTTGCATCTGAGACCGTAACCAAATTGCAGTTGAACAGTTCCCCAGTTATCTTCCTTCTTCATTATATTTACCTGTTTTGCCTGGCAGAGTCATCCGAAACACAAGCCTCAAGCCAAAAGAAACATTGTTGGAAGGTACATTAAAACCACTACCAGACACTGATCTACCCATCCAAACTAAACTACCTAAACTACCCACTCCCTAAAGCTGTACAGACGGATGTTCCTGCTCCAACAAAGAATGTACCCATCTTTCTAGGGATGGAGGTTTCAAAACAGTGAGTACAAGCAGTGTAGAGGAAGCTATGGGGATTGCAATGAATATTTAGTAATATAGGTTTAGTGGTAGCAAGAATTTCAGTATCAAAACATAAGCATGATGTGGGGAAGGAAATAGTTAATTCTGGTTTATAGCTACTACTGCATTTGGCCTAAAATAAAATAACTTTCTGTTCTTAATGTCATCTTGCCACCTTCATGCAATATGCAACACCTGTATCAACTCCAACTATGTTTTTCATTCTAATGCAGATGTAAAATTTTGCTTAAACATAGCAATAAAGGGCTGATATTTGCATACATCGGATTTGGTTATCCAAACTGAATTTAGTTGTTTGTCAATCAAAAATACCTGCATATAAGAGTCATCAAAGCAAGTCAAAATACAAAGTCATAAATATTGTATTGTGGACACAAACAGGAGACACGACAACTATTGGTAAGCACTTACTTATTTACTTTAAGATTTACAAACTAGTCTTAGATAAGAACATTGGAAAAGTAAAAACAATATTAATCTAGAAGCTGCTACATACCAAAATGAATTTTACTATATTTGATAATATCAAATATGTATCTGTAAAGAGGTACATCTTACCTTTACAGCAAGTGTGCTTGGAACACGCAGAACATCAGCTCTGAGAGCAGAGGAGTCCTTGTAAAGCCCTAACTTCCCCTCTGCAGAGCCTGACATTGAACAGCATTTTCTGCTGCACTCCATCTTATTGCAAACATCCCAACTGCACATGGATAGAGTGTTCATCAGCATTCAGGAATGAGAACACACACATCAGGGCTGTGGTGTTCTCCAGAAGCAAGTAAAACAACAAACATCCAACTTGCAACCACGAATATATTGCTGCTGTGCCACCAAGTCTCCGTACAGATATTTGCAAGATCTTTTTGGCCAGCGCTAACTATCCTTTGAAAAGCACCCAGCTCAGGAGATTCTACAAGCCTGGAAGCTCAGAGGTCACAAGCTTCTAAAACTGTTCCTGAGGAAATAGGGACTTATTATTATAAAAGCCAATGTATTGAACAGTCAGCCAATTCCCATATAAAGATTCTTTAAACATCTGTACAACATGATATGATCCTCCTTCTTGGGAATTCTGAAAAGATTCTAAAAGCAGTCTCTCCCTCAAATTAAGGCAGACAATCTGTCCCTTGGTTTCAACCTAAAATGGATTATGTCTGTTGTAAACTAGGGGGAAGGATGAATAGTTCATTGCTTGGACTAGTTTTATCCTTGTGTAATAGGCATTGCTGCAGGAATTCATAAAAATATCTAAGCAAGAGAAACTGAAAAATTTGGAATGTAGAAAATTCAGAAAAGTTAAAATTTTCCACATTTTGGAATGTATTTCATTCCATTAGTGACAACGTCAACAATTAGATTTCAGTTTAACCTTCAAAATACAACCTAGACCTGGAGCAGTTGATTAGCTCCTCTTTTGACATCACACAAATTTATTTTTTTTTATAACTTTCAAGTGCACTTAGTGAGAAGGTGAGGTAAAAATAAGTCAACATCAACAATGGAAAAATCCCTATCTAATGAAGTTGCCTTAACCTGTTTAATAAACTTAAGAACTTCTACCTATTACACAGTACCATGGTCCCATAAGACACAAATCTACCAGCTGTGAACTTCACAGCCATTCAGTACTACTCCTTTATGGATGATTATCTGATTCCATGCCTTTTCCAGCAATTTCAATGCCACAGTCACCACTGATGCTGATGCATGGTCTGGATACATGCCTGATTCTCCCCAGAGTGACATGAATCAGAACTGTCTCAGTCACGCTGGGTCCAGCATGTAACATAACCATCACCAGTAATCAAGCAGCAACGCAGCAGCTCTAAAAGCTGCTGCCCCGGGAAGCAAGAAGGCCTCCTGCTATGATAACCATAAAATGCTCCCTTACGCTTAAGATCTAGGTGTTGCCCAAAGCACACAGCAAGGCATTGTGCCTGACTAGATTCTGATTGCTAGGCTTTTCACTGCAATATTAGTTGAGAGATTTTTGAGGGGGTGAAAAGGATCAGAATACTTGTGGAAAGTTTTTGTTTACATCATTTGATTTCAAGATAGAGGAGATCAACCATGTGAGATTTAGCACTGTCACAATCAGGCGAATCACACCATCAGCAGGATTCTATGGAGACCAAAACTGAAATAAGTAAAATATGTCAAATATGTCAAGCAACTCAGATGATTAGGTTTCTCACTCTTAATGTAAGTCTACAACAAGAACATCTGAAATGACAAAAAATTTAATTATATTATGAAAAATAGGATTGATTTTTAAATGCAGTACAGCTCTTGAGTCTCTTTATCCCAATGATTATTCACTACAGAGTCGAGAAGCAACTAATGTCCCTTCAAGTTCTACAATAGGAGTCTTATTTTGTTGAGCTCTGAAATCAAGAAGAGTGAATTACTAAAATCAGATGAGGTCGGCATTAGGAGCATTTTGCCAATAGAGCAATCTTGGTACACACCACTGTGGCAAAGCACTAAGCATGTAATCAGCTATATCAGCAAAGATCAGCTTTAGACTCATACAGGAAAGTCATCACTTCTTAGCAAAACAAGCCATATCAGTAAAAGAACAGTTTTGCAAGTAAAATAGTATATGTGTAGAGGTTTCTGCTGATGGATCTTTGTCCAAGTGGGATACTACATCACTTAGATAGCTCCAATTGATCAAGCTATACCAAAATATACTATAGACTTGGCTTGCATCCTGCTCTTAATCTTAGTTCAGTATTTCCCTCTGTACCTCCTGAATAACAAAATCCATTCAACCTGCCAAGTTAACGAAATATGAATGCCCTTTTTAGTATAACATCTAGCTCAAAATGTAGAGCACAGCAGCATTCTTGATGCAAAGAAAATACTGCTAGACAAAGCAATGGTACATGCTGTACCAAAGCAAATTACAACCAATCCATTGATCAGTACTGGTCACTGATTACACGGGTGACAGGTGTACAGCCCAGTGCAGAGTGTGCCTGCAACCCTGTGATGCTTCCAGACAGCCCCAGGACTACCTTGCTGTCAAACTCATTGCATCCTGCAGTTTGGTTATACAAAGTATTTTACAGCTGGAAAATCTCTACGCTCTCTCCCTGTCCGTGGATCATCTAATTCCTCAAGGAGAATTGCCAGTGGAGAGCATTCCCAGAAATGACACATTTTTCTACAGGGGAAGGGGAGCTGCACAACAGCCCCTCTCTTCCAGCCACGTGAAGCAGGATGTACGTGAGAAGATATGCAGAAGGTGACAGTGACACAGACAGCAGCCTCTCCTAACACTGTGACCTTAGAGGTAGCAAAAGTAATAACCATAATTAACAAAGTCCAGCGCAGTCACAAGGCTTGCAGGACTACTGCCCCGGGCAGTAAATGAGTCAGTGGAATTTAGCAAGAGGATGGAAAACTGTACAGGACACTTCTAGGGAAGGAGATAATTGATTAATGTATTGAAATTCCGCGGCGCAAGACCTGCACAAAGATGTGTACGGATCCTGGCTGTGAGTCAGCTGTGGAGGAAACACACTGCAGTGTCACAGCTAGCTACGGACAGCGACATGAAATTAATTCATTCAACTGCTGTTCCATTCCCCACAGTCCATTTAGCTGACTTTCGTGCGGAGGTAGGGGAATTTCACCTTTTATATAGATGCAGCTGGAAAGACTACACGCAAATTATTCCCAGTACACAACACATACTCTAAGTAGTGCAGCCTGATTAAATGGTACATGATACAGCATCTTAAACTACTCTGCATCACAGGCTGTAATCTCAAAGATGGCACAGACCCAACATTGCTTATGAAACCATAAGACAAAGTTCAGTGCAACTATAACAGGCAAAAGTATCTCCTTTCCTGGGTCTCCTGCTGCTCAATGTGCAGAAAATTTCAAGTGTGACAGGCTATGTCTTTCCTTCTTGTTGACCAATTTTTTTGTTTCGTATCCATAAGAAATTTATTCTCTATTTACCAGAAATTAAGGGTAAATCTTAATTATATAATTTTTAGTTCATATGGTACAGTGGTTTTCTTGTTATTTGTTGTTTCGGGGTTGGGATTTGTTTTTATTAGCTTTTTGGAACAATAATAGAGAATCACTTAATTGCTAAAACAAAAACTGTCACCTTCCTACTGCACTTAGAGAGAAGTATGCTTTATGCTTCATTGTCTTTTTCCTTAAAATTATTGAATTTTCTTTCTTTTCAAAAGTGTGTGTTCTATGTGTATGCATATATGTACACGTGTGAGTGTGAACATGGAATTTTTAGATCACAAATACCTGATGAATATCTATACAACAACAAAAATAAAATTTTACAGAATGCAATGCAAGTCTTGTTTTCTGTATACCAGTTTGACATGATGCAGACTGTGCTCAATTTTCACGGTTTCACTGGAGCACTATTTGTCTTAAAGGGAAAGCAAATCAGTATTAAATACTTCAAACTGACTATAGGCATCACTATCATAATGGAATTTTAGCATGCTTATGATAACAGTTTCTTGATAAATAAGTTCAAAGTTTAGCAATATGGCTGTATCTGGACGTGAAATGAGAGCTGTGTCACTTTTGCATCATAAAACCCTATGGCCAGGTAGAAGAATTTATTGATTGTTAAATAACAACTTAAGCCTTAAAATTAGGCGAGATACAACACTGTGAAGGGCTTTTAAGTAGCCAAATAAAATCCCCAATATTTAGAACATGATTTCCATTTTGGGAGGTGGAAAAAAAATGAGGAACAAAACATTAACCAAAAGGTCCATTTTCAGTAAACTCTTAACTTTTTTTCAATAACGCCTTATGCTTGCTGATTTCATCATTTAATCTTCTAGTCATCCAAAAAACACATGTATTTCTAAATAAAAGCACCATTTGCACAAGAAATGAAATATAACTCATTAAGGAAGAAAACTAATATGAAAGATTTTAGGGTTTCCAAAAACTACCTAACTGCTCTTCTTTTTAGATAAACACAGTCACTAAATTTGCTAACCATTTGCAAATAATCTAGCTTTGTTTCCAGAAACAGCTTTCAAAAAAAAAAAAAAGGGGGGGGGAGGAGGGAATACACTAGTAGCCATCACTACAAACACACAAATTTTCAAAGGAGAATTGTCTCTGTATTTCAACAACATCACTCTGTGAAACAAGCTCACATTACTTGAAAGAAGGCTGCAGCCATCTCACACTGCTGCAAGTAAAGAGTGTGCTCATGACTCACTGCCCCTGCCTGGTTGCAACTCATCAGTGCCGGCAGCCCTAATCTGCTCCCAGACATTATGAACCAGCAGCTCTGATATATGGATTAGATCTACCCCAAGTACTCCGTGCAGGGAAAGAACTCCATGAGCCCTTTATTCCCTACGGAGTACCTGTGCAGGAGAATAAATCAGTGATATGAAAGAAAACATGAAATCCTTCCCAGTAAAATTTGCAGATGACACAAAAGATAATAAAATGGTAAATACCGGGGAGTTGTCAGTTCCACAGATTGCATGGCAGCCTGGGCTCACCTGAATAAGATGTGTTTTAACACAGCTGAGCACAAAGCTGTCTATCTCATAACTAAGAGCACACATTCCAAACAAAGACAATATAATAAACTAGAAGGAGGCATATGGATGATGGTGGATACCCAAATTAATATTAGCCTACAGTGCAATACCTTGGCTAGAGCAGTGAAAAAGATCCTTTGATGTACAAGGAAGTAAACACGGAGTAGCAATAGGAAAGGATTATATAAATCACTACCGATGTTGAGACAGAGAATCTTTCTGTTTCAAACAGCATGTAACATGGTTCTAGTTTATTTCTGTGATCCCTGAGCATTCCCACAGGAGATACTAAAGGACTATACTAGTATTCAAACTAGAAATCCTCAATCAGCTACAAGAAGCATTCATATTCTGGGAAACTTGCCTTGCTAAAAATGAGAAACCTCTGTCAAAGAGGAGGGTAAATGATTACTGGTTTACTGTCTACAGATATTTAAATAGAGGGGTGGGCGGAAATGAGGAGTATCATGAATATTAAAGGAGAAGTTTTCAGCTTCTTAATGCTTGATTTTGCATGCTTCTGCTACATAAAAGTAGAAAAAGTCAGACAGAAAATAAGGTAACAATACTTAACTAATAGCACTGTTTATATAAAGAAAAGCAGGATTTTCTTTCATCTGAAGTTTTTATAATCAGCATTTTCCTTCTAAAAAAAGCAGAAGTTGCAAGACTATGTCAGTATCTTATATTGTTATTTTAAAGCAGATGAAGACAAAAAGTTGGAACTCTATCATTCAAAAGCATACTTAAAATGGTCCAGGACAGCTCCTGACACTTATTTGAGCTTTACAGCAGGTATTTAGCTAGCTCCTTATATTTGTGGGATAATTATTTCCCCTCCCTCAAGTTATGGAATGATCATTTAAGTTGTTAGTAAGCCAAATGAACTGCTCGCTCCTTTCCCAAGTCATATTTTGGATATATTTGGTATTAATGCTGCTGTATTTGTGCAAAGCAGCAAATTACCAAAAGAGCATGGGAAAAGTGAAACCTTGCTGAATACACAGAATAGCTCAGTCACAGATAATTTGAATTGATCTTTCCATTTCTGAAACCAGTAATATGACTTATGAATTCTAGAGAAAACAACCAAAACAAAACACTACAAAACCATACCATAAAAAACCCTTCAAGAAACTCCATAAAACAAATAACACAAAAAGACCCTTTTGTATTTGAAATGAGACAGACATGCAAAAGCAATTTTAGTACAATATCCAAAACACCTGTCTTAACAGGGAATTAGCAAACTGTGACATTGAAAGGGTGTGGTTATAGGACCTGAAGACCCAGACAGTATAATGAAGGTAATTGCCTAATTCATCAGTTGACCATTACCAAATTCACTTCAGAATTTGATTCAGAATATATATTACAATTTGATACTGCAAAGCTGAAGTGAATCTTCAAAATTTGTATTGACCTATAGACTGAACAGCATTTTCTAAACCTAAATATGGACTTTTCAGAGGAAGAAAATTTTCAGGTAACATGTATGCATCACACCTACTCTCTATCCAGGCTACTTTGAATCAGTGCAACATCTAACGTCATCATAATCAAAATATGACAAAATTTCTGTTACTAAAAAATTATATTTTTTGAGTGCTGTTCTCTCAAATGCTCCAATCAGACAAGGATTAGAGGTTCAAGTTAATACTAGCCACTGATCATTAATCATTTTAAAGTACCACAGCTAATCTCATTTCTTACCCAGAGAAAGCCCACTCATGTCTTACGTCCCCCATGTAAGGGAGACATTGGCTTACTTTTGATTGTGTTTTAAATTTGGGTAATGACACCTTTTTTTCTTCCTGCAAAAGACCTCTAGGACACCTCTGAACAGAGGACCCACAGATATGTTCAATACTACACAAAGGCAAGAGCAAACAGAGGCAGTGGTAATGGGGATAAAGTTTGTCCAGGCAGCCTCACACTGAAGCTGTAAGGATCAGTTGACTTATGTTAAAAGCCTGTCACATGAGTGTAGCCGTGGCTTCTCTGCCTTTTGCTGATAGAGAATGAATTGGGTAATAAGCTTTCAATATTTTCTGAGATGTCAAATTTACAAAGAGGAGATATCTAGAATCTTCTTCAAATACACCTATTAAATTCACTTTGTGAGAAGTAAAATCAAACTGTGAAGTGGATGGAACACTGCTGCAAAGTGAAATCCACTGTGGAAGAAGATGTGGCCTCTCCTTCCTGTTTTACTAGAGCAGAGCAAACTAAATAGCAGCTTCTTCAATTGTTCTCTCTTAAGTGAACCCCTAAACATGGGATCCTGGAGCCACTGTTAGACAAAATACTCATGTACCCTACAGCCTTAGCCTGAATGATAGTCCTGTTGTCTTACATGTTATATGTTTTTCCTGGAGCTAAAACAATTGTTTAAAACTACTGTATCTTTTCCTTAGTTATAGAGCTTCAGATAAGTCAGAATGTACAAACAAAAATTCTGAAAAACCTTATGTCTTTCTAAGTCAATTTATGAGGAGCACCACAGCTAAGAAACAAGATGGAGAAAAACAGCAACTGCTCAGCAATCAGCCTTTCTATGCTGCTTAAGTGACTATACTGCCCTGACCCAGCAGGCCCAGCTGCCAGGGGGCCTGAGGGTTCTAACCCACTTTGACAAAGGCTCTCCATTTGGAACCACCAGCTCCACTTCTGCACGGTTTTTACAGCTTTGTCCACCTTAAGGTGATGATGGGCACTGCAGACCACTTCAAGTACCCATCTTCCCACCTTCTGCACCTGACTGAATTCCCTCACTGGAAACCCCAGTTGAGCCTGTTAAAGGGTTTATATTCTCATTTGTGTTGACTAGTATGGCCACTAGATTTCTCATGTATGCAAACCAATCCTGCTTTTGTTATATCAATCTGATAAATATATAAATCTGAATCCAAGCCTTTAGAGGCTGAATGGACTAGCTTAGGCCTGCAGTCCTTTTTCTCATTTGTAGAAAGATTTATGTGTTCGATTCAACATGGAGTCTGATAGGAGCTTACTTTGGTCTATGAAGTTGGGATGTTTTGAGCATTTACAGGCTCAGGATGAAAATGTGTATGTAACCAAGCTACATGTTCCAGGACAGGTTGCTCCCCTTGGAGTGAAATCACTGAGCTTTCTTTCTACGTTCATTTCACTAACTTGCTGAGAAATAAAAAGCACTAATAAGACCATAGCTGTATTTGTGGGATTTAAATGAACCAGGTGTTTTCCTTACATCTTTATTCCATACTCTTGATTTCAGAAGAAATAGTTTACTGTAGAACTGTTCCCTGTTCTCTACATTCCTGAAGGGAAATATGACATTTAAGTCTCCTTAACATGGACAAGACAAAGTAAGGTAGAGATGATTCTTCCACCCTTGCTTGGGAGATAACACACAACAGCCACCCTGATGATACCCTGAAGGGTCATTTTGTGAAGTGACTTCCAGGCTGAGAACAAAAAAACCCTGAAATATCCTCTGCTTGTATTCAACAGGTCCCCACAGACAAGCAAAACCACTCCTTTTTGACATGCTAGTATCCTTTGTAATTTAGCAACAAATAAAATGAGAGCATGGGCAAGTAGCTCTGCTCCTCTTCAGCTGTCTTTGGAAATCATCTATTCATGCTTTGTTCACTGTTTGACACTCCAAAAAGGTGACAAAGAGTGCAAACCAGGGGTATCTGAGCAAGCAGAAGAAAGACTTTTCAATGTGGGCAGAGGGAAAAACCTTGGCAGTTTGGTTATAGAGAAGTAGTTGGAACTGAACAAGAAATATCTCTTTTTGTTGGCAATTTTGTTCGACATCAGAAAAGAAGAGCCTGGACATGCCTTGCTACAGCTGGGGGACTGGAAAGGAAAAAGGGAAATATTCAGGAATTGATGGACAGCTGTATTCCAGGCCAGTAACTGAAAAGCCTCTGGTTTTATCTCCATAGCTTGAGACAAGTCCCTACCACTTGTGAACATAGAAATTATTTGTAATGATTTTGAAGCTTACTTTAGATCTTTTTAAAGAGCATATTTACATGTTTAGTGACCTAAAAAAACCCCATGGGACCATGGCAACCATGGTGGGGGACAATTTAGGAGGGGAGCAATCTGTTGTCTTTTGCCACAATCTTTTGAAATTGTATGTTCCACTCCATTCCAAGTGGGGGATCCAGCTGCAGCTATGAGACTCAGTTGCAAGAAAATCATAAATAGCCTAGAGAAATATGTATAAGAATATTTACTATTTTGCTCATTTTGTATGTATTAGCTAACAATCATTGGGCCAGCTCCTCAAGAACTTGTGCCACAAAAACATTTCTGCAATTTTTTAATAGTACTAGAATGTATTTACTAATTCATACTTTTACAAACAGTTATTTCCGGTATTTATTAGCACTAAAATTTGCTTATAAATGTTACTTCCCCAAAAGTTTTCTGAAAACTATTTTTGCCATAGAAGCTCATGGTATGATCCTTTAAAATTTTTACAGAAAGGATCAGAATATCTTTATTTCAACAGCTAAGTAGCTTTACACAAAATACTTTTAGCATTTTGTACATGCTTAAGCATAAGTCTAGAGCAGGTACATGCTTAAGCAAAAGTCTAGAGTAGGCTCTCTGCATAATACTTCTTTTAACTTTAAAATGACTAGAGGGAAAAAAGTCAAGCTCCAAAATCCATGATTCTCTGTCCTGTCCTGCACAGCCAGCCCTTAAAATTCCCTTAGCTTTCAGAATAAAATAGTTTGCTGCTTTGAGCTCAGCCCAAAAATTATCCTGCATGAGAAAGGATTCACACAGCCATTTCTGTTAACAGCTAGTGGCATTTTTAGATCCATTCTTCCTTTCCCAACCCAATCAGGGGAGAGACTGAGCATATGAGATGCACACGAATATCTAGTACCAAATGTTCGTATGTCTTGAAACACTGGAGTAAAGGCTTTCAAAGTACTACAAAAATGGATAGATTTTCTTTCTTTTTTTTTTTTTTTGGTCTTGATTAATAAGCAGTTTTCAGCAACTTGTTATATTTTTGAAAATAAATTACTATGGTAATAAATTATCAAAAACATCCATTGGGAAGAAGACAGAAGGAATGCCTGAGAAGCCTTCAGCAGTGTGAAAGTAGAACCAAGAGAAAATTTCACTAATCAAAAAGGAGTCTATATCTTCTCCAGAAAGATCTAGCTGTTAGCTTCCCAAAATAATCCATATATTTTACAAGCAAGATAAACTGGGCTATAATACTTCAGAATTCACATTCCAGGAATGACAAAACATATCAAAATTCACACTATTTCAT
Source organism: Hylia prasina (assembly GCA_013397195.1). NCBI lineage: Eukaryota > Metazoa > Chordata > Aves > Passeriformes > Sylviidae > Hylia > Hylia prasina. The sequence goes on along the minus strand of VYXD01003062.1, from coordinate 1,858,879 downwards.
AGCCAGTCTGATTTTTGGATCTTGCCCTTTTTTTGGCAAAGTAACTTTCTTAGAAATTTTTATTTGCAATTGCAAAGGAGCATCAATTATTTCATTTTGTGGGCAGCACAGCTAGCTGGTTTTAAGTATACTGACTGTAAAGGATATCTAATTAAAAAAACCAAAATCAAGATAATCAACTACATTGCAGCATTCAGAGTGAAGCCATCACCGTATTTAACACTCATAACAAACTGTGCCAAGTTTTCTTATTTCCACAAAGTTTCAAAATCTTGAAGTTGTTCTAAAAACTGATATAAATATTGCACAACAAATCTGTTTCATACGTTTAAATAAATGAATATATTTTTATGCTTACTGAACTTACAGGAGAAGCAAAAACACTGAAATTAAGTTCTGTGGTGACATTTAAAATCGTACTAGGTGTAGACTGCTTCAGTTACCCTGGACACTGCCATTATTTAGAGAGATAGAAGGGAAAAGCCATGAAAAATTCAAAAAGTCCAGAAAATATTTATGTCCATGTAAATCAGAAATAAGTCATATCGCACACCAAAAGTAGCCATTCACAAAAAAAAAAAGCCAAGCAAGAGGTCAGATTTTCATTTTGGCTCACCAAGTTACACTGATGCTGTAATTATTTTGTTAAATCTAGATTGCTCTTTTCCTCTCACTTCTGTAAACCAAAACGATAGTCTTCATTTACATCGAAGTAACAGCTTTTACTGATGTGGTTGTACCTATTACTAAGAGAAAAGATTCAGGAAACAAGCAGCAGGTTATAGAATCAAAAGAGGGAATAAGAGAATATGGTCTAAAAAAATTGTAATGAGTATGATCACCCTTGCCAAAGAAACATTTTGTTTTAATGCAAAGTACAACTAATTTTTAGAATTTAAGGGGTTATTGGAAAATGACATGTTATACAGAGGATGATGATGGTAACACTGGTATACAAAACAGGAATATAGTTGGAGCATGAAAAGCAAACACTAAGTGACAGAATGCCATTTCAAAATCCAGTGAGACAACAGAGAATTCATAATGCATTTGCAATATATTAATTCAAAATCATCTGCAACACACCTGTCAAATATATACTCTTCGATTCTGTTTTGAAATAGAGAATTAAATCCTTGTTGCAGTAAAATAGAAACTTCACTGCTTGCAAAACTAACAGAAGTCAAGCCCTTTGCATTTGCCTGCCCAGAGCAATAGCATTTTTGTCAGAAGCACCAGTAACGATCTTGAGTTACGCACAAAAGCGGGCTCTGTTAGGGCAACGGACAAAGGCAAATGACTGCAAAGAAAGAGGACTCAACTTCAATTTAACTGTCCTGTAAGGTACATACTAATTAGCTGCAAAGCTATGAAATCCTAGCTAGCATGTTAAGTCTGCTACATGACAGTATAATTTGACTTCTTAAAGGATTATGCAAATTACAACTCATCATTCCATTACATGACTGAAAAAAAGTGACAGCTAATTTATACATAACACACCTTTCAAATCCCTAAGATGTGAAGCACCTGTGCAATACATTTTGCCTAGATTTTCTAGCATCTACACTCTTGTTTATTGCACTGTACAGAAGCATATCTAAGAGATTTAGTAAAGTCTTAGGGTTTTTTATTTGATTTTTAGCTTTTAGAGCACAATCCCAAAGAATTAAACAACATACTTCTGTCCCTGCTGGAGAGGTTTTGCACACAAGAAGTGTATGGTTTCAACACACGTGTAATTTCGGAATAGCAGGAGAGCACGAGCACTAAATGCACGAGCTAGAGGCAAGACTCACACAGATTTCAACATACTTCTGGTAGGTAGATTCACAGTAGATTCCGTCATATCGGTAGATTTTCCTACATTCTGATTGGTTGGGCAGAGGATGCTGGACAGTTATTCTGTAGAGGCATCAAAAACAGATAGACATGACTAGAGGATCTCTACAGGTAACTGTAATGCAGGACAAATCAGTATGTTGAAATTGATTTTTTAAAATTTACTTTTAAATTAAGTGCCTTTCTAATCTCTTTAAATCAACTGCCTTGTGCACATAACACCCACAGTTTCCACTTTTCAAAATTTGCACTGAGAGTAAACTAAACTTCAATTCTCCACAAGAATGGTGGCTTTTTTCCCCATCAAATAAAAGTGGAAGAGGTATGTAATTTTATAAATCAAGTTAATATTTCACATAGTTTGTATATATACAGTAGTGCTTATAAAATTGATTATTTATTGTTTACTGTTGCAATCCTTCCTCAGGCAGAACATTCATTTATGTCAGCTGGGAGTTTGTCCAGACAAAGACCAAATAACCCTCCAATTTAAAATGTCAACAGCAATTCTCACATTTGCACAGAATGAGGATGTTGTGGTATTATGAGGACTGTGATTGAAGGTGCTCAGCACCATCTGAATAATGCCATATGTTCTCGGATCGACTGAAAGAAAATGAAAGTGATTGGCAGCAATCAGGAGGTGCGCAGCATCTTGTAAAATCAGGCCCTAAAAGATTTGTCAATCATTTTCTTATTCATCCCTCCCCAGCTCCCTGTTAGCAGAAAATATAATTTGGCTATAAAAATTCAATGTTGTTTTTAAAATATACTTGGGAATTGCACACAAAACAGTACCCACCAATTTTCTTTTTTTTCCCTCCCTCTTCTCTGGAATAAAAACACATTTTAGATGCTTTTGTATCTTCCACAAATTAATACTTTTTCCCTTGTAATTTAATGGTACTTCACTGGAGTAAGGATAAATTATTTGAGAAATTTTACAGGTTTTTCAAATGTAGAATTTTAGGCTGTGATTTTTTTTAAATTCTAGTGAGTAGAGACTTATGTTATTATTTTTATAGTATTAACATTTACATAGCTCTGAGCTAACCTTGGGTTTTAAAATTGTTTCAACAGTAATTTGAGACTGCAGGTTTGAGAAAAAATTAGTGTACCATTCTCCAGCTACAAGCTCTATGAGCAAATGGAAAGTTATCTATTGTGGAAACTGAGGACCTTCCTCAACAAGACTGCGCCTACAGTGCGTCAAGTGCAAACAATTTCATGTCTTTGCAGCCCTGGCTCCTTAATCATTTGAAGTAGAAACCTGGTCTGAGCTGGCCTCAGCACTGTTTTTACCCCATGGGACCCCACAGGCAGAAGATAGGAGACGACTCCGTGATGAAGGCAGGACCAAACACCTTTGAATTCGGGCATATTCCTGCACGCACTACAACACTACCAGAGAAACTTATTTATTGTGATACCTGGGGCCTGTATGTTAGACATTTAAGCACCATATACACCACAAGAGGAAATTTAAGTATCTTAAAATGAGATTTGAACTACAAGTGCTATCTGCAGAGAACCACGTCAGCTAGGACAAGGGATGTAGGAGAGTTTCCTCTATGCTGTGTGTGCATGACAGATACAAACCCTCCACTTTGGGTCATACAGAAATGCCTACATCAAAGAAAATTCAAGCTTCAAAATCCTCAGTGCACCATCACACTGGCTGACAAAATGCCCACGTTTAGCTCCTTGTGCCATTTTTTGTTTCTGATTTTTTTCTTTGTTTTTTGCTTTGTGATACAAGACTAGGAGAGATGCCCGTTTTTACATGGTTTCCTTAAAGACATGGGAGAACAAGTCTCTCAATGCCTCTCAGCCAGCAGATTCTCAAACATACATCTTCCACTGCTCCAAAGATTACCACACTCCTAAAACGAGGGACTGTAACTCCTGCTAAAACAACAGCCCTAATAAAGAAAAAATAAAATCAGGATTCATTGGATGAAATAAATTAAGACAGTGGGAGCATGTTGCATTAAGAGTCATTCAAAAATGCATAGGCAATCCTTGAAAAAACTATCAGAATCCTTCCCAGATGAGTGCCCTTATCACAGGCCATCATAATTATTCTTTCTTCCAACCACTTCTTTGGCCAAACAAGTCTGGAATAGCAATACTGGTTATTGCTATTATTTGAGTAGTTATACAAGTGCAGCAGAATACAGCTCGCTCCAGAAAACCTTTATTCTGAAGTGGTTATAGTATTCTTCTGGGAAGGGGAAGATGTGGATTTGAACACCCTTGTGATTAAATAGGCCCTAAATAAGTATTCACTGCACCAAGCTCGTGTAGAATACTTGTCAGCCAGCTTTGGTGGGTTGGTTTGGTTTTTGCTCTTTTTTCAGATGACAGAAAAACTGAAACACAGGAGGTTCCATTTGAACATCAGGAAAGACTTTTTTACTGTAAGAGTGATGGAGAACTGGAACAAAGAGGTTGTGGAGTCTCCACCTGGGAGAGAGTCAACACCGACCCGGACATGACCCTAGGCAACCAAGTCCAGATAATTGTTTCTGCAACCCAGAGGCGTTGGGCAAGAGACCCTTTCCATCCTCAGCCATTCTGTGATTCAAGGCCAGATCAGAGATTTGAACTGTGAACCACAGCCCTACTTTATATCTAGTCAGAATTAGGTTGGAACTTTTTTGGAGAATGGGAAGCATTAAGTTGGTGGGGGGAGTGGAGGTTGCATTTTGTTTATAAATTAAGCAATATATAAGGCTCTATAAACATCATAGCAGTTGCTATGGGTCATGGTCCAAGCCTTCGTTTGCACAGCATAGAGCTAGATTCCACTTCAAGAGCCAAGATCTTAGGAACTTTTTGGACTCAGCCAATTGCCCAATGCTCTCTAAAAATTTCATTTAACAAATTATTTAACTCTCACTTATTCCCTCTCTGCTGAAACAGTAATAATAATAGGAAAAACAAAAAAATCATATCCCCAAACACCAAACTAAATAAGACATCAATGTAAATCTCTTAAAATCCCACTGACTTCATCAAGTTTGCATAACACCTAAGTTAGCACAGGATGGAGCTTATTGTGCTTAACCTGATAAATCAAACAGTCCTGAGACACTTTGGAATACATTTCAAAGTGAACATCAGATTTCTAACTGCAACCTACACCAATGCTTTGGGGAGAAAAAAAAATTCTTTTGTTTTCTTGTATAATGTTTGTCTCTTAATGTTTATTTTAGCGTGGCAAGTGTATTTCCATAAATGGACGTTTATGCTGAATAAAAATTATGGGTTTACTTTACGTATTTAAAATCTGCCAAACACCATCACATGCATTTGCCCTCTGTCCCAAGTATTTTAGCTGTCATTTAATAGATTTACATTTACAATTAATGATCATCCGGTAACTATGAGGCTACGGGTCAGAAATTAAAACTTCCTCACAGAACAGCATTCATTACTAAAACAAACCAACAAAAAAACCCCAAAAAACAACCACAAGCCCACAGAAAACATAAAAACCAGTTGCAAGAATTACTTACTAGGATCCAAAAAAAAGTTTACCAAGACAATCAGTCTTGGTCATGGAGTATTTTTTCCTCTCTAAAAAAAATAATTTTAGGCAATCTTCACCAAATTACTTTTGTTAACTTTTTTTACCATGTTATGTCAGCAGATAGAGTATATCTCAGGTTCCACTTACAAAATTGATTTTGCTGAAGATAAAACTGTATATTGGCTATTTACTCCAGGTACTGTATATTCTTGTTCTATTTTATGCTTTGAAATTGATTTTTTGTATGCTTCTCTGTGTTAAAAATTAGAGCACTGAAGAGTATTTGAGTCTGATCAATTTGCAGTGGTTAGCTCACCCCAATTTTAGTTGAATTTTGGCTGATTTGAGAGACAAACACCTATTCTCATGTAAGCTTTTAGAGTAAAAGTTGCCATTTCATAATAATAAAGGCAAAAATTAGTTTTATGTTATAACTATCTACATCCTTACTGCAGGCTATTTTTCAAAGAAGCCAGAAACATATCAGACAAAATGCCTACAAACACTGCATGAAACATAATATTTCACTTAATATTTGTATCCACTATTCCCTTAGGGGGTGTGCCGTAGGATGATGATGCTGGATGCACTCTCACACCTGACCATGGTTTTTAGACATTGCACACTTTCTCTAAAAAAGTTTAAAAGAATCACCTCAGATGTGAAAGGATTACAAACTGCTGTGTTTGCACATTAGACAGCTCATCTTCGTTTCTTTATGTGTCACTAAACTCTAGATGGATTCATCATAAAACTTGAGGTGGAACTTAAGTGCATTTACATACATGTGAAATGTGTAAGCTATGACTAATTTTAACTCACAGGGCAGAATTTAAATAATTAGTTACAAGAAGTCAAACTAAGGGAAAAAAGGAGGAAAGAGATGGTTAGAGGCAGAGTAGTAAATTGTTCCATTTTTGCAGGTAATCTAAATGCAAACTAGAAGCAACTTATCATGAGAATGGATTTTCCACCATCTGGTCAAATAACAGGGGATTTGTCTAGTGGCAAGCAAAGAATGGAATGATGTGAGAAAGATTAGCGGGCAAGTCCTACAGTTGGCTAAAATGTATTTTGTGCAAACAAGAACAGATGACGCCTTAACAATTACACCTGTCAAAAACTCCAGAAAGCAATCCATCTCTGAACAGCCCAGTTGAAAACAGGCTAGTTCATAACAAAATGAATTTTTTTAAACAATTGCCAGCCATAACAGTTTGATGCATGACAAGCTTAGGAAGTTGCATTCCACATACAACTGAAACCTTAACTAACTGGACCCTGCGTTTCTCTGATAAGTAAGGTATTAAACTACATTTAAAAAAAAAATCTTAAGTTAACCCATGTAAATAGCTAATAACGTAAAACAAGAAAATTTAGAGTTAAGCCTGACATGTAGACTCGGTAAATTTCCAGTATGTCCTGCATGAATTGGTCCAAGATGGGCTTTTTAAAAGTGGTCTTTTTTGGGGGAGTCAAAAATACCAGATAGCTTCTGGACTGGCATGCCTTGCACAGAATCCAGACAGTTCCTAGAATTAAAGGTCTTTCTAAATACAGATGTGAAGCCTTAAAACTACTACCTTATATATATCCTGCCAGAAGGGAGAATTCTAATAACGTTTTCTGTAGAGATAGGATTTCTTTCTTCAGAAAAGATATAATCTCAAGGAGCAACAGTATTTTACACCAATTCCAAGATGATTTTCTTTTAAATTAACTGTTTATATATGCACCTAATATTTCAGCATCCAAACTTGCCATGTATTAATAATTTCTTTTTTAAAAAGTCATATTTCCCTGCAGAAGATGGAGATTATAGGTCATATATCTATTTGGAATGGATGGTGACACAAGACTGTCCCAGAATTAATTAAATTTTTTGTACTGTTTGGTCTCTGGCTTTCAAATATTCAAGCAGAACTTGTTACTTCATTAAGCAATTTAACAAAGGGATTTCATGAAAGAGTTCACAGAAAGTCAACCTAATGTACTGCTGTCAGCAGACTCTAGCACGGCAAATCAGAGGAGAGCTTGAGGGGCTGCTTTCTTCTTCCTCTTAAAAGACCATGGAGATGATTTGGGGTGGTTATTGATCTATTTTGAATTTTTTTCTCTTGTGAGAGAAACAAAGAATAGCATTTTGCCGCACTCCAAATTCAGAAAGGCCAGAAGAACAGCTATGGAGCAAACGGCAATCAGCATTATACGTACGCTCTTGGTCAAAGACAAAGCTGGGTCAGAGGCTCCCTGTTGTCTTGGTATGGATGAGAACTCATTGCATGTGCAACATGGGAAATAGGAAAAAAACACCAAGTATTCTAATTGCAGACTTCACAGTTAGGAATTAGCTGACAGTTCTTACTCAGGACGGCAATCTGAAAGTCCTTCTGGGTTCTTGAGCTTATTTTTTGTGGAGACTTGGTAGGCTGTAGTTAATTTTTCCCCCTGCATTTTTGCTGCATAACTGATAAGGTCGAGATCTGGTGCTACAGTTAAATTTAATTTCCAAACACTGATATAGTTATCCCCATTATTCCAAAAAATATTTGAAAATAAAACAGATATCATGGAAGAGATACCTTTGTATTCCTTTTGTTCCTGTCTCCTAAAAAATTCCAAGAAAATTCTTGGCAGAGGTCAAGGTGTTACATTTAATCATGTGGTTCACACAGTGCTCATTTCTGCTTCTTTTCCACACCTCAACAGATCAACAATGTATTTCAAGCCTGTAGTAGTAACACAGGCTTGGTGTTGGAAGGATTTTCGGTGCAGGAAAGCTCTTACATTCAAGGATTTAACTCCTAATTAGTAAAAACAGTGTGAATGAGAGCTTCCTCCCTCAGAACTAATAAATCTATTCTGAACAAGGTAGTTCCTCTATTTTACCCTACAAATATCAGCATGGTAACATTGCTTCCAGAGGACAAGGGTTTTTTCATTGAAAATTTAGGAATGAAGAGTGTGAGGGTTTAGATTCAGACAAGCCTAGGCCTCCAAAACTGTTGATCCCTGGGAAACATAATACTCAGCTACCAATCAAGTTACATGTGTCTACTTCAAGGTTTCTAATTACTGTGATTTTTTAAACAAGCATTAAATTATTTCATTAGCATTTTCAATTTTGTGAGTATAGAATATCCAGAATTTTATCACCAAAAAAAAAAAAAAAATAAAAAAATTGCCTCCCACCATAGCCAAAACTTAAGAAGATGATATTGGAAGAATATATTGCAGAAACTCAGATGCAATTAAGTCTTCCAAATGAAAGTTTGTCTTCTGCAGTTTGATCTCTGACCAGGTTTTCCCCTATATTATTACTTCAGCTTTCTATATATCCCCATATACTCTTCCCTTACTTTCTTATTTAATTTCTGTGCATAGACATGTTTAGAAGGAGGTCCTACCACTTTTTTATTCAAGCTACACACACAAGTAACTTAATTGATATCATTATAGTTGTACTTTTCTCTTTAAAACTGAGTATTTAAAATCTAAAACATGAGATATGGTATTAGATTTCTTCCTACCATGTGACAGAAGCCTGAATGATTGTAAGCCAGAGAAGAATGTTGACAATTATTCTGTTGTTTGACCAATATAGAGAGAAAAAAAGGAGGATAATCTACCTGGGCCTTCTGTATGACACTTGGTATCTCTGACACCCGTTGAAAAAAGGAAAGGGCTCAAGTAGTCAGGCCATCACTAGAATCACCACTCATCTCTTCCCCTAGTCTGTACATTAGTCAGAAGAAAAAAACCTAAATTTGTTTTTTTACTTCCTCAGATTTCAAGGATGATACAGAAGTGTCATAATGTTCCCTAAAAATACAATCAGGTCAAGATTTGAGGAACACCAGTGTAGGCTGAAAGAACAGACAATACCTCAGAGGCACATCTGCAATGTATGATAGAATACCATCAATGCAAACATTTGTTCTAGAAATAAGTGCCCCTTATGGTCCATGTGTGTGCCCACCTGCTGCCTAAACCAGAGTACTCCATGCATATCCCCAGTCCTTACTGCGCTGTACAGTAAAATACCTGAAGAGAAAATTAACAAGGCTTTGGATGACTTGCATGTACGAGTCCCCACTCATCACAAAATTCAGGTTTAGCTTCTCTGCTATCCTACTCCTCTCTTCTCTGTCCTTACAATTGTAGGGAATCATGAAGAAAAAACACAAGAAGATCCAGCCAATCAATGCCTGGCTACAAGCCTAGTGTTACCAGCAGAATTCCAGGGTTCTTTTGATCATGGGTTGGTTTACAAACATCTGACCTGCTGGAAATAAAGGGCACACCTGTCTCCAAGGGGAAAAAAGATTTTTGCCCAGGAGTTATCAGGGTTCATTGAATGAACTTTAAGCTAGACTTGAAAGTAAAAACTAGGCTCACAACAGATAAGCCAGGAGTCAGCACATTGAGGTTTGAGGGATGTGCTGACACGGTCCTTTGGTCTGCCACATCAGTGAAGGGAATGGAGATCTCTGTGGTTATTGATGCCTTAGAAATCACAGAAGTGTGTAAGAATGGTGATGTAGGAATTCAGGCTTCTCCTCCCCAAGAAGGTGTTGGGACCAATAGCCCAACTGAAGTGCCTCTAACACCAATACACATAGCACAAGCAACAGACAGGAGGAGCTAAAAATGACCATGCAGCAGGAAAAGTACCATCAGATTTCTGAGGCTTTTCATCATGGAAACATGGTGGGATGACTCACATAACCAGAGAGGTGCAATGGATGTTCGTACATTCTTCAGAAAGAATAAGCTAGGAAGGAGAGGCAGCTGAGATACTTAATGGCTTCTTTGCTTCAGTCTTTATTAGTAAGACCAGTTGCTGTCTGGGTATCCAGCTTCCTGAGCTGAAAGACAGGGCCCTGGAGAAGAATAAAGCCCCCATAGTCCATAGGGAAATGGCCAGTGACCTGATAGATCATTTAGACATACACAAATCTATGGGGGTGGATGGGATCCAACCCCAGGTACTGAGGGATGTTGCAGAAGTGTTCACTAGACAATTTTCAGAATTTACGAGCAGTCCTGGCTAACTCTGGGGGCCTCAGGTGGCTGGAGGCTGGAAAAAGTGATGCCCACCTACAAGAAGGGCTGGAAGGAGGATCCAAAGAACTACAGGCCTGTCAACCTAACCTCAGTCAGGGAAGGTTTGCCATGGAGCAGATCACCTTAAGTGCCTGATCCCCCGCCATCACATGGCAAGGGATCAGGCCCAGCCAGCATGGGTTTGTGAAAGGCATGTCCTGCTGGACTAAACTAACCTCCTTCTAAGCTAGAGTGACCACACTCAGGGGACAGAGCTGTGGATGCAGGCTACCTGGACTCCAGTAAAACCTTTGGTACCATTTCCCACAGCATTCCCCTGGAAAAAGTAGCTGCTCATGGCTTAGGTTGGTGTTCTCTTCACTGGGTAAAACTTTGGTTGGATGGCCAAAGCCATGGAGTGGAGGCGAATGGAATTAAATCCAGCTGGTGACCAGTCACAAATGGTGTTCCCCAAGTCTCAGCATTAGTCCCAGTCCTGTTTAATGCCTTTAATCAGACTGCAGATGACAGCAATTTAGGCAGGAGTATCAATCTGCTGGAGGACAGCAAGTCTTTTCAGATGCATCTGGACAGGCTGGATCAATGAACCAAGGCCAGCTGTAGGAAGTTCAACAAGGTGAAGGGCCAGGTCCTACTACTGGGTCACAACCAGCCCAGAGAGTGCTACAGGCCAGGAGAAGAGTGGCTGGAAACTGGACCTGGGGATGGTGGAAGACAGCAGCTGAACATGAAGCAATGTGCGACCAGCTGGCCAAGAAGGCCTCTATCAACAATAGTGTGGTCAGCAGGGCAACAGAAGTGATTGTCCCCATGCTGGACACTGGTGAGGCCACACCTCGAGTGTTGTGTTCAGTTCTGGGTCTCTCAATGCAAGAAAGACACTGAGGTGCTGGAGCGTGTCCAGAAAAGGTCAACAGAGCTGGTGAAGGCTCCAGAGCACAAATCTGATGAGGAGTCTCTGATGGAGCTTGGGTTGTTGAGCCTGGAGAAAAGCCTCAGGGCTTTTCACTGTTATCACTCTCTCCAACTACCTGCAAGAAGGCTGTAGCAAGGTGGGATCTGACTCTTCTCTCTAGTAACAAGCAAAAAGACAAGGGGAAACTGCCTCAACTTGGACTGGGGGAGGTTTAGATGGAAAATTAGGAGAGACTTCCTCACCAAGAAGATGATCATCTAAGAAAATGATCTACTGAAAGAGGCTGTCCAGGGGAGTGGTGGAGTCATCAGCCACAGAGGTATTTAAGTGATGTGTCAGTGTGGCACTTAGTGACATGGGTTAGTGGTTAACTTTTCAGTGTTAGGCCAGCAGTTGCACTGGACGATCTTAAAGGTTTTTCCCAATATAAAAAAAGTCAATGGGGATGCTTCTTATAGTAAAATTGACAGTAATCTCATCCATCTAGAAGGACTAAAAGCATTTCTAACATATTTGACTATTAGAAAAACTAACCAGCATATCCAGTCTTTTTTTTTTCCCCCCCTTTCAATGCACTAATAGTATAAAGAAGAACCTACTACAGCAATTATCCATATTGATTATGCTGCTTGGGTCTGATGTTCTGCTGCATTTCATAAGCACAAAGTATGAACAGTTTTGGAAAAAATACCTGCCCTGAGGTTAAAATTGTTTCAAAAGTGCATTCAGGTATTAGTTGGCTCACATTTACTTTAACATGCATAGTTCTATCACTTTTTTTTAACTTTTCTGAAATTTAATACTCTTTACATAGAAATCATCAGGTACCTCTGTCTAGGGACAAGATACTAAAACCAGATAGTTTCTTACATAGGAACCTGACTTCATATCGATTAAAAAGTAAGCTTAGCAACTGCTTTCAAGTTAAGCAGTTGAATAGTTTTATAAGCCTTGTCCTGTATCTTTTGCAACTAAAGACATCTGCAGTTGAAAAAGACTATGAGGTGAAGCCCAGGGTCAAAGAGCAGGTCAGCAGCAGACAAAAATGAAGTGAGGTCTTGAATTTCCAACCCTTGGACCATCCCCTGCTGAAATAGTGAATGTTCTCAATACTTTAGCATGTGTCAAATCCATTCTGAATCTTTCTGCATTTTTGATATAAAGAACGTAGAATGCATTGAAATTCAGTAATTGATCATACAGTGTAGGGAGGAAGGTTGACATTATTTTTGTATTCTTAAATTGTAAACTTTTACTTTACAGCCACTTGCATCTCCCATTATAGGAATAATAAATAGGAGGATCCAGTGTATATCACTATTTTTGTCATGCATTTCTCATTTTATTTGCCTTGATACTTACCCAGCCTCTTTGCATTAAACATCTGTAATTTTTGTAACTTCAAACTGACTGCTATTTCTCAGTGATCAGAACTGAGCACATTATTCAAGTGATGTTGTAGCATTGATCTATATAGCACAATATATTTTTTATAATGCTCACACTACAGTATCATTAGATGCATTTTCAATACAATTTTCTACCCCATCCCTCAACATTGCTTAACATTTTGTTTGCTTTTATGTTTAGTGTTGCACACTAAAGCAAAGATTTCACTGAGCTGTCCTCAGTGACATCCAGGCATATTTCCTCTAGGTTATAGTTAATTTAGAACCCAGCAATGTGTATGAGTAGTTCAAATTGTTTTTTTCCAATGTGCACTACGTTTCATCTGTCAGCAATGACTCATTTGTCATTATGCTGCCTGTTAGTTCAGTGAGGTGCCTCAGAAGTCCCTCACAGTTCTTCTAATTTCTACAAACCTAAGCTGAAGTGAGCTTTTCCCATATCTTACTTTTTAAAATACTCATAACTGTATTAAATTTTCCTCAAAAAAATGTAATGGGGGACATAGTCAGAAACTTTTAACAGTTTAAAAAATCACATTTTTTCTACGTCTTGATTAATATTTTATGACAATTTTCTAATTGATTAGAAAAGCATTTTTTTAAGCATAGAAATCATTCTTGTTTCTTCAATAGACAAGTTTTTCGTAATATTTTTGCTTTCAAGACATTCTGGATGTTTTACTGTAAAACACTCCTTGGTTAGTTTTACTCATATTGTTACTGGGAATTTGTAAAAATATTTGAACACTCATTTTGCCATTGAGACAAAAGGGAATCAGTAGCAGAACTAGAGCCACAGAGCTAAATGCAATCTTCAGTCCATAATCTAAGTGGTCTGAGTAAGCCTGTAGGTTTTGTTCCCTGACATATGAATGAGGAGAAAAAATACAAACTGCTGATGCAATACACCTTTTTCTATAGGTTTAAAGTCCTTATCCTCAGTGCCTCAGTATATGCAGTATTTTTGCTGGTGGATTAATGTAATTAATACTCATCCATTTCTGCTGGCAGGAACTCCTAGGACAGTATGATGCATAAAGCTCTTATGCATAGCTCTGCAGAACACAGGGGCAAGTAAATTTCCAGCTGTACATCAGTACCAGATATTTTCAAACACCTCAGATGAGGGGGACAGTCCAGTTTGGCAGGCTTCTCTCAGAAATTTTTTCCTCTTTTTAATAAAGAAGAAATTAATAATTTGTCTCTAAACCCTTTATATGATCTTCATGCTGTCATTTTGATATTTCTGTTTCAGGAACAAAAAGTAAACAGGTAAAACTCATAAGTAATATCTTGACACATGTATTCTATTCATTATAACAATTAAATTTACAGAGATAGGGAATATGCTCCTGAGAATAAGCTTCCTGAAGTTTGACTTGGGCTAGAGCCAAAACATTTCAGGTTTAGTACTCAGGAGTATTATTTAGAAGATAAATTGCTTGATATCAGATTTTGGAAAAGGTAGAATTAGCATCAAGTCTTGTTGCACAGCAATTCATTGGAGGGAACATGCTCTGTATTACTCGCTCATATTCACAATAATAATTAAAAAACAAAATAAACCTCTGGCTAAGGGAATTTAGCTTTAATAAAATGTTTTGAAAATGCTGTAAGGGAGTATTCCATTGAAGGAAAAGTGACAAATACTTTCCCCTTTATTTTTATGTTATAATATTTTGTGGCTTCAAGACTATACAGTCTTAAAAGATTTCCACTATTAAAGTTGATTATTCCATGAACAGGGGACCCCATTATTGATCTTGAACTTCTGAGTGACAAAAACAGCTCTTGAACCACTGTGCAGCAATTCCTCACAAAATACACTCTTGCAAAAAAGAATTACATACAACTAAAACTGTTTGTATGAAGAAACAACAGCAGCAAGAAAATACAAACTGCTTATTTTCCCTTTGCTTACTTGGAGACTAAGCTTTTCCAGATGTTGAACTTATGCTCGTAGCACTACATGTGCAGGAATGTGCACACACACCATTCACATACACACATCTGAACAGGAATTGACTAGTAAGTGACAAAAATTCTTCCTCTTGTCTTGCAACTGCAATTTTCATCATGAGTATGTAAACGTTATTTTTATGCAACACTGCAAGCAGCCATATCAGTTTGTGTTTGTTTACAGATAAAAGAACATGGGTTCTATTACTTGAAACTACACTACTGCACACACACCTATTCTTCAATATTGGGTTGAGCTGTATGTATTGCATGATGTCACTTCATTCATATTTAGAGTACAACACAATTTTTAAATTACTTTTAAAAACAAAACCAGATCAGTCTAAAATTAATTATAATAAGCCTGAAGTTGTACAGGAAACTGCAGATGTCAGAGAGAAGTCAAAAAGGATGATGCTGAAGTAAAAAAAATGGTCTCAGGAACCAGTACTCAAATATATCAACTCCTCACTGCCTATTGCTGGCTTGGACCTATCCTGAAGGGCATCTTTCTTGAGATACACCTCTTTGTGAACAGGGAGTAAAAACATAAGGCCATCTAAATGTATTAATGGGGAGAAAACAGCTGGTGGCACTGAAAGCCTCAGAGAAGAAGGCAGTACAAGTGCTTTTTTATCTTTTAAAATGTGTTTCAACTTGCTAAGAAGGGGGAAAGAATAAAAAAAGCTTCTCAGCAGCACCACCTGTTTATTTTACTTTTGATTCCCACTTACCTGATTCTTGTGAGGCCACTTCAGCATGTTTTAAGAGAATTCCTAAAGCAGCTTGTTGTTGTTGTTGGTTGCTTTTTTGTTTGGTTGGTTTTTTATTGTTCCTTTTTTCTTAATACTACTACTGGACAGTGATACTACATCAATAAGCATGTCTTGAGCCTCTGCATTACAATGATGTGATTATATTTTGGAAATGTGGCGAGTTTTACACCACCCTTCTGGTTCTATTAAACAGACTCCATTACTACACACCTCTTGTTCCCCAGATTCTGACAATGTAAGAAATCTAAGCTGGTAACAGCCAGAATGAATACATGAAGAAGCAATAAAAGGATTAGATTATTTATACGGCTAAATATTGTTAATACATATAGAGATTACAATGAAATTAATAAGAGAATATTGCCAAGAGTTTCATAAATAAGTGAATTCCAGACAGTCCATTTATCATTACAGGGCTTAGCATTGCTTCGTAAACCACATTATGTTGCAAGTTGTTTTTTACTTCAATCATGATGGCAAAATTACTGGAGTCACTTTTTTTTTTTTTGGGGGGGTGGGGGGAGAAGAATAGCAGAGGAATGCTCCATTAAGAGGCATTCATTTTATAATAGAAATCCATTGATATCCTATTTCCTACCACAAAATTTTGGAAAAATGAATGCTTATCCAGCAGTTCATGCAGTTTCTTGATTTCAAAGCCAGTAAAGGCTATTAAAGTAATCTAGCTAATAGCACAATAGACTTTTTGGTGCAAGCATAAACGCCCATTATATCTTCAATTTGTCTTTGCTTTCAGTAATCCTCCTGTAAATCACACTCAAAAATAAATAAATAAATCTTCAAAATCCTGATATTTCATGAATCCCTACTCATCAGCAATCAGGAATGGAGAATGCATTTTCCTTCTCTTTTGATTTTTTTTTATTATTATTTTTAGGCAAAGCATTGGGTTTTGTTTAGTTTTGAAACAGCTTTAAAATATCTTGTTTCAAGAACAGTCTCCTTACTTTAAATGTAGGCATTGGCTAATATGCTTTTACCTTTGAAAATTCATATATTTGTAAAAAAAAAAGTGTTGTATATAGTCAATGATAAAATCAAGGAAAAATTTGTGGCCACTTAAAAATGCTTAATTATTTGCCACATTTCTCCTCTTCAGTAACAACATAAACTTTATCAGCTACATTTAGGAGCAGAACTCCTCTGTCTTCTCAGTGAGGAGTTATTCTGGCTACAAACATACTGCACATGCTATTGAAAGTGTTTAATAATAGAAGACCATGCACTTTCATGTAATTCATAATTAGAAGATGACTACAACAGCATTATTTAAAATCAAGCCTTTGTTATCAGCACCAGTTTTAGACAGAAGCTGAGAATCATTTGTGAGCTGTGGCAGACCCAGACTGTTCAAAGCAATTGCTGTTCAGCATGAAAGCTGCAATGGAGGTCACAGAACAGGTCAGGAGGAAAGATAGTGTATCGATTTCACACCAGGAATAGAGGCGAAGCGAGGGCCCACTGTTGCTGCATGTGATGTATTTCACTTCAGTTTAAGGCACATTTCATTCCAATTCAAGAGGGGGTGGGGAGCAAAGGGTGAGCGGATTTCACACTGAATCATGATGAATTCTGGACTTGTGTATTCCAGTAAATATCTCCTTCCTGACATTAAGTATTTCTATAGCAGACTGAATACAATGGAAATTAGACTGCAATCAGATAGCAGAAGAGGACTCCTGGGGGAAAAAGACCCAACAAAATAAAACTAAAACACAACCCCAAAGAAAACCTGCCACTAAAAGCTACATAAGATTAGGTCTACTGCCTCCCAGATCAGTATATACAAATCTTGTCTCAAACCCAGAAAACTGTTACAGATGAAGTCCTCTAAAGAAACTGTACTTTGTTCCAATATTCACGCTGCTGAAGACAACTTTATATGATATTCTAATATTTTATTAAGACATCATTAAGTCACATAAACCTAAGCCAAAGGGCTTCAAAAACTAAAGGACAAAGTCTGTTCACACAAACCTCCCAGCTATGCAGACACAAAGGCACACTCACTGCAAAGAGAATAAAATCCCTGAAAAAAATATTTTAAATGCATCACTATAATAAACTTACTAAAAAGTGGTGGATAATTATATTTTCTTTTCATTTAATATGATAATATAAATTGATATTCCAAATGACCCTGATTACTCCAGCTAAGGATATTAGCTGCTATCCCTAACTGTTTTATAGAAGAGTGATGATGATTATTCATACTTCATTGCCTAGTAATAATGGCCAACTTCTGCTCCAACTCCTTTTTTAATAAATAAATAAATAGAAAATAAAAATATCCATTCAAATGAGGAAAGCATTAACTGCAACTAGAGGGATATGTCTCAAGTTACTTGGATCACAGGATAGCCTTGTTCAATTTTTTTTCCAACACTGAGAAACTTAATTTCCATTACTTTTGCCCAGTATGCTGTAAAATTGTCAACTTCTAAACTGTTCAGTCCACATACAGGGTAATGGTCAAATGCTAAGATTTTTATGGATAAAGTGCTCCCTCCCTCCTCTGATATTACTTTGCATAATTTGTTCTCTGAAAAACCTCCTCTTTTTAAACGCTGACTCTGCTCTTCTGCTTGTGACAGTATTTTACAGCTTTTCTAGATCTTTATATTGGCTCCATAACACCAGCAAAATAGCCAGACGCTGACATATTTCAGAACAAAAAAGGACTATATTTGAGACTGCACAGAGATTTCCTATTAAATTATTTATATTAGTTCACTTCCACGTCATTATTTCTTTTCAACTGTTCTAAGACATCAATGTCAACTTCTTGAACCCTCTCATGAAAGCCTTGCTGTCATCAGGGTCTATTTCAGCATCCTTAATTCTGCATAAGGAATCAGTTACCCAGCAAGTTTCCAATCACAAAGGGCCAGATGTTCCTCTCTGCTACATGCTGGAGCTGGCCAGACGGCCCCCTCACTAAAACTGAGGAGGGCAAAAGGTGG
This sequence comes from Hylia prasina, assembly GCA_013397195.1. Taxonomy (NCBI): domain Eukaryota; kingdom Metazoa; phylum Chordata; class Aves; order Passeriformes; family Sylviidae; genus Hylia; species Hylia prasina. The sequence goes on along the minus strand of VYXD01003062.1, from coordinate 1,840,391 downwards.
CTGTGCAGAGAGAGAGAGAGACACAGACAGTGAGAAAGAGAGCGAGAGCTACTAGCCTGCCACAAAACAGCTGAGGCTGTGGCTCACAAAAAGAGAAAAAAAAAACTCTAACAGTGGAAAATGTTATCAAATGGAAGTAAATGATGGTAGCAATCAGGTACTCCATGATCCACAAGGAAATATTATTAACTTGCTCTATGCAATTCCGTAAGAGTTACCCCTTCTAAACCATTTGTCAACTTTGATGATTGTGTGCGGTAGGAATGTATAGAAATCTCAATGCTGTGCTACAGAAATGTATAGAAATGTTCCACGGGCTCGAGTGAGGCTTCAGTGAATTAGCACCTGCTGGCTACAAAGTCAAAACCCACTAATGCTATTTGATCTACAGACTCCTGCTGACACCAGGCATCATGAGATTCTTCCTCCTCTGATATGTGGCGTATTGTTAAACTGCCTGTGATGGATCCTCTCAGGAACATCTGAAAGCATTGTGACAATTGTTTCCTAAAGACCATGAAGAGTAGAGTAGCTGCAGACACAGTTTCATGAGCAAAGACATCTCTCTTCATGGTGCTGATATCCTCTTCCCATTAAGAAGGGGCAATGCTAGCATTAAGATCTCTTTAGCTCACGCTTGTTACTGGACTTCCAGATAGTATCAGCAAAAAATATAGTAATTTTTCCATTTGCAATTGGACAGACAATTGCTATTTTTTAATGGACAAGGATCTTAGCAAGAGAATAAACCATTAAGACCACTGTAGATGAAGCTATTCTAACAAGCAGTTCAAAAACAAGCCACCTATAGGGAACAGAACATAAATCCCAAGTAGTTACCCAAAACACTCCAATCAAAATCGTCCACAGTGATTACCAGGCAAAATTTTAACTCCAAGCCTAATCTGAAATTCAGTGATATCAGTGACATAAGTCCTCCCCCTTGTTTTATACACCCTCACATTCCCTCCCCGCCCTGTTTTATACACCTCACATGAACATTAGCATGGCAGTTTTGCTTATTTGGGACACATCAGCTGAGACACAGGGAAAAGTGTACAGCTGTGTGTCTTGCTTTCATTACAGTTCAAGTTAAGCCCAAGGCTGGCACATGCCACTGAAAGGTTTGTGCCATGCATTGCTGCTGATACTCCTTGTTCAGGAAAGAATACATCAGGTGAAGCAGCACTGCACTGGGGGTTCCTCAGAACACAGCACCAAAAGCTGTACCAGGTACAGCCACACACTCCATGGCTGGGGAAGCGTGGCAGGAGCACTAACTGTACCATCAGCTGGAATGGTTTCTGTGGCTGTGGGCTGGGGAAGCTGTTCTTTCAGATTTCTAGATCCTGAATTCTTCAGTACTGGCACAATATTCTATAATTCCGACAAAGTCCTCCACTACCTCATTAACTGAAGTGACCTGTGCTGTCAAAAAAAGTTCACTAAAAATTTGAAGAAGTGTGAAATCTGAGGGGTTTTTTTCCCTCTTCAAGAATGTAAGGAATGGGAATGAGAAAGAAGAGAGAAAAGCAAAGGAGCTTAGGTTAAGTTCAATTAGCAGTAGAGCATACTCTGAAAAGGTGTGTGCATAAAATACAGGGCTCAGGGAATAACAGTGGTAAACAGACAAATTAAACTTAAAGAGTCTTTCTAACCTCTCATATATATGATTTTTTTAAATATTTACTGAGTGTAAAAAGATCAGCCTTAGACACTTGCAATGAACATATTAAATGGCCATATTGCATATGTGTTAATTAATACTAACCCCTCTCTGGATAGTGGAAAAAAAATAATGCAAAAAATAAATCCATATAAACCCCATAGCAAAAAAAACAAAAGTGTTTACAGACACAATATACATGCTTTTAAGCAAAGTGAGCCTGGCAGGTGGGTGTGTTCCAAGTAAACTGCACCACCATTTACTTTCTATATGGAAACAACAATCTGAAAAAAATGATACTCAATCAAGTGCAAAGCATTAAATTGCATCTTCTACTTGTTAGATGCTTTTACCAAAACATTCAGCCACTTCAGCAACAATCTCATCTAAACTACAATATTTGGAGTAAATGGTGTGAATAGAAACTTTTAGTTCTACACTAGGCATTTTCACAGATTGACCTAAAACACAGTGAGCTTCTGCACAGTCGACTTAACCCCTAGCCAAGAAGTAAATGTGCTAGAAGTGTCCTTTACAACACTGTATATTAATCCACACCATTTTTGCTTGTGTTTTTGTGGTGTTTTGTTTTTTAAAACAAGGGTACCAACACCCAACATATCTCAGTTACACAAAAATATGTCACCCAGTTCTTTTGAGAATTAAAGAATTTCACTCAAAGCCATAAAAACAAGTGTTTTTTGGAAAAGTCCACAAATTATTTTTTCTACTAACCAAGTTAGTAGAACTTTGTCCATTTGTCCAAGCAAGAAGATCTCCAAAGATGACACTTTGAAACCTCGCAAGTGTTACTCATTCAAAAGAACGGCAAAAATAATTTTTGGTTCAATTATTTAATTACCTTTTTCAGCTTTACTGGGGTCTGTTTCTTTTTCCTCTATGTAACCATAAGAAGATTGTTGAAAAGTCAGACCTGAACTAAACAGATTAAAGTCCACAAAAATTCCCACAGGAACTCCCACCCAAAATATCCCCCACCTTTGATTCACATGTAAGAAACTCAAGTCCTGAAAAGAACTCTGCAGCCTGACAGTTTGAACTCTGTGGAGGATCACTTAAGGAGTACATGTAATTAACCATAATTACACATTATCATTCTCAGTTTAAAAAGGGAAAACAACCAATATGGGTTCTTTCTGGCCTCTGATTTTGTCCCCTGTACCTTAACAATAATTTATTTGCACTAAGAGACACCGTAGTAATAAACTGAGATTTCCACCAAGTACAAGTAACAAGACTTGGTTCAGAACCAATATCAGAAAAACTGATCACAATGTTGCAATTGCTATCTGCTGGCTTAAGGATGACTAAAAATGAACTACTATTCTGTTAGAGCAAAACACTCATGGACTTTATGCTTCATAAAGACGACTGCATGGTAATGAATATTTTTAGTATTGTCATTTATTGAAAGCATAGAGAGTTTATAGCATAGATTAGTCCTTGCAATTCTGAGGGAATGAACACTTCAATAATGTATAATTCAAGGATGAGAAGGTTGAGAACAATGGTTTTGAACAGATACTTTAGGTCTTCTGGTTTAGAAGACATTTCAAAACAAAACAGTTTTCGTAATCCCTTGGCAGAAGGGGGAAAAAAGCAAAGAAAAATCTGAAAGACAAGCAATGTACTTTTTATGTAATATTAAATAAAACAATGCTCTTTAAAGAAAAAAAAAAAAACCAGCATGTCTTTCACATTTTATGTCCTAAGTAGGTTTAAGTACTGCCTATTACTTGTCAAGAATTCAATAGCAAATAGAAACTTTCCAGGTTGACATGCTGGGGCAGACGAAGGTCATTCTTTAAAGCATTTTCTCCCCTGAGAGGAAAACCTGGAAGGATGCTGTTTGAGCAATTTATACCAGGCACAGCAAGTCATTAGATGTCTGTGCTGCAAGTCTGCCATAATCCCAATTCCACAGCCATATGTGGTTACCATGGTGGGAACCAGCTCCAAAAGCCAGTAAAGTCAAAGGAGCTCAGAGGTGTGTATTTTCTTCTTGATGTGCTGAGCAGATATGGGCACTGTAAATCTTGCCCAGAACAGCAAGGCAGCAGAAAAGGTGCACTGCAGAGATGAACAGCACACATTATTTTTCAAGACAGTAAATTTTTAATTTTGGAGGGGGAGACATGATTGTGGACGGGTGTGGGAAACACTAAAAGTAAAAAGGATTTTTAGGAGCTGAAAAAGCAGGCCTCACACAGAAAAAGCTGAAAACTCAGAATCTGCTGCAAGTGAGAAAAGTTTGGAACTAGAAAAGATAGAGAAGGGAGGGGAAAAAAGCAATTTGCAGGAGGAAAACATTCTTTCTGATTAGTGTTTTAATGAGAATTGTTCTCCTGGTTCAGTTTGACTTCAAAACAAAAACTAAACAGTAAGGAATCCCAAAGTATCTGTAACTACTATACTCTTAATTTCAGAGTCAAGGGACTTCTATTTTAAATAGCCAACATAATACAATTCTTGACCTGTACTTTGTAAATACTTAAACTCAGCATTTTTGGAAAACCCAGCCATCCAGGAGGAATACATGAGCTTGCAAATAACTCCTTTTCTCGGAGAAGGTTACAAAATGATGCAAAGATGTCCAGCTTTCAGTTACAACAAGCAATACATGATACAGATTTACTCATACAGAACATGACCTTATTCCATTTACATGGGCAGAATTTCAAGCCTAATACAGACCTACACGACTAAAGAGGAACATAGATGAATCTATTAAGTACATACTGCTGATATGCCCACAACATGTCGCACTACCTACTGTTTGATTTTCACTGTAAATTTAAAATCACACACACAAAAAAGCATTTCACCTAACAACAATGGTGTATGGACTATCCTCCTTCTCTCATGGCTCTTACTATCCAAGTTGACACACGTTCCTCTACTTGCCAGCCCCAAGGACAGCCCTGTCTTGGATATCTCAGCCAAGGCAGACACTTCCCTTCTTATCATGGACTGCTTTACTGGCCTGTTCAGAGTCCTTCCTATGCCTCTAAGGTGTACAAAAGGAGAGCTAATCCTCAAGCTTTTGACCAATTTTATCCTCCCCACTCTTGTGGAATGGTTTTGTATTCGTAGGTTCAGTGTATCTGAAAAAGAAAAAGCTCAGGAACAGAACTGTATGCATATACATTATTATTTTTAACTCTCAAACTTCTGTACAGAATCTCTACATTTATATACAAGCACAATATAATTGACTTAATATTTTATGGCCTCCTTAAAATTCTTTCCTGTAACATCTGAATTTATCCCTTTAGCTTAGGGAGCTATGTGAACAAATTTAATATACTCTAAGGATATCCTGCATTTCTTGTAAGTTTGCATATCCCAATTCTCTCATATTTCTAACATTGGGAAATTCATCAAGTTAAAATTCTATGGAAAAAGAAATCACTTTAAAAGAGGAAATCAAGCCACCAGATTCACTAAGACAAGCAAAAGTAGAAAGACAAAGCAAAACCACCATCATTAGCTGCATGCTATCCAATTATCTCCTGCAATAGTCTGTATTAGACAAGATACATACGACTATTTTAAAGGAGGCAGAAGATACGCTCAGTCTTGCTGTTTCTTAATTTTCTTGAGTATTATTTAGTCAAACAAAAAAGCATTTCTGCACTCTACATTTACTTATCTCTGCCATAAAATTTCAAATAGAATACATATCATGCCTAGAAATCTGTTTCCATTTACGTCAAACATCAGCTCATATATAACTTTATGTTCTTCTCTCAGTAGGAAAGTGTGAATGCTTTTGTCCACACAAAGACTATCCAATTACCTCTTCAACATCAAAGGGTCTTAAAATAAACTATATATGCAACCAGTTCAAACCTTAGGACATACACAAAGGAGACAAAAGTACCAAAAACAAGGGAGATTCTAACATACATATGAGCATTAAGGCACTGATATTAAATTTCTAATAGAAAATTGCCTTTAAAAAGCCTCTGCATTTCTATAGCTGTATTCTGGTTCTCCATGCATGGACAACATCCCACTGAAGTCAACATCAAAACACATGTACATTAAATAAGAATCCACAAGTGTCATTATTTTCTTAAAACAGAAAATTTACACCACATTCCTAGCAACCTGAGAGCCCACCACCACATAATGAACTTATCACAACTTCCTCAAAGGTCAGAGTATATATTCCATTTTTCTCTTTTTTTCAAAGCACACCCATGGCCAGAAACTAAGGTCCCTGGCATATTTATTATGAGATGTCTAAACGTGTAGAAGCAGTATGTATGCATATACACACATGCACCTTTAAAGCATTATTATAAGGCTTCCCTTCCAGTATTATTAGCAGCTGCTTGCATATATGCAACTTCTTGTCCAGAGTGACAGCTGTATTTTCGCCTGTTTTGACATTGAGTCTGATCTGGGTGAATAGCTCATATCCATTAAAGTGCTATTACAACACTGAATGACTGCCAAAATACTTCCTGATCAATTTTAAAAGCCAGCTAGCTGTCATCATGTAATCGCAACAGCAGAAAACAAATCTTTGGGGAATAAAACAAGATTTTAAAACATTTTTTAAAAGCAGGGTATTAAGTCTAAAACCTCCAAACTATTTAAATAAAAATCACAAGCCGCAGCAATATCTAGGTAAAAATATCTGGGCTTTGAAAACTCATATACTTGCTACTGACAAGCATTCTAACATAGTCTCTAAATCTACCATTTCAACAACCTCTGCAGTTTGAATCCCTGCCATTACATAACTTAATAAACCAGCACTGAAAACAATCACCACAGAGTGTGATTGTGCTCACCATTAAATTTAGTTCTATAAAATTTAAGACTGAATTCAATCATCTTTGTGTCTTTGGTTGAATGACAGAAAACCAATGTGCTGGTTCAACTCCTTACTTCTGAATAGCTTTGCCATATGCATATTTTAAGTTTCAGTACAAACATTATTTATCAAGCACACTTGAAAGGCTATATAACTCAGAGACAGTTAAGACCACTTGAAGAGAAGGCACAGTTGGCACAAATTTGGCACAACTTTCAGAGATCCTGAGCAGCAGTGTATTTGTAATACAGCACATTAAAAAACATCAAAAATGGCTTGTAAGAAGCTAAATGTTCTATATGAAAGATGCCTAGTAAGACAAGTGTGCAATGCCCACATGCACATATAATGACTACTCAACGTATAGATGTCTTTTTAATTTCTCCTTGCTACACTGTTTTCTCCCCAAGTCTGTGCAGCATGCCAATTTGATGTGGTCAGTCTTTGTTAGTGAAACACAAAATATTGCTGCATCAAAATACATATGCACAAAATGAGCTCAAGGAATTGGACCCACCATCTAATCCATGAATATCCACACTGGCTCAAAAATGAAACTCTGTACTTGCCATTAGAAATACACCATGAATTAGAAGTTCTTTGAAGAGCTACTTGTGTAGCTCTACTCAAGCTGAAATATCAAACAACAACAACAGAAAAATGACCCCACTAAAACTACACTAGGTAAGACTGTCAACAAGCAGTTTTAGAGCAAAATAACTGAGTAACAAAGGGGTACGCTCTTTCAGTTCTGGTTCTCAGATAATTGAATTCTATGTTTATAAAGTTATAAAACCTAATTAGAAAGATAACTGCATTACTGCCTGCCAAAAATAATGTTATTTGACACTTTACAGTATAATAATAATAATTAAGAAATTTTGAAAGTGTTATTCTAGCCAGGGTGTTCACGACAAGAAACCTCTCTCTATGTAAAATGAGAAACTAGAGGATTAGAGAGGGTTCTGCAAGCACAGGTACAATATATTTTATCAAAGAGTGACAATTCAGATGTGAAAATGCTGAAGGTGTTTGCGCAGAATACATATTGTAGGACTTTACTGGTTTTGGCAGCATGTCAAAAAATGCAAACAGCATATGAAGGAACATTGACAGTGACTCCTGGATTTAAGGGACAACAAACATGTTTTCAGAGAAGCTACAGTGATGACATACTAACAATTTAATAAAAGAAATCCCTCAGATTTTGGTTCAACCCCAACAAAGTAGACAGAACCTAAGCAAATAATTTCAAACTCATTAAAATAAAAATATAAATAAAGGGACTTGTTCAGATGTACACTTATATTCAACCACATTTGTTTTTTATACTATAAACATTTAGTTTTAGAACAAATTTGTAACTATGCCTTAGGTCACGGAAGAGGAAATCTAACATGAAGTCCTAACTAACATTATGTCAGCCCTACATGAATACGGTTGTATTTTCATTTGTGGCTTAGACATTTAAGTAGAGAGGATCCTAATTTCCAAGTAGATCCTCTAACTTCTTTTTTTCTTCTTTTTTTTTTTTTTTTTGAATAGCAGTAACCTAAAGCTAGTTAATAACATTTTTATGACAAGTAAAATTGACTAGAACATTTATGTTAGTTTAGAAAAAACCAACATATTGTATAATATTTTCTTAAAAGATCTATAATCAACTTATAAATTTTACAGCAGTTATAGGTCTGGTTTTATTATTAAAATGTGTTTTAAAGTTTAGCTTAGGAGGATAACATTTTGATTAAGTGTTGATAATTCTGGATAATAGCACTAGATAAGTAGCAGCTGCATTAATAACTACAGTGGGAAAGGACTACTAGCAATCTGCATGTTTGCAAAAGGATTCTGAACTGCTAATATATACAGATTGCTGCAAAATCCAGTGGATGAAAATATACATTGCCTTGTAACTTGACATCAATAATTCTGCCTATTAAAAACATAATCACTATGCTATTTCTATGGCATAAATGTTCTGAAGATTTTATTCTGTTTTTAATAAAATTCTTATACTATCAAAACTATCATGGGTTTTCTGTCAATATGATTGTACACTAGAAGGAAGATATCAAGAACTAAGAGGCTGAAGAAAACTGATCTTGCATCACATCAAGCAAAGCCACTTATCAGCCAAGAGGGTCCAACTCAATAATAGAAGAGCTGAAATTCAGCATAAACTGGCTAAGTCAGCTAGTTAGCATTTATCCATTGACAACTTAGGAAGGAAGGCACAGAACACATCACAATGAACATCCCACTCCCAAACTGGCACGTTCCCCCAAATAGACTGGCATGTTGCCACAATGTTTAATCTCAGCAGGAATATACAACAGGAGGAACACTACAAACAGGAAGGAGGGACAACAGGAGCCTACAACCCTGCTTTTCTGTGATATTTGCAGAGGAAGGAGGCCATCATTTAAGATACATCCAAGTCACATGAGAGTGACCCCAAAGAAAAAAAAAAGACAGTGAACCTTCCCTCCACAAACACACATTCACATTCCAGGAGACAGGAATGAAGGGTGATATTTGACTCATGATGCCCAGAACTATCATAATAGTATTTGATACAAGCATGGAGTTACTATTAAACTAATTTTAGAGGTATTATAAAGAGTATGAGCCTCACATATTTATTGCCATCTGCCAGAAGTGATTACAGTACTAAGCGTACAAAACAGTTATTGGAAAACCTATCTAAACTACTGGCTTAGCAATTCCATTGTTAGGAAAGCTTCATGATGTAACACCCATCCTGCTCACACAGGTATTGACTACACACACACAACATTATATAATATAGCTAGCATAGTGTTAATAATGACAGTAGAGAGGACTTTGCTTTATTTACACAGTGTTGCAGGAGAAGTTGCTTATTACATCAAAACCTCAAGCCAAAAGAACATAGCAGAGAAATATATGCAATTCTGCAACAGTTTGGCTAACGGTCATTACAAATACCATGTCAAGCTTCATGCCAATTTTATTTTTTCTTTAATAAAATGAGCTTGTCACACTGTTCATGAGGGAGATAGCTGAGCCTCGGACTGCAAGTAAATACCAACACTAAAACCTCTTCCAGATGTGCAACTGCTCTCTGCAACACAGAGATATTTCTTAGCCTTTAAGCAATATGAATATGAACTACTAACTGAATAGAGTGACTGTCATGATAATTTACCAGGCTGGGGGAAAAAAAGTCAGTAGAGAGTCATGGAGTTGAGCATCCTACCAGGGATGTTTCACCTTTTGACCTTCTAGTTTACAATCTGATTGTTCTGAAATGCTGACTTGCTTGTCAGCTTTATAGGATCTGTGCCTGGGGTCTTCATCATGGAGATGCACAGCACAAACACATGGCCTCATTTCCTCCCTCAACATTCTTGTCTCTGACTCATAAGCACATAGCGTCTATCTTCTCAATATTACCTGCTTCCAGGGCAATTCTGTCCTCCCAGTTTGGAAAGGTCCACCTTTCCCTGCATTTCCCTTCCCTTAGTTATTTTCCTCCTGATTCAATCAATGCCTCACAGGGCATTGCTTCAGCTAAAGGGGAGACTGGGAAGACAGACATCACAGCTGATGGAACATCCAGCTGCTATCACAAATTGATATCAGGAATCACAATAGCACCACACAGTTTTTGGTTTTTTGGAATAATGTATTTTAAAATTAAGCTTTTCTGGAAGTAGTAGTGACTACTGTAACTCACCCCTGTTATTACACATGAAAAAGTCTCTACTGTTTTACTAACACAAGGACCATGTCAAAGTCTGACATACAACTGCACTTCCATTTATGGGTATCATTCACAGGACACTTAGCTTTTTTTTCCTTGGGATGTTTCCTATAGTATATAAAAGAAACAAGGAAAAAATGCAAGAAAAAACTGAATGGCTTCAAGCCTGGTTTTGTACTTCTGTACAGAACTTGGCATATACTTTCCCATTCCTCCAGTTCTTTTTTCAGCAAGAGCGATATTGGCCATGACACCAAAATGGACCAATATCATACTGTGTATGAATTCTCTCACTAAAAATGCCTTAACTTACCTATCACTCCAAATGAATACAACTGATCAGGTCTCAATGAGCATCATTCTAATGTATTAAGAAAGAGGATATGACTGTAAATAGCAGATAATGCTAACTTCCTCAGCAACAGAAGTCAGAAAAACACGCTCACTAGCCACCTGAAAAATTACAGTTAACTATTTAAGCTAATCAGCTAAAATACTTTATTTAAGTAGATCTCCTAGCACTTCCTGTTGAAAGAATTTCAGTTCCAGTTACATCAGAAGCCATCTTTGAATTAAATAGTAATGCTAATATTGTGACTCAGCTACCCCAAATTTATTTTGATGCCCTAAAATTTACATCTCAAGTGACCACCACAAGCAGATCTTGTTCCAAAGCCTCCAGACTGCTTCCTGTCAATGATGGTCCATAGCTTTGATAGTGTCCAGACCAGAGCAGGTCTGGGGCCACGTTGGAGACTTGCAGCCCAGCATCTCAGAGGTCTCTGGCACTGCCAGTCCTACGGACCTCTGGTCAAACCCGACACAGAGCAGACAGAAGGAAATGAGGAAAAAACAAAATGAGTTGGGATTAGAAAGCGCATAGTTCCACAACTGGATGTCTGTAGCTGAAAAGATAATACTTCTTAATTAAGCTTCCTTTTGTTAAAATTGACAACCAAGACTCAGATTTGTATACAAAATTTTCTATATTGGACAGCCATAAGGTATTGCTGTGTTAGCTACCAATCACTTGATAGACTGCTATGTGTCTCATGAGTATGGTTAGATACTGTTATTTTGGTGTAACATTTCAACAGTTCTGTAATTATGGGAGCACCCCCAAGTGTGGGCATGACATTTACCAAGAGAATTTATTCATTCATAGGTTGTTGTGAATGCAAACCTATGCAAAAGGGGGATTACAACTCACTTTGCAAGTTTTGGCACTGGTACCTCATCTATTCCATATATGTCTTGCCTATTAAGCTATCTATTACAAATACATTTGAAATTTGGAAGGGAAGCCATTCAGAGGGTCTCAGAGGCTGACTCTACACACTGGGTCACAACAACCCCAGGCACACCTAAAGGTTAAGCACAGAAGCGATTGAGAGCAGTCCTACAATGGACTGGGGGCAGTGGTTGACAAAAAATTCAAGATGATCTGTCAATGTGGACTTGCAGCCCAGAAAGCCAAGCCCATCCTGGGCTGCATCCAAAGCAGCGTGACCAGCAGGGAGAGGGAGGGGATTCTGCCCCTCTGCTCTGCTGAGACCCCGCTTGAAGCACAGGGGGCAGTTCTAGTGGCACCATACAGGTTTTCCAGAGAGGTTGTGGTTGTAGATGACTCAACTCTCTCATTATTCACAGCCAGGTTGAATAAGATGGCCTAGTGAGTTCAACCTGGTCTAGTGGGAGGTGTCCCTGGCCATGGCAGGGGAAGTTGGGACCAGATAATCCTTAATGTTCATTCCAATCCGTAACACTCTATGCCTCTATTCTATGAGTAATGTTATTTAGGCTAAAAAAAAGTTACAAAGATGTCAGATTTGATGAACTTTTTTTCCCCTGAAAAATAAAGGGCTACTCAGCCCTTTTTCCTGTGTGTACACAAATAGTTGTATGTTACCGTGGAACAAAGTAGGAAGGAAGTCTAGGCATTCTCCCTCCTGAAGTCTTGAAAAACTTCCAGTTACTGAAATAAAGTGTAAGTATGAGCCAACATGTCTACATTTATCTATACAGTGGAGTTAAATATCCCCTTTTCTATCTCCAGTCTAACTGGACTTTTTGTGCCTTTGTCTCCACCACTGTTCATATTCTTCATGCTGTCTACCCAGTCTGTACAGCAAACATTTAATTTTCTCTCTGCTCTGAGCATTTAGGTATTTGCATTGCTTCAGAACCTCTTTAAAGCAACATGTGTTAGTAATTCTTGCCTCAACCTCACTAACAATCACCTGTAGAAAAAAAATTAATAGAGTTCATTCCTACTTCAACACCAAAAAAAGGTCAAAATGCCTCTGTGGACTTCACCTGTCAGGTGAGGCAGGAGGTGTGTGTGGGGCAGGCCTGGTAAGAGAGGTCAGACAAACCAAATATGCACAACTCTTCATGAAGGCTGTCTTCTGCATGTTTCACATAACAATCACTTTGGATACCTTCAATTATATAACATGCAAAATGGCTTAACATGACTTATAAAGGAATCTAGTAGTAAATTACAACTGCATTTATTTCAGAGCTCCTTTTATTGAGTCAGGTGTGGGCGAGCTTGTTGTTTCAACATGCCAAAGTTATCAGCAGTGAGATTACCAGGAGTATCAAGAGAGCATGAAGTGGGTGTTGACACTCAGAACGAGAACTGTTAACACTTCAAAAGCACATCATGAAGCAATGGGACTGCAAAAAGTCCCTGCCCTCACAGCTCTCTGAACTTCAACACCCGAATTTAACAGCTTAGCAAATAGATGACAATAGGTGTTACACTCAAAACTAAGTGTGTAATCACGACTGGGTGTGTAAATCCTTTGCAAACTACCCAAAGCAATCTGACAATGTCCCTTTATCTACCATGCCCCCTAGTTTCAAAGTTACAAATAACTATTTGTAAGAGTTTGAGTTCATTACAAGCTATTGTACTTGTCAGCGCAAAAGAAAAAAAAAAAAAAATTGGAGAGGGAAAACCTTCATGCCAAGTCATTCTAGTCATTAAAGATGTATCCTTGTTATAAATAAAGTTCTGTATTTACAGTATTATAATTTTGCAATAACCTATTTACTTAGGATCTAACATTCACTGTTAGTATAGATAAAAGCATAGTGAAGTTTAGCCATGCAGTTGCCACCTATGATATGCAGATGAAGAATATCTGTAATAGTAAATAAAATTATTAATAAACTGTCAGTCCATTTGCAATAAAAAGAATATGTTAACTGTGCACTCATAGCTTCAGACGAGACTGTTTTCTATATCTTGTTTGTATCCTCTTAACTAATTCCTTAACCATACCAAAGCATGTATCAGTTGCTTCTGAACAATCTTCTACAAAACTGAACTAGAAATGGAGCTAGACCAATGCTTACACAAGAAATGCAGCTTATTACATTTGTTGCACTTCAAATAAATATTGATTTCAATCTCAGAATGCTATGAAAGGGCTTGCATCAATTACACAGTACATCACAGTCATGATGCAAGTTACCTAATTCCAGTGATGCACACAGCAAATCAATCATTCACATCCATACAGCTTGGTGAACCAGAGCCACCCCTGCTTACCTTTATCTGAACTTTTAAATACTGCATTCATTTTGGAGTGGCATTATAAAGGAAAAGGTTTACAATTAAAAAAATATCAGCTAGTCTGCCAAAAAACCTGCAGTAATTATAATTACCTCTATTCATGTCATGTGTGTTTTAATACATACACAAATGAGTAAAAGAGCCCTTAATGACAACAACATGATGAGGGGAGGTTTCCCTTTTGCATTATCTATTTATTCAACACAAAATTATTAGGCTATTGTGATAAAGCAGCTAGAGTACAATGACTTTCCTTTAATCACTAATTAAAATGCTGATTGCCTGTTGAGTGAGACGTGCAGTTATGGTCAAACACCAAGTCCCATTGTGTGATAACAGCTTGGGCTGGCCTTACAACTGGGTGGGGTTGAATCACTGCTAAGTAAACAAACCCTCTATGGCTGAAAAACACAATCCCTTCAGCTCAATAAAATCCTTAAGTAACTTTTAATTTTACAGCCTTAGACAAGCTAATATTGCAGAGCACAAAAGTTCAGCGATAAAGGGACCTACCGGGTGCTGGTATAAACAAGCAATTACACAGATTGTAGAAGAGCAATACTGAGTCTGTATGAATTAATTTATTCTGTGTACAAGCTGAGGTGGAAATTAATTTCATGGGGCCAAATTCAAAGGACCACTGGGACATTATTGGCTTCATCTATTAAACTTCTGAAGTATACTCAAATTGCACCTCTGCAATCCCACTGATAGCACCCCAATGCCATTTAGTGGGGTTTCACAGATATAGTCAGGAGAACTCACACACTCATATTTCCCTTACATATTTGATTTATTGCAAAATAAATTAAGTAAAATAAGACCCATTTATCTACAGTCATGTATTCCATGTAATCATTTTAAATGGCAGTAAAAAAAAGATGCAAAATGCCACTGTTCACATTGCAGGACATGGGAAAAATCAGCAACAATGTACATGTCATTTACAAAAAAAAGATAGAATTATTTTTCAAGAGACAGTAAATATTTTCTAGCTAAAACCAAAATAATGTAAAAGCTGATTCTAGTATTATGAGCTTAATTTAATGAGCTACCCAAGTAGCAGTGTAGCATTTTCTGGAATAAGGGGGAAAGCTCTACTTTCTTCTAAATATTTCTTGTTGATATCTTAAGAAATCAATTTAATCCATAAAGTTAACATTGCATAGAAGAAACAAACATATCATTTTTCAGAAATAAATTCATTCCTTTAAAAGGCCATTGGCTACTAATTCAAACACCTCCATCACATAAATAAGACCAAATTTGCTTTCTTCCAGTTCAACAGGTTTATTCTCTTAGAAGAAGAAATAATAATGAGCTGTTTAATGGATTAACCTTTATCACATTTCAAACAATCACAAAGTTTGGTGTATTTCAGCTGTGTTTGTTAAAATACACAGTGAATTCTTTCACTGGGCATTTTTCTGGGCATATTTTTGTTATAGTTATACCTGTATACTCACACATAATTTGAAGTTACTTTTACAGAAACCTCAAATTAATAATTTCTTACAATTACTTATGTGCACAATGCCACAAGGACAGAAAGAATTATTTTAATTCTATAGCTGCAAATATTCTCTTCCCCTTTTCCACCGGTTGCCTTTTTTATATATACACATGCACAATCAGTTAAACTTCCTCACAAGAATAACAATATTTAAACAAAAAAAAGGAAGAACCTTGACCACATCACAGCTGTTCACTTGCTGCACATTTCTCCACCTTACTTGTAAGAAAATCCAGTTCACCTCTAGTAAAAATAACATATCTCACACTTTTAATATTTTTACTGTTTTTCTCTCATTTGTCTGTAGAAGACAAACTTAAATCCATTCATGTTTCTGTAAAAATGCAAATGGTAGAAAAATATTTGCTTTTGGTATTTTTTCCCTTATCTTTTGCTTGAATGCATCTAAAACCAATTTTTTTTTTGTCTATATGCAGCTGCTATTTATATAATAATTCATCTCACAGAGGAAGAAAAAGTCCATGCTCAGTGTTTGGAAGGCACATACAAGAGGGACAGGTGCTTCCCTACTGCTGCTGTACAGAGGCCAGTGAACATGCTACATCTTGCAGAGTGTCAGCACTACACACACAGAAGTGAATGTGTCAGACTGTCGCCCACACCCCAGGACTATTATTACCAATTGCAACTGATGGCATGCTTCACTTCATTCTTTCATGTTCAAATAAATACAACTTAAAGCTCTTCTTTTACACTGCTGTGTTGCAAGACTAATGTCAGGAAACTACAGCTGATGCAACAGCTGGGATCCAGCCTAAGTGAGTAAAATCCACCAGTTACCCAAGGCAATGGCTCTGCTCTCACTGCCTCTGCTGAGCCACACGGCCTGTGTCCATGGGTACTCTATGTAATTAAAGAGATGAAAGGACAACATCAAAATCTGCTGCATGGAAAACTGTCCAAACATTGTTTTCTCTATCAAAAGCTTAAAAAGTTTTGTTTCTAGATTTCTGTAGACCCTTTGGTGATCTAGCCAGTGCAGAAGGCACTGCTATAGTAAAAGGCACATGAAAATTTTGGAAATAGGGCAAATTCTGGTGACAGCTATTGGTATAAATACTTCAGAATAACGGATAAAACAGCTCAGGTCCTAATATTCCATGAAGACATACACTATTTCTGAATCCCTGCCTATGTTTTTCAGCCTTTGCAGAAGGAGTTGGAGGTGGCTTGCAAGTGTGAGACTGGAATCTCGAGGCATGAAGTCTAAGCATTAAACAGAATTATAAAACTTGGTCTTATTCTTAAAACCTCCCCTAAACCTATTGGTCAAATTTTCACCCCTTCCATTTATCACATTCAAATATCTTCCAGAGAGTATCAGTTTTCCAAACACTGAACAAATACAGATTGAAGGCAGTGGTCCATCTTTCTAGACAGCACTGCTGCAGCTTTCATTTGAACACTTTTACTCAGCTGTCATCAAAAAGAACTCTTACTGCCTGTAATACCTCGGTGGCTTGGCAAACATAAAAGTTATTTTTTAATATTGATTATTGAACATTCCACTTATTAAAAAACACATGTTTCTTATTTAAACTGGAGTGGACTTTCTACACCAACAGCTTTAAGCCTCAGTGGTTTAAAAGTCAACTAGCAAAGATATCTACCAAGACTTTTAGAAACTTGCTACCTTTACCATCTCTGACCTCCATCTAGCTTTGGCATATGCAGGTGTACAAATAAAAGTGTAACCAAATACACATGGATTCTCCACTGATATACAGAAACATTATGCTGTAGTTGCAAAGGACCACATGAGATGATTATTCATGTGTGGAAAAACTAGTATTTTGGCATCATTGGAAAATCTTCCACAAACCTGAGGGTATTAAGCCATAGAATCGCCTGACTGGTAGGTGGTAGAAACTCACTAGCTTTTGACAATTACAACAGAACAAAGCAGACTAGAAAATACACTTTGGAGATCGACTGTATGTAAGCAAGATTCGATGATCCAACTGGTAGTTCGAATTCCATGATTCATTATCCTGAGATTTATTTAATCTTTTCCAAAGCCCACACAATAGAAGGATTCTCTAGCACCATATTTCAAGACACGTTGTGCCATAATTTGAAGAGAAGCCATACAGACTTCTACTTTGTGCAAAAGAAAACCAAGCCCAAAACAAACCCCAACAAACAAACAAAACAAACAAAAAAACCCCCACCACACATGTGAAGGCCCAAACTCATATGAAAACACACCCTTCTAATACACACCAAGTACACACTTACATGCC
The DNA here is from genome assembly GCA_013397195.1 of Hylia prasina. Lineage (NCBI taxonomy): Eukaryota > Metazoa > Chordata > Aves > Passeriformes > Sylviidae > Hylia > Hylia prasina. Next base: position 1,822,765 of record VYXD01003062.1, on the reverse strand, counting down.
ACAGTACATATATAATGAGAATGTGATTACTGTATCAGCATTATAAAGTTAATATGAAGATTGCATACTTATGAAGTATTAGCATTTATGAGTAGGTTACAAGTCAGTACATAACTTAATTCTTATATTATTAGCTGTTGAAAGTCAGATATGCACACCAGTATATTTTATTTTTATGAAAGGAATGTTTTCAATCAATAAAATGAGCCAGTTTGAGATGGTATTTATTACATGGACTGGGGAGCATTTCTAAAGCAGTTCAAGATGCTGTTGCCATTGCATGTACCCAAAAGTGATTTTGTTTGACCTTTCACAGTGTTCAAACGCACTTTTATGAGTGAGAAAAAGAGATGTTGTGGTTTTCTTCCATTTCCTTGTCCTAGCTCCAGGCTGTCACATTTAAAGATTTTTATACATGGTTATATAGTGGTTATGTCCCTATCATTAGGATTTCCTTGATTAAAAAAACCTTCAAATACTTTCACTTTTTACTTTTAGAAGGCATTATTCAAGATTCCCATTTCACAACTCAAAATGATGATCCTAATCTTTGTTTTTGTATTAACATGCCATACTTAGCCTCAAGACCAGCTTGTTACCAACTGCCAGGACCCCCAGTTACTTTTTCTCCTAGATCATCTTCTCACCAAGTATTTAAAATCTTAGCATTGTTTAGCACTTTCCTTTAGTGAACTGTATATATTTTATTTCTTCAGTTTATCAATATAATTTAGATTTCTATCCCTGTGCTTTAAAATGCACTCAAGACCTTCCCTTCTGCAAGTAGCTCCATGTTAACAATTACAAACCAAACAAGAATTTTCTATTTCTTCACCCAAGACATCAGTGAGGACAAATTTTACCAGGCCCTGAAGGCACACCATGAACTCCCTCTGCACTGAAACTACTGCTTACTTTAGGACATCAGTGTAGTACCTCTGGTAGAATTCTAGGCTTTCCATCTAATTATTACTTTTTTTTCCTCAAACATCATCCTAACCCCCTTTATGGTAACTTCATCTTTATCATATTCATCATATAACAGCTGAAGAAAATGTCAAAACTAAGATATTTACTAAAAGCTAGAATTTTACTAAATTCTATGTCACATTTTGTTTCTCTACTACCTATAATGCCTGTTTATTCTATTACTGTAGGTAGGCTTATTTGACACTATGTTTGCTGAAGAAATCATGTTGCCTTTTCCCAGATGTTTATGAGCAATGTGTATCTTTCCAGCAACTAAAGTTTGCTGACTGGTCTGATATTGTTTAGGTCAACAAGGTTTAAAGAGAAGTATGGCTGAGAAATTACTATTCATTGACATCTTCTTCAGGAAGCCAATTAAGTGTCTAAATGAGAATTTCCAATAAGGAAGGACACTGCCAGCAGAGCCCCCTGCCCCCACTAGGAGCCTTGAGCTATCTTTAGTCACTCTTTGAGGCCTGGAGTCCTAACTTAGGCATCTGACTAGCGCTTAGGTGAGCTAAGCTCTACACCTCCTACTGTGCTAGGAATCTTACCTCTGCTCCAAGAGTTTTCACAGATGATATTGTCAGCTGTGTAAGCTGTCTGGTCAATTCTCATTTACTCTTGGATAAATATAATTCATTGTTTAAACAAACAGACAACAAAATCACCACACTGCAACCCTACTTAGCTAAGTATTTTTCATTCCTTTATTTTTCATAGAAACAACGGAGTTTCTCAAATTTGACATAGGTGTAATTAGTAAGAAATCTCATGCCATTAATATTTCTAGTGAAAATTAAGTAGCAAGAAGTTAAAAAATTATTCTAACAATGCCAAGGCATCTATAGCTCTCTTATCTACGCACTGAACAATGTGCAGGCCCTTTTCTCATTATTCCTTTCTCAGTGTTTGTGTCTTATAAATGAATTCCTCTTTGTGCCCAAACCTCTCCAATTTTAATTTCCATTTTTCCATACATTTTTTTTAATCATCATCTATAATAATTTGGCCCAGTTTCAGCTTCTGACAACAACCTTCAAGGTTTAGGTCACTAAAGAGCTCATGTTTGGTTAAACTGGACTTGTGTTAAGCTTGATTTCTTTGCACTAATAAAGCTAGTATTCAGATATTTTGAATGTTCCACTAAATAACTGTCCATTGTCTTTATGTCAAGCCACACACTTGTTTCCTACAAAAAGCTACTCACCAATTTTCCAAGTTTAATAAAGTGCACTTTCTTGAACCCTACCATCTTTAAGCATAGGATATATTATATCTGCACACTACAAAACTGTCAAACTATCTGACAGCCAGAAAGGCAACAGGAAAATTAATCAAAAAACTGAAAACCAGCCAAATGGCAGCCATGGAAATTCTAGAGACTAGAAAATAAGGCCAAGCAACTGGAAGCATAGAATCCTAGAACTGCCAAGGTTGAATGAGATCTTTAAGAGCAGTGACTTAAAGTCACACAAGAAATAGTGACAATATGACAAAGATACAAAGGTATTAGAAATCCTCCAAAGGAAAGCTACAAAGATGGTGAAGGGCCTTGAGGGAAAGCCATTCTGAGTGGCTGAGGTCACTTGGTCTGTTCAGCCTGGGGAAAAGGAGACTGAGGGGAGACCCCACTGCAGTTACAACTTCCTCGTGAGGGGAAGAGGAGGGGCAGGCATTCATCTCTTTGGTGATCAGTGACAGGATCCAAGGGAATGACCTGAAGCTGTGTCAGGGGAGGGTTAGGTTGGATATTAGAAAGAGGTTCTTCACTCAGAGAATGGTTGGGCACTGGAAGAGGCTTCCAAGGGAAGTGGTCACAGCACCAGCCTTGACAGAGCTCAAGTATTTAGACAGTGCTCTCATGCACAGGCTGTGATTCTTGGGAAATGGTGCTGTGCAGGGCCAAGAGCTGATGGGTGTCTTTCAACTTAGGGGGTTTTATAATTCTCTGAAAAGCTATACATTGCATGCAGCCCCCACACTTTGGTCCTGGATTGAAGTAGTGGATTTTTGGACCTGCCAACTACATTACTTTATGAAAATTAAGTCAATTTGACCCTAAGAAAGGTCCTATTTCCTTGGCACTAAGCATAAGTATGTGCCATTAGTGTCAGTGAAAGTTATATGCCCTTGTTGAGAAGGGACTTAAGCAGTTTACAAATGTTTGCTTGGACAGGAGACAGAAGAGGAACAAATAATGCAGAAACCTTGGGAAGATAATATATTTGAGAAAGTGCTCAGAATAGCTTATCCTTATCCATAGTGTGCTTCTAAAATTGCAGTAATTTCATTTTCTTATATTTCTGGTCTCAAGCTGCAAAAACATTGAAAAATGTTCACTTTTGTGGTTTATCATCTTCACTTCTATGAGATTCAGATTTTTTTAATTTTTTTTTTTTTTTTTTTTTTACCAGTGCTCTGGCAAACTTATTTCCTGACAGAACTATGTAAAGAACAGGAAATTGCTTTGCCTACTGCAGAGTTTGTAATCACTGGCATTTGGAATACCCAATTTTAAAAGTTGTGTCTATTCAATCAGAGAATAAAATGGATTATGAACCCAATTGAAAGAGCTTACATTTCACATCACAACTAGTCTCCTAAATAGCACCCTAAATCAGTAAGAAGTAAATTTACTCAAATTTTGATTGAAACTTTTGAGTAGGTAATATGTTTGGGAAAATGTTTACAAATAATTGGTTATGAGAAAATCTGTTGTGAATTAGTCTTTTTTATTTATTGCCCATTAGCTGCAAATAAATTAGCTTGTTCACAATAATACATTGCATTCTATGTCAATTGCACACTATATTAAATGAGCACATCACTACAAACTTTTGAAATGCCTAAAATAAAAGTTGGGCAAAAGTTTCCATTTATTAATGCTCTAAACAAATTATAAGACCAGTCAGTTTGAACAGCATAGTATGAATGAGACAGGCAGAGAAATATACCAAAGCCTCGTAGGATATATTGCAAATAACAAACTAAATGCCTCCCACAGTTGTGGTTGTACCAGTAGTCCAGGATGCAACAGATTTTTGCATCGTGTTTATCAGTGGGAAGTCAGCCAGATCTGCTTACAAGTGGATGGAAGGCAGAGCTGTGCCCTACCACTTGCCAGGCCCTCCATCTCTGTGCTTTAATTTAGTTTCAACTTAAAGTTCTGCATCTGGCACCTCCCTAGCCTGTGCCAGAGGCTTCAGCAGAGTCCCATATCAGAATCCCACATATTGTTGTGCAGCATTTAAGTAATTTTTAAAATATTTTTTCAGTATAAAAAAGAAATTAAACATATTTTATCTTTAATAGTATTTCAGTTGTAACTAAATATTAATATCTTGAAAATTCAAAAGCATTAATATTTCCCAATTTACGGAGATGTTTGCTTTTCCAATAACTTTGGCAAGTTTCCTTTATGCAAAACTCCTTATGGAAAGAAAGTACAAGTCTGTTTTGTAAAATGGAACATCCTGTCCTTAATGCTCCAATGTTGTTAAGGTGTGTAAAGATAGTCAGGCTGCTTGTTCATGTTAGAAATTAAGTATTTGAAGATGCATATTTCTTTAAGGGAAGAAGCACTAAGCTAGCGCAACACTTTCACCTGCCAGAAGGAAGTAAATCTTTAAAATATTTGTTACATTGCAAATGCCACTCCGGACTACAAAGAGGAAAAAAACAGATTTCTGGTAACCGGATTAAAGGCCAAGGCCACAGCTTTATTGAAATACAGTAACTCACACTACAGAATTATCTGACAGCCAATAGTCCTTGCAGCAGTAAATAATGAGAGCTCAAGGCAAAATACCACATACACTGGACCCCAAAGAAATGCAGTCCAGCCCTAATGTCAAACTCTTCATTCTATCAATACTGATAAAACTTGTTTTGAGGTATGAAAGATGTAATAACACTTGTATATGGCAATAAAACTTTACTTTGCAGTAATTCTTCCTTTTCTGTCTTCTTACTGCACACATCAAAAAAAAAATTGGTGAAAGTCAGCTTTTACAAAAATTTAAAAATGGCAACCAGAAAAATCAAAAGTATTTGATTGTTCACCACCAAATTCATTCAGAGCACTGAATTCTTAGCAACTTTTCTAAGGTATTCAAGAACCTCTGTCATATTAGATAAGGCATAAATTACTTATTACTCACTTTAATCAATGTAAAAAAAAGCATACACGCTGTCATTGACACCACTAGAAATTTGTGAATGCACTAATAAAACTTGTTGAAAAAATAACTTTGCTGCTTGTTAATTTCTTACCTAATACACCTGCATAGCTTGAGCCAGCTTCACAAAATTACTTTAGTAATATTATACAAGGTCAATGTTACACTCCCATGCTTCAAGGGTTATAGATCCCTTTTAATGTAAATCAAGAAAAAAACTCATTCCTCATATTAAATTGTTCCATTCCAAGCTCAATATTCAAAATCAAGTCCATCAATACTGTTTGTCTCCAAGAGTATCACTCTGGAAGAAAGAGACTACTCCTAGCCTTTTTTTTCAAAAAATAGCCTTTATTCTAAAATTTTTATTAGTTTTGTAACTAATAAGAATGAATAAGAAGCAGAACAAAGGTAAATTTAAAAAATAATAATTTGAAGTGTTACATCTGCAGGCAAAAATGCTTGGAAGAACTGTTTTTTTTGCTGTAATTCATATTAGTTTGAACAAGATATTAAAAAAAATTGTATATATACATAGTGGGTTTTATTTGTCCACATACAGATGAACCAAGCAATATTTCAGTTCAAACACAAAGTAAGGTGGGCAAACTTTGATCTTTAAGGCCCTTTCAACCCAAAGCATTCAATGATTCTATGAACTTGAAATCCACAAATAGGAAGAACAGACAGTAAAACCTCCTCAAAATCTGCAGATATAGAAGTCACTGCAACAGGTACTCTGATTTAACAGGGATCTTCTCACAACCTCATGACTTATAGGCTCCTACTGCACACTGTTGTCTGCTAAAACACATAAGCAAACAAAAGGCTCATCATTCTCAGTCACACATAGGTAATAGACCAATAGCCGGCTTTCTCACCCCTGAAATAATGACCTGTGTTAATAGACATGTATTGTTCTCAGTCACACAGAAAACTTGCATTGCTCCTGCTCTTTTTCAAGAGGATCTACCAACTATTGCAATGTTATTATCATTTGAGAAACAAATTAAGATTCTGTAACAGCAGCTCCAGCTCCAGATTTGTGCATGCACTTGAGTGCCCATGCTTTTCCCTCCTGGTGGCTCTCCAACTCTCAGCACGTACATAGTACATAATTTTTTGTCACTGTAAGCTGAAGGCACTGCTGTCACTTGTAGATCTTGTTTAGACTCTGTAGCATGTCTACAGACTATTTCACAAGCTGCTGCTGCTACTCACTTCTTCAGGCTAGCTGCTACAGGGTCAAAAAGGTCACTAAAGCCAGATCGGTCACTAGGATCAATTTTCCCTTCACAAAGATGCACACAAGAAAAGAAGTGCTGAAAAACCCAGGGCAGGCATGCCATCCCCACAGTCTTTGTATCAGCAGCACCTACAAGTTGGTAGGAGTCAATTCCCATGCAAGTGGGATCCCTGTTTTTGGGTAAGACACTATGCCTTTAAAAGAAACAGCACACTGGAAATGAAAAATTTCTGCTTCGGTATTTTGCTATTCCTGGTAAGGGAAATAACCTTTCAATCTTTTTGCAACTGCTATGAGGCTTAAACAGAGGAAATCCTACTTGGATATCTTTTAAACCAGAATAACCTGCCAAAATATTCAAGGGAAAGAGCTCATGATAGTGTTATATTCTTTTCTGAAAGCTTAATTTAGACAACTACCAGCAGATCCCTTCATGGACACAGCAAAATCTTAAACGCTCTCTATTTGACTGTGCTAGCCTAAGGCATTAAGTTCAATCCACCATGTCGCACCTCAGTAACTCGACACAGACTAGGAAATTCTTACAGTCAGCTTCCCCAAGGGATTTGTTAAGTTTCACATACATTTAGTTGTGCAGTTGGCCTGTTCAAATTGATAAACTTGTTGCTCAGTGCTTGCAGATTTTGTCACTAGGAAAAATACGTATTGGAGTGGGGGAAGGGAAACTAGTATGTTTCTATAATAACTTTTAAAAAAATAATAATTACACATGCATTACTGCTCTTATCTCTTCTTGAGAGACATTTATTTTGCAGAAGAGACAGGCAAACACTCTGCTGATAGGCACATTAAAAATGCCACAGATAGACAAGATGAATGTCATTAACGTGTGAAAAATGAATAGAGCAGACACAAAAATTCTATTCAGTCCTATCAAATATAAAGAAATAATTCACCACATGAATATGCTGTGTATCTGAACAATACATATATATATAATAATGCAGGCTACTGCTAAAGACTGAAAAGCACTTAAAAATTCTTACTTTTTAGTAAGTGAGCAGTGCATTGGAATCAATAAAATTATTCTCTGGGTTAAAGCATATGCCTTGATATTTTTTTGGGTGGAAATTTATATGACCCACATGTAACTATTAGATTACTTTAATAATGTTGTAACATGTCAAAGTGATGCTTATGGTATTACTGAGTAAAAGTAACTTCCCTCCCATCCAACTGATGCTTATGGGTATAAAAATTACTAGCCTATGCTGTATACATCATGAAGCAAACCAGTTCAACCCAGTATCTGCAATGGCTTTTGTCAGCATTGGCAGAAGACAAATGGAGCAGAAAAGCAGCAGGAAAGACAGGCTGAAGAAATAAGAAGCACAAGGAGCCTCCTTTCCAGAAGGGTGACTGTATGGACCTACAGCAAGCACAAAGCCTGTGGTGCTTGCAAGAAAAGCCAGGCATGGTCACAGAATCAAACCAAAGGAAGATATGATGTGTCTTTTCACTGGTCTTCAGAACACAAAAATTAAAACTCCCTGTATCCTGCAGAGCTCCTCAATTAGTTGTCATCACTATTGTGCGAGATAGAAAGCATTTAGTGCTCAGTGTGTAGCACGGATAGCACAGCAGACTTCTCTTTCAGCTATAGAGTCATGTATTTTGATGACAACCCAAAATGAAGCAACTGCTTTCTCCATCTTTCCTCAGATGCTTTTGTTATAAACTACAAAAAGCCTTATTATCAATCCTTGCACCTAAACTGCATGAGGATTTCCAATGATGAGATTAATTTACAAAGTTGATACATTGCAATACTAATGACAGAGCCACCTAAACGAGTGCCTTAGCTTCATAGTTATGCAGGGATTGGTGATCTGCAGTTTGTGTGATGCTCTTAACAGTTACAGGCTTACAAACACTATGTGACTATCCTTGTCGCTTGTCCAAGCTGAAGATTTCCAATTTCAGAAATGGGAATCACTGTCTTCAAAGAAATCAGAAGTGTCCCCATAGACTTTTTCTAACATGTCAAAAAGATCATCAGGACACAGATCCTATATGGTCGAGTGTTTTAGACAAGTTTTGAGGCAGAGATTACCTAAGGACCAGGACATGCAAATTGGTATTTAGGTGCAACAAGATATGACTTAATTTTACTTTCAGAGGCAGCTATAATGCCTGGGCCAATAAACAAAATTGCATAAGCACAGGCTAGAATCAGGCCTATCTCAGAAAACAACAAAAGCACAAACAAACAAACAAACAAAAAACCCACAAAACACAAAAACTCACACACCCAGACAAAACACTAAAAACCCAACACCCAAACAAACCAACACCCAAACCCCTAAATACTGCAGTTCCAGTTTGGGGTCTGTGCTTCCTGCTTTTTCTAACTCACAAGTAAGGTGTCTTAGTAAGCAGTAAGGTTACAGAAGCTTTCACTGCACCTGACCTGTGAAGAAATAGGAGTTCATCTTCAGCTGACTCAGTGATTAGAACTTCACAAGCAATGAATAGCTAAATTTGGGGCAGCTACACCTTTCTTCACACTTGAACCTAATGATTGTCAGCTTGTGAAAGAGGATCTATACTAAAGGGAAATTTCTTCTTGCCAAAGCACAAAAGAGCCAAATAACAGCCCATCTGCAGTAACCTGTCTGTCTTTTGTAGCTACACTACTATATGTACTTCAGCAAAAGTTTTATACCTACTCAATTACATATTTATTTTTAATTTGGAAAAAGTAATAAAACAAAAATTAATAAAAGTAATAAAACCTTTTCCCCCCTCCAACTTGCTGTATTTTCAAGATGCAAATCTGTAGTACAGTTATAAATTACTGAAACAAACTTCTAAACATCTTGTAATTCCTTACTCATCCTAATTTAACATTAAAGGATTTTATTCTGCCTAAAAGAATGAATGTATTGATAACAGCTTTGCAACATGATATGAAACTTTCCTCCGAAACATATATAAAATGTCATTTACATAGAAATTTTATTTCTTATTTTGTATAGACACAATGTCCAGCTTGTCTTTTAAACACTAGGACTGGCATATCAACTAATCTGAATGACAGTGATATCTTAGTTAAACATACAGTACACTTAGGAGATTAAAAGGTTCCTCCTCAAAAAAACTTAGTTATTTATGCAGTCCATTCTCCTAAGGTGGATATGAGCCACCTTTTCCAGGAAGAATGGAGTCTCCCACCAAAATGCATGCACTGATTGAACAATTATGCAAAACGTGCCTCACACACTTGGAAGACAAACTGTAGGAACTCTCATTTCAAGAGGTACAGTACCTAGTTTATCTGCTCAATTGAGCTATCTATAATTCTTACTTCAAGCCAGTTGTAGCTTATTGCTAAACTGAAGGTTTCCATACTGCCCTAAAAAGAAATGGTTGGTTTTCCTGTTTGCAAATATCACAATTTTCAGACAACAGTCTGTTTGCTATCTTTAGTCACAGTCAGTTCTTCAGCAATTCTTCCCATCTTTCAGAATGAGACAAGTATGAACCAGAAAAATATCACCTATAATATTTATGATGATCTATTATCAAGTTCAAGCCTTAATAAACAGGATTTTGAGTAAAAGTAAATAGTTTTATTATTGTGAAACGCTCAATCATTGGCAGCCAGTGAAAAACATATTAATTAGTCACTATAGAAGTAAAATAATTCCTACTGTATATAACCCTACTGTAGTCCTACTATTCTTGTCACTAGTCATGGGGCTTCCTTTTATGAAGCTTTCATCAGTAATTGAACTCTTCACACCATAAGTACAAACCACATCTTGGCGTATTTACTTACAAAATTGGCCATTCAAAACACAAAATTCCTCCTCTTAAACATAATTTTTATCCAGGATCACAAATGCTTAGCTTTCCAAGAGGTGTTACTGGATTTTTGAATGTGATCCAACTTCTGAAGGCAGAAATACAGTTTTCTTAAGAATCACAATCACCAGAAAATAAAACTGGCAGTAAATTCTCACTCCTTCTAATTTATTTAACATTCTTTGCTCCATACACTTTGACTCTAATATCAAATTAAAAATTTCTGCATGTACTATATTAGGTAGCAAAGGACTTCTGAGGAAGAAATCACTGAACAAGACAAAGACCACTACTGTGCTTTTTGTGAATTCAGAGAGTCAAACTACCACTAATATTTGCAGCATCAATGTTAAGCCATAAGATAAAATTCCCCCAAGGAGGAAACAAGGAGAAATAAAGCAAAGTTTATTTGTTACCTTTAGTTCGGAAGTTTATGTGTTTGGAACACGTCATAGCATACTGAAGAGCAGAACCCAGGAACACCAAAGATCCCATTCCTGCAAGCATTTTCAAGATCAACCACCTCTCTAGAAACATCCCTTAAATAGCTCACAGTCAGCTCTGGGAGCCAGCAATTTAGAGCCGAACCCACTTGTGGAATCCATCTGCTTTACAACAGGTGCTCCACATACAGTGGCCCTAATAATGACTCAATTGGGTAATCTTGCTCTGACCAGTCACAGCTGATCCTACTGCAGCAGACAGCTCACCCAGCCTGGTGTGTTCTTGTCTTCTCTACTGCTTGTTGCACAAGAAAAATAGGCACGGGCTTAGCCACTTCCTTTGCCACACTGATATATGATGTACTTTCTGACCCCTGCAGCTGTTTCAAATCTGACTAAAATTAGACCAGACAGCAAATTCTTCAGTGAACTACAGGGTTACTGAACCAGCAGATCTGCAAGACAGCAAAAGGAAAACAAAGCCATTTCTATGCACTGACTCCATCCTCCACACAATTGAGATATAACCCATAAATTATGTTTACAGTTAAGCAATGAATTGATGCTGACCTCTTCCTGTATGTTGCTTTTGTCCACCTGTAAAATGGGAATAATACTACTGGACCATCTCCATCAGGACAATAAAAAAGGGTTTATTACCATCTGTGGCACCACACTACAGTTCAGGTAGCATAGTGATGCATATATATAAGAGCACAAGTAGACATAGAAACCTATATAGCATAAAGTGGTTTGAAATCTCCAGATGTCCCTCCTAAAAATCTGAAGACAAACTAGGAAAATACAGTAATGAAATAACAGAAGTAGATGCCATGCAGGAATTTCCAATTTTTTTTTTAATTTTTTTTTTTTAATTGTGCAGAACAGGTGCCGCAAGTATCATTTCCCTCCTGCTGGTTGGCCCACCTGCTGTCTGCCTGATGGTTTTATCTCCACTACCTTAGTATTTATTTTCAATATGCAAAGTTAAAGATAATAACATAATTTTTGGGGGGCTTTTTTAATCTCAATATATTCCAGGTATCTCCCCAAATAACTCTTGTTGTTCTTTCAGATAATGGTAAAAAGAAAACACACAACAAAAATCTTCTCTCCAAAATATTCTGTTGTACAGATATGATTTTCTGCAGAGAATCCATACAAAAAACATCATGTCTCCCTTCCTCTGTTTTGCTTTTCACGCATTGTGATGCTCCTCAAGCTGCCAGATGTGAAAACGGGTGGTGTCTCATTTGGTGTGAGACATGGCATGGATTCATTGCATAGGTACCCAGTGTGGAAGGGCTGACAACTGCAGCAATAAAAATCTCATGAGATGCATGCCAAGAATAATAAAATAGTAATAATAACAATAAATTTCAAGGTATAAGATTTCCTGATTTTAAGCCTAAAATGTTTTCAGAATCAATAAAGTTCTTGGCTGAAAAAAAAAAAAACAAGCACAGGATGCTAGGGCATTTCAAGTAAAACATTGAGTCTTGTTAACTCATAATTAGATTAGAATTAATAGCAATTAATTGTAACATTATAGCAATTCTCTCTTATCATACAATTCTCTCTCTCCTTCTTCTCCCTTCTTCTTCCACAAGCTTTATAAAACAACACACACTATTCACACAGATATTGACAGAACTGGGAAAACTTACACGGAAACTTGCATTTCTGAAAAAATCTGTAATTCCCTGGTTCCCTTCAGTGCTGCAGTTCTGCTGATACTCAGGTTATTGGACACCTTGGTTCATCTCTCCCGCAGCTCACCTGGGCTCCTACTCAAAGATTTCTGCGTGAGAAAAGTCCAGAGCAGGCAGCACACTTCCAGGTGGGAATGCCAGTGCCTCCCCACAGCCTATCTACTTAAACAGCCATGCTTGCTCTCCTTTCAGCTAATGCTGCCACTTCAGGGAAGTGTTCTCATTCTTCTGCTTACATCACAGACTCTTATGTTGGTTTAATTTATTTTTAAAAAATCTAAATTTAAGGGAACTCATAATCAACAGTAAAACCTAGATGACACCTGCATCTTATGGCCCATACCCACAGAGTGCAGATGCACTGCAAAAAAGTCTCACTGATGATGGGGACTGGCAGCTCTCCCAGCTGCCAGTCTTCCATGCCTTCGGTGAAAGACATGACTGACATCTGCATTTGTGAAATCCCTGCCACCACACACTCTCAAGGACAATGTTTGGACCTCTATTCTGTCCTACAAATCCATGTACGTTTTCACAGCAATGTACCAATGGTTTGATATGAAAGCATTTATATCTGATCATGTGAATTTCAGGTTTCCTTCTCACCTGTGAGCTGAAGTGCATCTTAAACCTTCTCTTTTTTTGACAAGAAATCTATTGATCTGCAATCCATAATTATTAATTAACAATACAAGAAGTAAGTAAATTTGAAGTTTTGTGATTCTGAACAGTGAGATCCCTACATTTTTAACTCGTACAATGCTTAATTCAAAACAGTTACTAATTTCACTACTTTTATTTTACAGTTTATTGTGTCCTTTATTAGTTTAGAAGATACTTCCTTAAGCATCACCTTTTGCTTTTGCTGTTTTTAACAATTTTCCAATTCTCTCTTTGACTATCCCAAGGGCCAGTGAAAATTATACCATGCCAAAGTATAATGTAAAGGCAACTGTCCAAGCAATAATCTATTTGTTATTGCTCAAGAAAAAGAAACACTTTCATAAACGCAAAATTTGTGAGAATAATTAGCTTTTTTATTAATACTACATAAAAAAATAAATTGAGGTCAGACAAAACAACTGACAATGAAAACACCTTAGGATTTTTGCACTGAGTAAATATCTTTCTTACAACTTTCTCCCATCTAGAGTAATGTATTAACTTTTCTATGTACTTTTTATATTCCAATTACAAATTTTTCAATCTTTACCTGTGACTACATGCATTTCCATTCACAGCAAAACAGCACTTTTCTTTATTTTACTGTGCTGTTAAACAGGGTATAATTTTATTATTTTAAAGAAAACACTTCTATAAAGTCCAATAAATCAATGTTTCTTAAAAATAAAAGTTTGCCAAAATGTTATTTGCTCTGTTTTTTCTCTTAACTGGTTTTCTGTTTAGCATTAATTTTAAATGTAATGTTATTTCAGTCAACCAATACTTTTAAGCATGCTGAATAGTGTGGAACATTCCTTTATTCTGATGTCATGCAGAAAGCATTTTTCTCANGGGGGGGAAAGGCTTAAAACTCCTCAATCCTGTCACTTCTGAAACGGTATTAGAACCACACATATTTTTGGCAGTGACACCTTAAAATAGTCCCTTATGAGCCAACACTTCTTTGCCACATTCAAGGTATTATACTCATTTTTGCAGGTTTTGACTAAAAATTCCTCGCATTATTGTACTGTATCACAGGGAAGTTCGCTATAGTTTCATGAAAGACGTTTTCATTTCTGACTGGCATCTTCTCAATAGCAGGGGGCCCAGGCATACCGCTCTCTTCCAGGCAAACCTTTCTGCTCTTAAACAGTACAGCATTCATAATTTGCTTCCAGCACCGCAGGGCAGCTACACAGAGAAGTTTCTGCAACAAAATAGGTTACATCACAGAGAAGTCCACTATTTGACCAAGGTGTACAACATATATACACCCCTCACTCACTTTATTACAAAAATAAAATATTATCTACCCCAAATACATGCATTTTCACATTCAGCTTGGTATGTTGCGCATTTGAATTAGTTTATTATGTATCATCACTCCCCATTAGGGAAAAATCAACTACAGAACAGAAACTTAAAAAAGGTCTCAATAGGATGAATATGTGTACTTGCAATAACTTTTCCTTCTGCAAATACTCTGAATTCTCACTGTATGAAACTGTATTCTATGCTGGATGTTACTTCCTAGGCTGTCTTACAGCCATAAACATAATGGGAAAGCATAAGGTAAAATTGCTGAAAAGTATCATCAGCATGATTCAGGAACAAGAACTTCTCTTACAGGAAAGAAAGTCCGAGTGATCCCAAGATAAATGATGAAATTATAATTAAGAAAACTTTGATATCATCATATGCTAGTCTATTGGAGCATTCCAACAAGGTATATTTAGAAAAGGAAAAGAAAGCATTTTGCAAGTACTTTTAAAAGTGCGCTCATTTGAAAGACAGTTACGTACTCAGAACCACAGAATATGCTGAGTTGGAAGGGACCCACAAGAATCATCGAAGTCATCTCCTGGCTTTGCACTAGACCATCCCATGTGCCTGAGAGTGGTGCCTAAACACTCCCTGAACTCTGTCAGACTTGGGGCTATGGGACTGCTTCCCTGGGGAGTCTGTTCCAATGTCCTTATGGATGAAGAACTTTTCCTAATATCTGACCGGAATGTTAAACCCAGCCTTAACTAAGACATCATTGCACCAGGGAAAATATCACGTGTTATCAGTATAGATGTACACACTACAAATGCAGAGATATGTGTACATAGCCTGTTTGAACTGAGAAATTCCAACTGTTGTTGCAATCACAATAACATACAAGGTACACAAATTTCTGTGTACTTCTTAGAAATGCTAGAATAAAATGTACAACACTTTAGGTTGTGCATGTTATTGGATGTTATTACTGAACTGAGATATAAGTGATATGTGTATATATATAGCTGTAAAGTAAAATAATACATAGTTGATAAAGATGTTACCTTACCACCCATAATAAACACACGCCTGTTATTTTCCTGAATACCTACCAATTAGTACACCAGCTGCAACATATTCTGCCAAAAACATACCATGTTTCAAGCAGGCAAACACCACATAATTGTCAAAAAACTGCAATGTTAAAACAGGAGAAGCCTGGATTCTATTATTTTTCTTAAGAAATATCTCTGGAACACATTCTGCCAGAGGTAGGACTTGGGAGAACCTTGGCTTTCCATGTAATTTGGAACTAGGATCCCAGTATTTTCCTGTGGAAAGAAGGGAAACATGCTCCAAAACAGATCTATAATACTATATCAAGCTAAATCAAACTAGGCGTGGTAGGGTCCCCTGGAGATCAGTTAGTCTATCTTCTCTGTCAAGGCAGGGTCACCTAGAGCAAGTTACACAGAAACAGGTCCAGGTGGGGTTTGAATGTCTCCAGACAGGGAAACTCCACAACCTCTCTGGGCAGCCTGTTCCAGTGCTCTGCCACCTTCAATGTAAAGAAGCTCTTTCTGATGTTGAGGGGAACTTCTTGGGTTTTATTGACCCTTATCCTGTCACTGGGCACCACTGAAGAGTCTGGCATCATCCTCTTGGCACCTGCCTCTGAGATATTTACATGTGTTAATGAGAGTTCCTCTCAGTCTTCTCTTCTCCAGACTAAACAGCTCCAGCTCCCACAGTGAATCCTCACAAGAGATGGTCTAGACCCCAGATCATCTCTGTTGCCTCCACTGGACACTCTCCTTGTAGCAGCTCCTTGTCTTTCTTGTGCTGAGGAGCCCAGAAATGGACATGGCACTCCAGATGTGGCCTCACTAAGGCCAAGAGGGAGAGGATCACATCTCTTGACCCTCTGGCCACAATCTTCCCAGTGCACCCCAGGATAAAAAGACCTATTACTTTAATACATTCCTCCAATGCACTAGTGACAGGAAGATATGTGACTGTTACTGCCATTCAAAAGAAAAAAATATTTTAAAATATCTTTAAACATGGTATCATCTTATTACAACTGCTGGGAATATTCATAATTGCTTTACTGGGAAAAATTTTTACTTTCAAATTTTCTTTTAGGGAGTCAGCATAGCTACAGGAGAGTAAATGGCTTATGCATCAGCAAAACTGGTAGCTAAGTTCCAAATGTAGGGTCTTCATTGCTGATGATCCATGCACCAGAAAGAATATAGGTAGACTTTCAAATTCCAGGTTAAGCTTGTGGCAGTGGTAGTCAAGAAAAACACCTATTCATTTACTCCTTTTTCCCTTTAATTCTACAAAATAAATGAAATTATTGCAGGAAACAAAATCCACTGCTTTATGATAACAGATTTTTTTTTTAAGAGAAGTTTTTGCTTTAAAAAACAACATCATGCACTGAATGCACACTGGTTAGCCTGTTGTCCATCACAAGTACTGTGATATGTGCTTACTAAAAAGAGCACTAAAGCATAAAAGAAGAAAAAAAGTTGGACTGCTTTTGAAGGAAATCATGCTAAAGAACTTCAGAGAAGCAGTCCAAAATCAAGAGTCTAAATGTGAAAATAATGTAAGATTCTCAGCCACAAGCCCGATCACTGAACAGATGAAGGCTAAATAGGGCAGCATTTCTGCATGTTTCTCAACCATTGTTTTTGCGTTGCTGTGGAGGAAAAAAAAAACCCAAATGAAAAAATAAGCCGGTTTGTGTTTTAGTCATTCAATTTTCTTAAAATTATTATTTACCCTCAAAATTTAAATTAATGTGTAATAATATGACATTTGATACTAGAAAGGGACTACACAGCACCATGAAAGTTAAGCAATAATACAGTGTACCGATATGTTTTTGGAAGATGTACCTCATAACATTTGACGTTCCAACTCAGTAGAATAAACTAGAACTATACACAAAAGATCACAAGCGTGTAAAGACATGTACCTATGAAAAATACTGCACAACAGCCTCCATGATCAGTGGAAAGACAATGCTGAAAATGAAGTTTACCTCCCACACACTTTAAAAAAAAAAAGGCATAAATTACTATGTAATTTTGTTTCACAAGCTCAATAATAGCAGTTTTCCCCAGCCTTCCTGCTATGTAGCCCCTTAAATGAAAGCACTAACAGTTGACAGTGCAAGTACTTCTTTATTTTCTTCTACGACTACTCACCCCTAAAGTTTATCATTCTTCATATTTATAACATATCCACCAAAAGCAAAAATTCAGTGTCGTTCATAATACTTTGAAAGAGATGCAGCCTCACAAATGATAGGAACCTTGGGGCATTTAAAATTGAATGCATTTTTAAAATTACTTTAAATTTCAGCTATGGACTGTAGCTAGGCCTGCTTGCCTAAAGATAATGCTCTGTATTACCATGCCATAGATCTGGGTTAAATTTCCAGCCTCCCAAGCTGGCACAACCTGGGGTGAGACTAGTACCTCTTGTTATCGTGCAAGCACCACTTCAGCCGATTAAGGAGCAGCACTGCTCAGCTCTGAAGAGAATCTCATCCTCCTCACCAAGAAGCTGTGTCTTTGAGCACAGAGAGAGGTTAAAAACAGGGTTGAAATGGAGTATATCCTCAGGGCTCTATCAGGGACATGAAAGACAACCCCAGAAAGTATGTTACATGACAACAAAGACATCAAATAATTTTAGCGGAATAGCTGCCTTCTGCCTCTACAAATTTCCCTGGCACTTCCATATGCATACAGTACCTTTTTCCCCTTCCATCACAAGATTTTTGTGTATTGCTCTTACATGCTATGAAACAGCTGCTGTATTTGAATCTAGATAGCTAGATTACAATGGTGGATTAAGTTATTCATATGTAATGGATCAATTACGTGCATCTTCTGTACTCAGTGAAAAACAGAAACTGCTTGTAAGAGGGCATGTGTAGAAAGAAAGCAGCTGGGTTCAAGTGTTGCTACTTAGTCCTCTCACTCCCAGTCCTAAAATGTCACATGATCTGGTGCACTCAGCCCTGGAAAGAAGTTCAAAATTTAATTTACATTAAGGAATGAAGGGGTTTGTTTCACTACTCCCAGGTACCAGCTAAACATTCAAATTATTCATGTTACAATGATAAGCAATCTATGTGAGTAAATGTGTGGTATTTACGCAGAGTTTCAAAGACTGTCCAGACACATGAAAGAATTTCACACGGTTCTTGCCTGCTTTCTGAAGAGAAACAAAGAAATTCCAAATTTGAACTGCTTGTTGTAAAGCAGTTAGGGATCCTTTAGAAAGAAAGTGTGTTGTAAAAGACAATGTTGCTACACTTAGGCTCATGGTACAAGCTTTGTATCTGATGACTTTAAAGCTTTGTACTGTGACTACTTGGCTTGAAATCTGATTTTCTCCATTAATGCAGTTATATACAAAAGAAAAATGACTTTCAGATTAAGGTAAGCAGCTGCATAGTAATAGTGGGAGTAAAACAAGCATCTGTGGTCTTGTGCAAATCAGTATAAGACTGGATATTGACAAATAAATGGCTGAAAGGCTACACACTTGCTGGAATATAGAAAAAGCCAAAAAGGCCAGTGCTAAAGTGCCTAAAAATTTGAAAGATATATACTGCTGAAAATTAAATTGAAATACATTTTCTAAATACCTTCTGCAACATAAGTGGCCTGTATCTTCTTTCAAGACAGAGTATCAGTTTATTTCAAATTTAGAGATATTGGCCTTGATTCAAATTCATGGCAGTTATAGAAACCAATGTTCCATGGCTTGATTCAGGTGGCAAGCATTAAATCTTTTTCCTGCTGTCATGCAACAACAACTTTAATACAAATTAGCACTGCCAAACTCAGTTTCCTGAGCTCAGAAGTCCTTGATGCTACTCCCTGAATTTTATTCATACTTTCACACGGATTGTGCTTTGCTGAAATTGTTGTAGCTGACAAGAGACAAAAAAATACAATTTAATGACACTGGATTCAGTATTATAATTCATGACATTGTAGAAAATTTAACATGCAGCTCTTCATTATTTTTTTAACTGAAGTAAAGCTCAATCAAATCCATACAATCTTTGTGGGGGGTTTTAACGTGTAAATTTGGTTTCTATTAGTCAGATCTTCCCTTCAGACCATTTGTTTATGCTGAACCTAATCTTGCTAGTTAACAATAATTTATTTTTCAAGATACCAATTTGACTTTTACAACAGCCTTCTTAGAGTTCAAGACAAAACCATTCAAGCCTCTGAAAATACAAAGCAAAAAACCAAAATCACCAGTTTTTTGCCGTTTTCCTTCTCAATGGTAATATACAATTAACTAAACTTGACACTCCAGACAACTCAGAATGAGATCCAGAGGGTAGATCTGAGTCAGAGAAAGCATATTTCCACTTAAGAAAGAACCCTCTGTTTCTCCAATCAGCCACTCCAGACTGATGGGTCCTTAATTGCAGAGTTCCACAAAAAAGAGTGGGAAATGCCAATGAGTACCTAAGCCTCCTCGGTTTCCATGGCCATGCTCAAAAAACCCTGGCAAAAATTTGCATTTCAAGGAACGCCCAGTTCCAATCCTTGCAACTCCCATAGAAGTAAACTAAAATCCAAAACCACTTCCTAGCAAAATTTCTGCCAAACCAGTCAACTCCCTGTAACTTTAAAAAGAACAATTCATTCTATCTGAATTTAGACTTCAATTTACAGCAAGTCATTCATAAGTCTGTTTTCCTTTTTTATTACTATTTTACCACTAATTTATAATCCAGGAGCACCAAAAGCTAACCAAGCTCTTGGCTTTACTGTGCAGCCAGTAAAAAGGCATATAATGGTCAGTCCTGGTCAGAGACTTATAATGTGTTAATCATATAACTAGCCTTGCTAGTTATATGATTAACAGGATTTTCATTTAACATCTAATTTCAACCTTTTTATTTTTTAATAACTGCAGCCTAGCTATTTTCTAAGTGACTGGCTTTTTGAATTTTTTTAACTTCTTCATATAAAAGAAGACAATCACCAGTTTCTCAGTTACCTCTTTATCTGCCAACCTTTGGCCAACTGCCTTGCAAGTGTGAATAAAGAAAGAAACACCAAAGTCAGCACAGGGTAACATCACCGAGGCTCTGAAGGTCTGATATACATGTGTCCTGGCTGGCCCTTCCTGCTCTTTGTCCTTATAGGGAATGCTGGTGCTTTTCCTGAGAAAAGGGGAAATTATATTTATGGTTCTCCTCATAAATAGGTTTTAATGATTATCCAGTATAAATAGCCCTAGAGTCTTTCTGACTTACTCTTCAAAAGCAACGAGACCAAAAATAGTGATTAACGTGTTGAATTAAAAGTGTGCATACCTGTGTGTATGTGTGGGTGGCTATGAGTTTTGGAACTACAAAATTTTACACCAGTATCAAAGGATAATGTTTTTAATAACTCATATTAACTCATATTAACAATTATACATGCTTATCCAGGATCTGTAGCTATTTTGCCAATAGTCAATGCTAAGATAATTTTGTGAAAACTCTGTTCCTACCTAAAGGTCATACAGGTAGAAAATAGACTTCAAAGAGCATCATAGGTGTTTACAAAAATAACAAAAAAAAAGTAAGGAAAGCAACAGGTTCAAGGTATACTAAGCATTTATAAAATTCACTCTATATCTTACTACATATCAAGCATGTATCAGTTGTCAGGAATAGATATACCAAGCTGATTTTAAAGCTCATAAATGTGAATGCATAAAATAGACTTCCAGTATCTACTTACAATTTGGAATTGCAGAAATGTCAGTGTTACCTAGCTGAAATCAGAGAAGGGTCCCTTATTGATTACATCTGTAGAATGCCCTGAGTGATAAAAACAATCAGATGTTTTAAACATAAGTGCAAGCTTCCAAGAGAACCTGAACATCTTACTGTCACTGACTTATTTTGGTGACTAATAGCAAGACATTATATAAAATTTTGGCTCTAGTACTTGCAGTAAGTGAATGTTTTTGCATCTAAGGCATAAAAACACATAGAGACAAGAATAGGAAAAGCAGAAGAGGAAAGTTGGAACAAATTTTGATAGGATTTCCTAGCTGCACTGCACATACTCAGCTGGATACTCAGCTTGTGTGAGTTGACAACATAGCACTGGAGCCAGTGGAGCCACAGTACTTAACACAAACTAATAATCTGGCTCTATGTACTGTTGTTGAGAGAAAAAGAAGCACAAGCTTTCCCAGCACAGAGATTAAAATATAAAAGTGACCCTAATGAATAGAATGGTGTTTGGGGAATTCTGTATCTTTTGCACAAATCAAAAGAAATGATGAAGGGACAGAGAGAGTAATGGCTGAGCAATAATGCCTCATGTACCCTCACTGTTAAGAGATTCATAATTAAAATCTTCTCTAGCTGTGTGCATAGTGCCCATGGCAATGTGTGCCTTTGCACTTCACAGAAATAGGGAAAAACTTACTGACAGAGGACTGTGAGCCCAAGACACAGCACTGAAAAAGGTATTTAAACCTGTGAAGTATGCTGTACACCTGTTGAGAAAGTCACAAAAATTAATGGTGATATTATGGGATGGGCCAAACATAAATAACTAGAGATTAGCTGGATACTTAAGGATTAGAACAATTCAACTTTCTCTCTTCATGAAAAAGAAAACCACCTTTTTTTTAAATAAAACTCTGTAGTGAATGTGAGTTTTTTCAAAATCTAACCAAAATCATGACCTCTCAAAATGAAGTGCAACATACAACTTGGACAGATTGTTTTGAAAATTCCTACAAAGATACTGTCTAGCCTATCTGCTAGTTCACATTTTTTTGCAGTTCTTCTACACTTATAACGTGAAAAGTATCTTGCTGCCCTAAACTTCAGGAATAACTCTCAATTTCTGGGAAATAATGAGTCATTTCACAAGCAGAATGACTACTATGATCATTTATCAGACAAAAGCCAAAGTAAAATATATTAATTTTATTATTCTGTAAGCCTAGTTAATAATACTAGACATATTTAAACTACAGAGTTTTAATAAAAGTTATACTAAGAGATGATTCAAAATCATTTTAAATCAGTGAGAGTCTTCCCATTATTTGACTTTTGTGAGCTTTGAAACAGGGCTGAATTGGTCAGTAACGATGCTCCAAGGCACACCACAAAATAAAATTCAATTAGGAATGCAGAAATATGCAATCACTGTACGCCTATCATGACAGAAGAAAAGCCAACTCTACCAGTAGTCTTTGGTAGAGCTTCACAAAGCTATGCCCACCTAGTACTACACTGCTTGTCAGAGATTCTCCCTTTTTGGGGACACATTAATCTGAAGTATTTAAAGCAATCATGGCATGGCCTGAACACAATAGGGGAATGTCCTCCTTGACAAATGCCAGGTGCTCCTGCCAGCAGAGCAATTCCCTGACCCTAGGAGCTGGCAGAACAGAACGTCTCAATTGGCTCGGAGGACAGCCAGCTTTCTGAGGAGGCATTTAGTAACTTCCCTAGCCACAAGAAGAAATAAACTTGTGCCATGCACTTAAAATAATAGAAAGAAAAGGCTAGATGGGGACACAAAATATCTAAAATAAAGCCTTCTGCCTGCTTGCTTCTGAATGGTAAGTATAGAACAGATCGCCATTACAAGACAAACAGAAGAATACAAATTCCTTAAATTAAGAAAAATATTTAACACAAAGTTATATCCCAAGGCTCTTTTTTCCTACATTTTGTAGCACTGTATCTGTTTCATATTTTGTCTAGTTTTGCTTATTTTGATTTTATATAAATCTTAGATGGATACTCTTTGGATAACTTGATGTTCTGGCATACTGTATGTTGGCAATGAGCACTCATTCATTAAATATATGAGTGATTCTGAAAATCTTTAATTGGGTAAGGTCCTTGTACTTAACTATTAAATCTACAGTAGAAATGCAAGGGTTTGAATGGCTGAGCCAAAGATTTATAACAGGAAGAGAATGTGTTCACCATTCTTGCTGCATTAGCATACACTTAGAAGATCACCAGTTCATTTTGAAAGTTATATCATCGAAAAACATACAACAATACAGAACTGGTTTTAAAATTCAGCCTGAAGTATCTGCATATTCCATATATTTTTATAAGGCTTTAAATGTTCACATGTTCCTGACACCCTTCACTATCTACTGCTTGGTATTGGGTTTTCACGTCTTCAAAGAATTTTCCCATTTTAATAGTAAAATTTACCCAAATTTAATAGCATTTATTTCTGGGAAAAAAAAAAAGGAACCCAGTCCAGCTTCTACTGAAAACTGGATAAGGTTATGTGATACTGACATGTTCTTCTATGAAAATCACAATCCAAATAGCATTTTATTGCTAGTGGGCAAAAATTTAAAAAATAATAGTGATTGAGAAACCAAAGTCACATTTTTCAAAACAGGCCCTTAAGGACCTACATATCTTTGTGCTTTTCAATGAGATTAACATTTCCGAAGATGGAATATATCTGAAAGTGAAATTTAAGATTCTGAACTACTTTGACTGTTTTGAAAATATTACCCTGCAATTTCAAATAATTGTTCAATATAGAACATTGGGGGTTTTTTGCTTTAAAGTAGCCTTTCTCTAAAGCTGGAAATTTTAATATAATTTACTAGGACTTATGGAAAATTTTCACTTAAATCTGCAAACTCAAGTTTCAATTTCTTGGGCAACTTCAGCATCTGCTTTGTTTATACTAGCAAGTGAAATTGAAAGCAATATATTATCCAGCCTTAAGGGCTTGCTTCTCTTTCTCCTTTCAATTAATCTTGTCTCCAAGGAGTCCTGCATTAAAATAAAATAAAATAAAATATCAATACTATTCTTTTTTAATTTCTATGTGTTTAATTGTAAGCAGCAATTAATCAATTTTTTTCAATTTCACTTCTTCTTGGGGGCATCTCACTGATAAAGCGAAAATCAACACCAATGTATTAATCAAATAATCACAAAACTTTGAGGCAAAAAAGTTTTTGTCATCAAGATTTTAACCTAAAGCTAAGCAAATCCCATCTTTTACTTGAATTATTGGTAAAACTCATTTATTTTTCCTCAAAAACATTTTCAGTGTATATATTAAATTTCAATAGCAGAGGGCCAATTTCTCTTTTCAATTACACTCTGCAACTTCATTAACACCACTGGAATTGTTTGGATATAAGTAATGGCAAAAAATTACTCACAGTTTACACTTTTTTTTTTCTGACTACTTTTTATTAGAGAAAAGAGAGCTCACGCCTAATCCACATTGATATTCCCAGTATGATCCTAAAGCCTGGAAAATGCAAATTTCAATCACTTTGACATTGTTGTTGCTACTAAATCCACTTTAAATGGAAGAACATTAGATACTGCCTCTCTCTTCAACATTTTAATATCAGTGGATCAAATCAAATCTCTCTGGATAGGCCTGGATTTTGATCTATGTGCAAGATTAGTTAAGAGTCACCCAGATTTTCACTCAAACCCCTCAGTTTCTGAGAATTCTCAGTATATCTGACAAGTTGGCCTTCCTACTCCAATTATTTTTGTGAATATATATAAACTCCTCTGACAATGTATTTGACCCCATTTATATAAGAACTGTCATTAGATTTTTTGTGGTACTGTTACAGATAAGAAATTCAAGTATTCCAGGAGTTCATTTCAATTTCTAGAATAATTCTTACAATATTAACCTCTTTTTTGTTGTTGTTTAACCTATTTATTTCCACTCCCTTAATCAGTTCAGATAACTTAGTTAACTGCAGCAATCTCTTTACTACTGCACAGACAAAATGTTGTCCATCAACAGACATCCTGAAGTTTTTTCTTCTAATCTGTAAACTAATATTTTCCACTGAAAAATTTAAAAAGCTTTAGTATATTTCTGCTGCACAGCTAAGTTCTCAAAAAAAGTGTAGGGCTGATTTATATTCATTTACCTAAATAAAATACATCTGCCAAATTGTTTTACATCGTGCAGTAGTAAATTCATCACTAGAGCAGTAATGAACACCCTTCCAATAAGAAAAGTGTAAACACCGACAACTTCATCACAGCACATTCTGCCACACACCACTTCCTCACTCACAGAACCACAGCCTCTAAGAGAAGCTTTGTGCTTCCTGGGAAGGGAATTATTTGTGATAAACTTACTACCACTACTACTATTCTTTGGCCTTGTTAATACCTTAATCTCTTACAAAAGGAGTGCCTTTATTTATATATGTATATTTTGTATGTATAAGATACATATACCTATTTATCTGCCTCATTTTGCCTCAACCAGGAAACCTGAATATGTGAAAACATGTATCTGACTGGCAAGATACTTGAGAAATTAAAAACTTCATGGTAAGCACAGGATTTGTTTACATATATTATACACATATTTTTTTAAAAATGTAGAACTTATGTCTGTTTCATAAATTTCATCACCTTTAATCGTAAAAAGGCAGCCAGTGAATTATTTTTAATAATTTATTTGTGATCAAGAGTGATCATAGTTTTTTTTTATCATCATTTTTCTAGCTCAGTTTTACACAGGTGGTAATATTTTCTGAAATTTATATTATTTTGATCAGTTGTTTTGCTATCTCTATGGAAAAATAAATAAATCCATAAATATATAAACAAATAGCTCAATAAGAACTCAAATAAATACTGTGGCAGCAAAGCAGCTGATTTATCTTAAAAAATATGATGTAGAGAAATGTATATTGACAATTATGTTTTTAGTGAACCTGACCATAGAGATAAAATTTCAAAATTCTATGGTTTTAATGCTGCTGGCTTTATGCGAAAATGAGATTTTTATCTCGATTAAATAGTCAAATTTCATCTGTTGGGATTCATTACTTTAAAAAGGAGTTTGCTGGAAAAAGTTTTTATGGGCTCTCCAGGGGCAAAAAAATTCAAGTTTGACATAGTAACAATCACTGCTAAAAACATGTCATATGTCAATATGTGATCTTAAAACAATCTCATTAAGAGATTACGAGATTAAGAATCTCAGGTATTATTACAAGGCACACTTTTAATAAAATGCTATTAGCACTGTATTAAGCAGTTTATGTAGTGCTATTTTAATGATGAATCTATTGTTTCCTGCACAAAGTGTTCAGCATCTTGATAACTTCCACACCTCTTAAATCTTATAAAGCATCTTCACAGTTCTCTAAATCCATACCAAGATTTTTTTTTTACCTACCTATTCTATTGGGCCTCAGTTTAACAACCCATCACCACTACTCAAGAAAATCAGTTTAAAAAAAGCTGTCCAGAGTAGGTATCTACAGAGGTGAATGATCATTGTAGTTCACTCTGTTGTGAAATAATTCTACAAATTATATAAAAGTAGTTGCCTGTTGCATACCAAAATGACATCTGTCTACCAACAAGGAGCTGGTCTGTAATGTCCCACCTGTAAGTCTCCTCAGGCTTCACTCTCTAATTCAAAAGTCATGGAAAACACAAAAAGCATGAAGTCATAAAAAGCAAGAAAGCATACCAATTTTCTTTTCTTTTTAAAGGTGCTTATTTCAGACTTTGATTATAGTATATTTTACCTTTCAAAGTGAAAGTATGATCCTTAAAACACCAGCTGCCAGACAGCAGTGCGTGTTCAAGGCCTTGTCTCCTGTTTTCACCCTGTCCTTCTATGCTGCCTCAAAGGTGGTCAGCCTTGACCACATTCTTCCATCCCACTGCTCTGATGGAGAAACACACAGCACTTTACAAATACTGGTTTCCACTTTTTCTAGAAATGAATACTTTTGTGATAAAGCGTTGCAAATCTGATCTTCAGATTTGAACCATTCAATAGACATACAACATCATCCTTGCCCATTTTCTAGACTTCCGCTGTTTCATTGCAGGTGAATTTCTATCCCTTAAACCCAATATACTCAATTACACCATTTTTAATAGCACATATAACAAACTTCATCACAGCTGAAGACTGACCATCTTCTGTGGTTGTATCTTTTAATCAGGGTTTGTTCAGCCATTCGAAATTACTGCCGTTACTGACCCATCCTTAACATTATTGTTGCAAAGTTTGCATTCACTACACTGCACTAACATGCAAAAGATCAGTGTTTCCTATTGGACAGCTCTAAAATTTCAGAGCTGGTCTACTCCACACAAAACATCATATCTCAGGACTGTGTTGGGCCTCATTAGTGTGCAGCCTTGCAGCAAAGAAGGCCAATGGCATACTGAGCTGTATTAACTGGAATGTATGCAGTAGGTGCCCCTCTCTTGCAACCTGTGACATTGCACCTGGAGTACCCAGTCCAGTTTTGGGCTCTCCAGGACAAGAAATACAGGGAGGTATTGGAACAAGCCACTGCAGAAAGCCACCAAGACATAAAGAGGACTGCACTACATAATGTACTACGAGAGGCTGCAAGAACAGAGTTTGTTCATCTATAAGCACAGGAGTGAAATAAAGACATTTCTGTCTACAGTTATCTAGTGGAATGCTACAAAGAAGATGCAGCCAGACCCTTTGCAGATGTGTACAGTTTTAGGATGAGAGTTGAAGACAGAAGCTGGAATACAGGTAACTCCAACTGAATATTAGGAAAATCTCCTTTGCCATGAGGTGGTGAAACACTAAAAGTTGGTCAGCTGATTCTACAAGTTGTAGAATTTTCATCCCTGGAGATATTCAAAACCTAATTTGACACAGACCTGGACACATGATCCAGATGTGCCTGCTTCAGCAGTGGGGGTTAGACTAGATGACCTCTAGAGGTTCCTGCCAACCTCAGCTGTTCTGTGACTTGAAGCAAGTCATAGCCTAAACCTCTCATGACATCATACAGTAAAATCAGGCCCTGGTCAAGATTGGTGATAGATGTTTTAACATGAAAAGAAATCAAACTGTTTCCTACACTTCCAAATTTGCTGTGGAAGAAATCCAGCTTCCTTCCTCTCTTTTCAACACATTCCTGTAGGCTTCTGAGCTGTATTTATCTTCCACAGAAATATACTCTACACAATGATTTTCTAGAATGCAATTACCATTTTCTCTCTCAAGGTGACAGGAAATGTGTCCACCCAACTTTCAATTCCCCCTCCTAGAACTCTCCAAATCTCTCCTCCTGATTAAAAACCTGGTTATCAGACCACTACTATTGTTATGGATACCAGCCTCCTGATGAACAGCATTCCACAATTCGTCTTTCACCTCCCTTTCCTTAAACAAATCAACACAAGAGGAATTATTTCAAGCTAGAACTCAAGGAAGAGCAAATTGTATACCTGCAGCTACCTAGATAAATCTGAAGCCTTTCTAGTAGTGCCAAGTCTACACTGATACAACTAAAATACATGACTTCAAATATTTGAGCAGACAATTAATTAAACTTACATACATGATAACTTATCTCTGCTAACATGCAAAACTTAGATATTTATGAAAACAATTACACATCAGTTGTTTCTCAAAAAATGACATACAGAAATTATATGGGTCCCATATTGCATACCTTTGACAAAAGTTATCAATGCATATTTTGATTACATGCGCCCTTTAAACTAATGCCCAAACTAATGTTGATTTTGTTTACTTATCATGTATGAAATAGACTGCATCCTGGTCTAAAAGTATAATACATGCTGAAGTTCACATGTGCTCATTGCAATGTTCAAGTCACCACCGCAATTAATTTTATGCCATTGGGGTTTCACCAAGCAAAAATAATATCCAAGCATTTAATTTCACTAAATTCAGTCTGTTTAATATGCACTTTGCTTGATAATAAAAAAAATGAAACTTCAAATAGGAGTGTAAATTTAACTGTGTTACAGAAAACCTTCCTTTCCAACAAAGGAAGAATAAACAGCAACTACAACTATGAACTCTTCAAAGCAGGCACCTTTTTTTTTTCCTATGCCTTGTCCATACAGTCTAAATAAGGTCTTCCTTAATCATATCAACACGAGATAAAAACACATCATAAAGCAGGGTAATTAAGCTGTGACACATCTCATATCCATTCATGAAGTGCACTGAAAATGATAGTAGCCATTTTCTTCAACAATTTTCTAAGTGAGAGAATCACCAAGGAGATTTGCTACAGCTTCCAGAAACATTCTACATAACAATGCAAGAACAGGAGTACTGGGTCAGATCAGTGTTTCCTGTATCCCATCTCCAACAATCCTCAAAAGTAGCTGCAAGGAGCAACATAAGAAAAGTGACAGCATATATAATACACACCCAAAGTCTCCATCCAATCATTTTCAGCGCAGGCATTTCCTCAAAGAAATATGCAGTTAGTAACATTCAGTGGATTATTCTGTCATTAATTTGTTCCATCTCATCTGAATCATAAAAGCTTTTCACACCTTAACACATTTAAGAGACATCACTTCCTCTTACAGGAAGTCAGCATCCCAGATCAGCCAAGCACACTGATAAAACACTGATATTAGCAGCAATAACAGTAGTACTAACACTTCCACTACATAACCAAGTACCACAGGACAAAACCCCTGCCCTGAGCCCCCAAAATCCTAGAGAACAACTATCAAATAAGAGATAGAAAAATATTTAGAAGCAGTAAGATGACAGCAACTAGCATCACAAGAAATGATATCTAGTTAGAAGTAGCTTGATGCTTTTGTAGGCATTTCAGGTAAGGAACAACTTGGGAAGAGAGATGAATCCAAAAGGAGATGTTACAAAGGAATCCTAATCCAAGCATAAGGTTTCAAACAAATGCATGTTCGCAAAATAGTAAATGGGCAACAGGGCTGGTGTTACAACTTGAAGGAAAACCTTGACAAAGAGAAACAGTATGATAGAGCTGGGCAAAGAAGGACTTGAAACTTAGGGCAAGATATTAATATTTCATGCACCAGAGAAGAGATGTCAAGGGGGACATAAAAAGACACAGTCAGTGTGACAGTCTGTCACTCTGAAAATGATCTCTGTAAGACGATTCTGGATAGATGGGACTGGAGAAAAAAATATTTCTCAATGGTAGTGAGGATGAGGGTTTAACTGAAGAGTAGGCAGGAAAGCATACAGCAGGGATGTCGGGCAGAAAAAACCTGCAAGACTTTGATGCAATCTGAATGCAAAGAACTTCAGACTAGAACAAAACAGTTACACTACATCAGTAAAAAAATCAATATAGCAGAGAAAGAGCATCCCTTTCCATGATATTCCATGTCAGCATCCAGCAGTCAGCTGTGTAAAAACTTCCTGAAGTTCAGTTGCATCATCACCATTACACTTAACAGCTCCTCAGAGTAACAGAGTAATACCTGATGCATTTTTGAGCCTGTTCATATTTTGACCTCTCAAACACCCTTTGGCAAGGAATTCCACTGAGCAATTCAATTGCATGCTACAGGGTAGGATTGAAGGGAGGCACACAGAAAATCCATGAAAACAAACAAGACAAAACAAACAAAAAATTACAATTTCTGTTAAATGTTGTAAAACTGCTTCCTGAGAATTCCTTGTTCTCATAATATTAGAGTTAATGAATACTAATGAATTCTCCAACTACCTTCTTGAGGCCTTGTTCAGTCATCACTTTTCCAAGAGGAACTATTTTACTTTAATGCTTCCTCTGACAGAACTCCTTCCATGTATCTCATCAGCCTTTATACCCTTATCTCAAACTACAGTATCTTTTTGAAATAACAATAACAAAAATACACACCATAGATAGATTTCACACACTGGATTTATGGATTGGCATTCATGTTTTCAGTTCATTTTTTCTATTTCTTTCCTACTCACACCAAATAATCTATTTACCTTTGTAACTGTTATGCTATGAGGAAGAGGTCTTTATCAGTGAGACTGCCAAATTACAGACTTCTCCTAACAGGCAATATAGCAGTGTTAACTTGGAAGGTAGATGGAGGGCTTGTAAAGAACTCTAGGATATCTGTTTTGACTAAGGGAATCTAAGCCGGGCAATAAGGAGATGACAGAGAAGCAAGACTACATTTTCATTGAGACAGATATACCAAAGCCTATGAATCATCTGCAAAGAGATGATACTTAAATTGTCTCTCCACATAAGACTATGAAAAGATGAAGAGCAGAATAAGGGGGGAAAAAAAGAGGGCGGTTGAGAGACAACATGTTGCAGAACTCCCACACAAAACTGGGTAATGAATGAGAAAGATCCTCCAAAGGATGCACTGAAGAAGTGATCAAAGTATCCAAAAGCAGCAGAAAGATGGAATTTGCAAAGAAGTTACATGGCAAAAAGAACAGAGACATGGTCAACTGTTTTCACAGCTGGCTGGCAGGTTGAGAGAATGAAAGCTTAAGATTTAAAGTGCAACTCACAATGATTAAAGTGATCTTTAGAAGTCTGTATCTTGCTTGGAGAGACAGACTCAGAAGTAATCCAGTGCAATCACCCCACTTAGTCACACGTGCCTCTGCTCTGCCTTTTAGCATGCCCTTGGCACGGCTGCCCATCACTGCAATGCACTCTGCATTGTTTCTGCTTCAGTAGCACTGGGCCATAGTAGGATGCTAAGAAGCTGCTTTACGCATGGTATGGCAATATACAACTGCTTTACTCGTGGTATTGCAATATACAGCCCCCTGAGAAGATCATATTGACCTGAGCTAGTATGAATTCCAACTGGAACTGCATCCTACACAGCTTTACTGGGCTCTTCCAGGAACTAGGACACAAGTGGAAGGGCAGCCCCACTGCTACGGATCTGCATCGCCTTTTGTTACCCATTTCCAGATCAGTTAGCCACGTTTGCCATCTTCTGCTAACCTTTCTCTTGCCAGAAAAGGAAATTACTAAAAAATGTAACAAGTAGTTCCCCACCCTGAATTCTCTTCAAAGAACTGGTCCATGAAGTGGGACAGGCTAGAACAAAATTACTACTTAAAACTTTTTTTGATCCTCCTATCCCTCTTTATTTTGCATTCACATCTCCCATGAAGATGTTTTGTAGATGGGCTATGTGATTGCACAACAGCCAAAATGAGTTAGAAACTCTATAAACTATCTTATTTTCCAACAATTACATATGCACATGCAAATACAAATACTTCTATAGACCAACAACTTCGGAAAATACAAATGGAAATAACAGTAATCTTCCAAGCTCTCTCTTTTTCATTGCACACAGCAAAGAAAAAGGAAAAAAAACCCCAATAAACAAAAAAACAACACACACCACCATTCTTACTGATCTACTTTATTTATAAACATTTTCTGTCCCTTAGGAAAAAAGCAAACTAATTATAATTTGCTCCCATTTGGACAATTTTGTGTACAGCATTAATTTCAGTGGTATGTTGAAAAAAGAGCCAAAATCAACACATACGTTTTCTTAAGTGAAGAATTGAATAAAACAAAGCCAGGCACTTGGTTCCTCTTTCAATCCATATGATACACAGCTGCGTCAATCCCATCAGGAAACAGGCAACAGGAAATTCTTAACATTCTGAAGAGAAATCTAAAGATGTGTCTCATCACCCTTCCTCCTGAAAGTGCTTTTCGATTGTCTAAAAGATGTTTATACTAGTTCTAAAATTATTAATTACTTTGCTTAGCTTTTAAGCAGCTATAGGCCTCATTAGGTAGCTAACAAGGAGACAATTTTTTTTTCTTTTTATAAGTTGCTTACACTTTTGCATTTCCTTCATCTCAAAATATAAATTGTTAAGGAAACCTTGACACCTATGGACAAAATCAAAGCCAAGTACTCTAGCTATTGGAAAACATTCCTTCATAATGTGCTGCTCCTGTGTTATTTGTGTTTCTAACTATAGCTCTTGCATATATAATTCCATTATACTTTTATAAATCACCAATTTGAAAAATGCTTTTGAACCATTAATATATTTTCCTGGTTAAAATTCTTTGAGATGTTCTTAACAAGAGTCTTAGATAATGAATTTGGGCAAACTCTGGAACAGTCTTTACAGTATTATCATTCTCATTAATTTTCAGAACTACCCACTGTGTTGAGATGATTGTCATGGGCCTAAGACTTCAATTTGGTTAAATATTTTTGCATATATTTCAACATATAAGTAACTAACAGATGTTTAAAATGTTAAGTTCACAATCTAGAAATAGTTAAATATTTACTATGGTATCCTAATTTGGTTTTGCAGTAATTTTTATTTTTCTGCTTCTATCTTTAAACACTGTTTTAGAGTCCTGCTTGGCTGTAGGCAAAATGCTTTAAAACAACATCACATGAAAACAAAACATACTTGATTTAGTAAATACAGCTGTGTTTTTAAAGAAAGAAAAGAAATAAACAAAGGTACCACAAATTAAAAACAGAGAAAACATTTAAGAAAACATTCAATGTAGAAATATTACTTTTACCTAAGATCCAGGCTTAATGTAAAACCTTTTAAATTGTTTGCATATTAAAAGCTGTAAAATTCTTGTTTTATTTTTGCTTTAGAAACCTTACACATTCTACTGTCTTACACCATTCCTAGAAGGGTCTATTAGATGAAAAAATTACTTTCAAAAACACAGCATATACAGTATCTTACTTTAGTCCAAATTATTCTCTGCCTTTTTGCCTTTTTTGTTTGTTTGTTTGTTTTGATTTCTTTTTTGTTATCTTTGAAGACTGCTTCTGTTTCCATTGTTTCATCCTTAACCATTCACATATCAGAGCAATAAGTATTTCATTACTGGTTTATCTGTCCAGAGGCTTGAGAAGCAGTAACAATTAACCCTCCCTTCACAGTGATTGATACAGGCTTTGCTTTCAATTTGTTCCACTACACAGATCATGAAATTCTGAATGCGATCATCCTTATTGACCTACACTTTCAAACACACGGCTACAATGAGATGAAAGTAATTATTAAAAGGAACACAAGACTACTCAATGCTGAAACAAAGTCTTGAAAAATCTTTTAAATGACCTTCTCATAAAATTAACATCTTTTGATGTGAAATAAAATTATGGATTTTCTTCATAATCTGGAAATATTCAATGTAAATCTGATCAAGGTACAATATCGTTATATCACATAAGCCCAGTTCTAATGTCACATCAGTTCATATCTGACCCAATAAACAGTAACTTCAACCAGAGTGATCATAGTAGGATCATGCCCTATATATTTTAAAAGTTCCTCTGTCAGCTTTATTTTACACCAGCTCTGCTTGAAATGTTGTGTTGAAAATGACAAGACAGTAATTACTATTCTATTGTGGTCTGTTTCAAAAAAGAAACAGTGTTTCTTTTTAAGATTCTGGACTTCTTGAAGCACCTAATGTAAATAAGTAGAGAAGAAATTCAGACTGCTAAGGAAAAATGAGAAACTCAAGTCAGATTTCCATCATCAGCTGAGATGAACCAAGACCTATACACATCACTGCTGGAGACTTACTGCAGTGGAAAACAAATATTTTTCATAAACCCTTGAAAAATAACCCCACAAGATATTAATTTCTTTGAACTGATACATTTTTAAAAACTAAATAGGACTGGTAGGTGAGCAGTAATGACAGAACTACTTAAAAAATGGGATGCAGTCAAAGAAAATCAGGATAGAAAACTGTGCAGAAGGATGTTCTTACAGGCCCGAGGCTCTAATCACAAAACAAAGTGATGGAGATGAACCAATACTGCATGGATTAGCAATGAATTATTTTGAACTATAATCATGTGCCAGCACAAAGGGGAGGTAAAAACTAGCCATTACTCACAAGCTGATCTGCAGATAAGAAGAAAAAAAAAGTGAAAACGGGAAAAATTTATATGCTAAACTGAGTCAGGAGAATAATGAAAATCTAAAATGTTGTTACACTTCAAGTAACATTATATTTAATGTCTTTCATGTACTGTATAATGTTGATATTTACACAATAGAGTCTGTAAGACACTAGGGCTAAAGCAGGGTTAAATTGGATAACTCTTCTGTAAATTAGTACTGCATAATAAAAACGTGCTGAAAAATATCCTAATAGATGAGTTAGTTTTAAAATAGCACACATGGGCACTAATTTCTCCCACTGTAGAACTGCAGGAAATATATATATATATATACATGCATAGGTAGAGACTGGTACAGGTATATGAAAATGTGTAAATACACATACACACTTATGCATACACACGCATTTATAATAAGGGATTTAATTTCCATTAGTCCATTTGAGAGCTAAGCATCACCATCTTAAGATTCAATGTTAGTTTTCCCTTCAGGAGAAGAAAATGTTTGAAATAATTTTGTGAGAAAAGAAAAATCAAAACTGCTATCCACAAAGATTCCTGAGATTCTTATGAACAGACTGTTTAAATGAAGAGCACTTTAATCAGTAGAGGAATCCTCACGTTTCTAATGTCTTGCTGTGCATTCTGCAGGTTATAGTAGCAGCTGGTAGAGGTCATATATCTTTTGTGAGCATCCCAAAAAGGCTCACTGCCAGACTGTTAAATTATGAATAAGCAATGAACAAAAGAATGCAGATACGGTGGTGACAAGATAATCCAAGCAAATTTATCTATGACAAATTTCACAGGATTAACAAATTACATTTACACAGAACAATAAAAATGAGGAGAAAAAAAAAAAAGGGAAAAAAAAAAAAAAAAGTGAGCCTACTTTTCGTCCACAGCATTAGAGGGAAAGAAAATCTCCATTCCAGTACATGTATTTACATTTACCTTTAGATAAAGTAAGATATAGCTTACTGAAGATCAGCAAATAGTATTATTTCCTTTCAAGCAAATACATATTCTGTAGCTATCTAATATACAACATATGCCTGCACTTCACAGTATACATGTATATAAGTCGGAGGAAAATCCTTTAAAGTTTTCCTCATAATTAGTAAGAAGCAGAATAAATAAATATTGAAGAACTCTAATTTTGATTTTCAGGCAAAGTATCTTTCCCTTCTCTGTAAGTTAAAACATACTTTTCCCCTTAATCAGTTTGGGGTTTTTTTCCTATTTGAATTGAACAAATATTGCAATATATGATAAATGCCACAAGAAAGAAATAAGTCATTAATAGAACTTTTTTTTTTTTTTTTTGCAGTAGTACCATGATAAACATTTTTTTAAAAAAATCACTCCTAAAGGAATTCTAAATCCATAATCTAAATACTGGCTGCTCCTAAAGATAGACATTCAGTATGTCAAATAATCTGGGGGGAAGGTAAAGGAGATTCGCAATGTTTGTTACATCCTGCAGTCTCCTGTTCTGGTTTTTAGAAGTCATACAAAAAAATTTGAAATACTACCCTTAAAAAGCATGGAATATCAGTTTCAAAATAGCAGTTCTGCAGAGAAGCATTTTTCTTCCTATTAAAAAAAAGGAATAAAAGGAGAGACAGCATCTCTTAGTTTGGAAATTTGAATGTAAGTAGAGTGATTGATAAAAGAAACAGCATATATGTTTGACAGATCTGGAATCAGCTGTATCTTTTCTATCATGCTTCTCATCTGAAGTCTATTTTCTGTCACCTCCATTTATTTCCTGTTGTTTGTTAATCTGAAACAGTTGTTTAGTAAAAATAGATCTTGAATAAATATGGGCCTTCTGAAACCATATGTATCATTTATGTATCAAATACATGTTCTTGTTACAGAGCACTGCCTACAAACAGGAAATCTCACTATTAAAGTGAACATCCAATTAATTAAGATACTTTAGTAAACTACTTGGATTCTGCAAACAACTACTTGAGTACCATTTATCTAGCTCATTCAGCCGATGGAAAAAATTACTGTACTTTCGATTTTTCACAAGAAATGCAAGTTTTGTTGTAAAACTGAACAGCAGCTCAGAAAGAATAAATAGATAAATTCACCCAAAGTATTTGTATCTCTTTTTATGTTCCTCTTCTATTTGTTACTTAGCAAGAGAAAACAGGTTTGTTTTTTAAAATGCAGTTCTTCCCGAGAACCTCCTGTCCATACTGTTAGCAATTTATGCAAAGGTGAAGCAAACATGCCAATCCTACATCTAACTATAGTCAGACAAATAAAATCAGCTACTTTTTTTTCAGCTGTGAAGGTTGAAGGATAAGTAACACTGGCAGCTATTCTCTTTTTTTAATACTTTTTTCCTTTTTTAATCCTGCTGCCAGCACTGTACAGATTCATTCACTCAGTTCTTTCTATTGACCTCAACCTTGACCTGTGAAAACTGCCCACTTACATTTTTTTCCCACAAAGTAACAAATTCTGCTTCCCATCATCTCTAAGAAAAAACAGCTTTTTAACAAACATTCTTGTAAAATTTGGTACACTGTACTTTTGCTAAATTAATTACAGCTTTGGCATCTAACTTGTATAAACCTAGGTTGTGAATAAACTGATTGTAAATGTGAATTTGCACATGACATTTAAGCAAGAGGGAAAGAAAATACTCCACCCCCCCCATTCTAATATGTAAATATAGAGTTGTATATATAAATATACA
This sequence comes from Hylia prasina, assembly GCA_013397195.1. NCBI lineage: Eukaryota > Metazoa > Chordata > Aves > Passeriformes > Sylviidae > Hylia > Hylia prasina. The sequence continues at coordinate 1,785,004 of VYXD01003062.1, read as the reverse complement.
GTTCTGTGCCTAAAATTCAGCAAAACTATAACCCTTTAGCATTTCATCCAAAATGACTGTTCAAAGACTATTCATTACACAATAAAATTCAGTTTAAAACAATGTAATATCTAATGAAGCCTGTTCTAAATTTCTGTTGGAGGCAAGTATTTTACAGGAAGCTTATAGGATTTAGGTACCCATATTTCACTAAAATGCAGTATCTGTTGAATGCCTAAATCCAATAGGCTCTTCAGAAAATCCAAGCCCCTGGGACATTATCGTAGATTACGTACATACATATTATTCAGACTATATCCCCTAAGTTCACTATATACATATGTAAACCTAACATGCCTGCAGGTAATGGAACAGTACTTTTCCACTTAAATTATTTAACATAAGTGTTGAACTTGTATTATATATCAAGCTAACAGCTAATTTTAAATTGCAATCAAGCCATTCTCTGAAAGCACTTTATTTCAGTGGAGGTTTTGCCTGTAAAAGAAATGTAAATCCCTCTAATGAAGGCAGTATAATCTTTGAATACACAGTCAAAATGGGGGCTGGAATTTTATTCCTAATGCTAACATTGACATCTTTTGCCACTTCTGCTAGTTCTCAAAAATCTTTTGTGTGTAACTATCTCATCGGTAAAACATGTAGAACAGTGTTTTCAGACCTTTTGAAGCATGCTAAGCCAAATAAAGAAACATATCTACAGAAATACTCGGTATTAATATTAAAGTCATCTTCAGACATTGGATGACATCAATGAGAAGTTCCCCAGAACAGACAAATGGCACAGCATGATAGAAGAGTGAAAGTCCAAAATGTAACATACAAGAAAGGCTGGGAAAATAGCCTGTAAGAAAATCTTCAAAACTCTGCTTTCAGTAATCCATTTCAAATTCTTTCTTACATATCACTTGTTCTTTAATGTGCCTGGCTCTCGCCTGCATGTAGAGTGCCGGGTAAGGGCTGGCATAACTCTCAGTATCTAGGTGCAGCAGGCTGAGATCAGGATCTCCTTGAGAATCACTCCATTTTTACTTGACAATCTCAAGACTTTTGCGTTTTACAATAACACACAGAGGCAAAGTTCACTAGTCCCTCTCACTAAGTATATTGTCATTGTGATCTGTCTGAGAAAAAATTCGCATCTATTAAATTATATGTTAAAAATACTTTTATCCTTGCTTGTGGTTCTCTGTAGTATACTTTAATTGTGTACATAATTTCATTTGGGACTTTTCTAAAGATTAAGGTACGACTTGAACTCAATATTCTCTCAAAGACAGGGTCCAGTTCTGCCAAGTCAGAGACACAAATACTATCTTACCCTTACTGTACCTTCTTTGTCCTGTGTAATATACTTCTGTGGCATACAAAATTAACGAATATTTGTACTACTCAAAGTCCTGTTCAAATGAATGGCACAACGGCCCTATTCATTTGACTAGGACTTTGTGTATTGCAAAACCACTGCTTGAGCTAGTCACAGAACAATGCTCTAGTCATATAAGACATGGCAGCAATTATTATATTCTTATTATGGCACATCTTCTTATGTAGCAAAATACAATATTATTACAAATTATCCTTATTATGCAAAGTCCTATTAAACAAAAAAGTCGCACACCTCATTCACACTAATGGGATTTTGTATGTTAAAGATAACATACAGTAGCCTTATAAATATTACATAGAAAGAAATTGCCTCTTCTGAAAAAATGTAATTCTTTTGAAATGAATTTTCAAAACATTTCCTCTCATGGCCATAAATCTTTGGCAGCTTCTTAAAAAAAAAAATAATAAAATTAAGCATAAGCAAACAAACCAAAGAAACAAACAACAGGGATGAAAACGCAGTCTTTGCTATGTACCTTAAAAATATTCTATGTTAAGAATATATAAACAAATTTCCAGGGTGACATCCTGCAGAACAAGTTTGTTTGATTCATTTTAAAATATGCTATGACTATGCTGACATGACTATGCTGAAAACACAAGATGAGGTGCTTTTACACCTGCAAGAGCTACTGCTGGTAGTAATATAAAATTGATCTGATGGATTAACTGAATGTAAGGTTTATTCATATGAGATGAGATTTCAGGAAATGGTTTCATAACAGTAAACAGTTACTTAATTGTTAACAAATGAACTTCTGCCACATTGGTTAAATGGCTTCATTCCACTGACCTCAGTTAGAGAAGAATCATTCCAAAAATGTTAATAAAATGGTAACAGTTAGTTTTTGTGACCTCTATCAGTTATTCAAAATTCTTATCTTAGAATACATTTTCCAGTAAAGAGGGTATTGTTATAAACATCATTTTATGAAACAACAAAAAATGTAAACACTCTTGACTTTTTAGGAAGTATGGTGATGAAACTAACACCTAGAATGTCAAGTTTCAACAACTGTTTTACATCACCCTTGCAGTAAAATTCCCATCTGGGCTGGCAACTTGTGTGCCAAGTTTTAAATAAATGCGATTTGAAATTGCCAGTATATTAGACTCTGAAATTCAAGTGAGATGCTAATAAAAAGAGATGGGTACTGACAACAGATCTTCATATTCTCTTAAAAATACCTATGGCTCCGGGTGTTGTATTAATCTGTTACCAAAATTCTCTAATTATTTGTAGCTTACTTAGAGTACAGCATTAGAATATAATACCATCACATTGTTACAAAATGAGCTAACTGGATGTAGTTTGTAAGGAAAAAACAGTTGTGCTGTAAAGAATGTAAAAATGGTGCTGCAGACAAAACCTTGTTATTCAGAACCCCATTAGTTACTGAAAATACCTAATATAAGTTTTGTTGATCAATACTCTCATGTAAGCTCTAAATAATGTATTATTCCAGTGGAGAAAAATGCAGCAAATCAAATATGGTGGGAGAATGTTTCAAATTATGAAGAGTAGTATGACTGCTAATCCATAAATCAGAAATCAGAAAGATTGGTGTAATGTGGGAGGGCTCTATTTAATAAAGGTCATTATAACTCCTGGCTCTAGAGCTATAAGATCTAATATCCTCTCTGGTAGCTCTATGATATGCCCATGCATTACTGTTCTTGTTGACAGTCTGTTGCCTTGGAAATATTTCATTATTTCAGTTTTTCCATTTGTAGACCCTTGGCCTTGTGATATGAAGGCCACCCTATTTCATATTTTCGATTATCATTTAAGCAATCTTCTGGAGCTATTTATATAAAAGCAACTGTTAGACAATGCATATCATCATTTATCACTGCTATGTTTAAGCTCATGCTCTAGAAAAAGTGCCAAAATAAAGGTTTTTTCTCTTTCACTTTAAACCAATAGCACTCTAATATTATGATATGCTATACAAATCAATGCTGGCATATCATATGCATGACACTTCTGTCTATTTCATTTTCTTGGGTGTATATCCACACAGTTGAAAAAAAACTAAACTGTTGCTGTAACTGTAAAATTTGCTAACACTCACAGTTTAAAAGAAAATCAAACAAGTAATTTTTCATATATCCTTTTAAGAACCTAAACAGGTGAAAAAAGTTTCAAAACTATTCAAGTGCGTGGTTACATCAGAGACTACTACTTTTTACATCTGTTTTGTAAGCGTATTTTTTGCTTGAAAAAATGTAACACCATCTACCTAAATACTTGTGGTAGTGAAGACTAAAAAAACAATGTACACAAAGTCAATTTAGAGGATTCTTAACCTTGAGAACTAGTTTACTGAAGTAGTAGCTAAGAGACTGCCAAACCCTTTCAGTAAGTGATATGCTCCTGTATTTCAAATATCTTGGTTCACACAGATGAAAGGATGTGTATAAAGACAGCTAAAATAGTTACATGCAAGACTTCATGAGCACATTACACAACTTTTAATAAAATGTACATCAGTATCTGTTTATTGAAGCATTGGTCCATTTTCTCCAGAACTTTTAAGGAATAAACGGACTACCATTATTTTTGCTACAAAAATGTCATCAACTTCTACATGCAATACTTATGCCTGAACTATCCAGAGCACTGTACAGAGTGATAACAAAGTGAACCATAAGGGCAAAAAACAACTTCTTGGACACTAGGCCAAGTTTGTGGCTATTAGTGTTGTAGGAATTTAGACCACCTTTTTCCCCTGAAATGATTACCCCTCCCACTCCCTACAGGGAAAAACTACTCCGATCCAACCTTTAAAATGACAGCATCAGAGCTGAACAAGAAGATGCTATTAAAGGGCATTAAATTAAATACAGTATATCCTCCTACAACTTCAATCAGAATTTCAGACCAAGTGTTATTTAGTTCAGCTCTCAAGTGGAGCAGAATAACAAATCGCGCACTTTGATTTACCTTCTCCGAATGCCAAATGGAGACAGGTGATAAAGAAAGCACTCATGCACAGGCTATGAAGTTTCCCCTAGAAATTAATTCTATCTTCAAGATTCCTATCTCAGAGAAATTCCCAAAATGGCACACAAATATGCTTCTGCTGGAGAGATTACTGAAGCTATCCTGGCAAATACACTTAGCACTAATATAGTAACATTCTCAGAAAGAAGACAGCAGAATTGTCTGTTGCGGGGGGGACAGGACTTATTCATATGAATTGTTTTTCCAACAAAGAACTCTGCAGGAGAAAAGCCTGCTTTAAGTGTTATTAACACAGCAGAAACACCTTTGCAGCCACTGGAATGAAGATTTTTTTAAAAAATGTTCATAGCTGAAAATAAAAATCTGTAGTTAAGTCATTGACGTCTAAGTATGCACTGTTTCCCCATTACGTGTATCTCCTAATTTTGCTACATATCAATATAGCTTTGTCAAAGTGCAACAGTTAACACTAATGCACCTACGACAAGTACACTAACACTTCAGTGGCAAATAAGAGATGTATGGGGGTTTTTATACCGCGCAGTCTGCTTTCTTAGGAAAAATGGCACAGCTACTTCAACAAAATCCATGGCATTTGGAATTTGTACTAGAAACGCTGACCATTCTAAAATATGCAAGCATGAAATTAAGTTAAAGTTCTTTCTTTTAAATATTTTTCAGACTTACTTGTGCTGTAAAATACAAACAAACTAACACATGATGCAGCTACCTTTAAAGGCTATCTAAATGTTAGTTTCCATTTTTCCAACTAGCCAGGAACCTTTCCCACCCCTCACACTCAAGTTCACTTGTAACGCTAAAGGGGGCGGGAGGGAAAGAAACCATCCCAAACCCTCTCTCTGGCTGCTCTTCTTCTGGGCATATATTTCGTCGCAGTGTAGCAATGGAGCTTTGAATACTTTTGTAAGAATCACAAAGTAACATCGCATGAACTTGTACTTTTGTCTCGTACCAGTCACTTCCAGAAAGATTCACTTTACTAGAACAAATCCGCTACGGGCAATTCGTGTCACCAGCAGAGCACATTAATCACAAGCACTCTCTCCCAACAAAAGTACATGGGGCAGGCGGCGGGCCGGGAACCAAGCGGCGGGGTAGCGCG
>VYXD01003062.1:1752689-1774126 GCA_013397195.1 Hylia prasina | reverse complement strand
GGAGGGGACACGGAGACCCGAGCCCTCCTCGCCATGGTGCTCGGCGAGCGCTGCTCGGGCTGCTCCCTCCTCCCGCAGCAGCAGTGGGAGACGAGGGGCGACGATCCCGTCCCGGAGGGAGCACAGCGGCTGTGCCCAGCCCGAGGCAGCAGGGGAACGGCAGAAAAACTCCCTCCTGCAAAGGGGTCCCGCCAGATCGCCTCGCTTCTGGGGGCGCCTCTGAAACCACGGACCCGGATCCCCAAGCTGCTGACTGCTGAAGCTAAAAAGCGTGGTGCTTGTGGAGAGCTGGACTCTTCGCCAGCCCCATGAGTGGACAGCTAGAACAGAAAGTAACACGCTGCGTTAGCGCACCTTACACAAGCAGCAGCCGTGCTGCTAACTCGTTTCTGAGGAAACCGAGGCTCATACCAAGAGGAGCTGCATGGGACAGAACACAGGTAGTAGCACTCCAGAATACGTGTAGTGTTGAAAAGGCTATGGCAGTATCTCAGAACTGGGCAGAAATCCCAGGCTGTCCCCTCGCTCCAAAGGCGTTGTAACCTTTGCTTCCATGAATCAAAGTGGTCACCTGGGCCGGTCTCCCCTTTTCCCATGCAACTGTGTGCCTTTTGGAAGTCTAAGCTTGGCACCTAATCTAAAAATATCCTCTTATCTTGACTTTTCTTCCCCTTGCTGTTTCAAAGCAAATTAAGACACACCAACTTTATGTTAAAACAGAGACTGCATTCAAATCCTTTGTATTAAATAGCATCTGTGTTTGCATTCTGTTTTAATACAAAATGCTTTGGATTGCGGCTAATACCAGGAGATATGAAACTGGTTAGTCCCCACATGTTGCACATAAAAAGAATTCATAATGAGCATCTGTGGGATGTGGAATGGATCCCATGAGTTAGCTGAAGACCTCATAACGTAAGAGCTGAGAAGCCTAAGTGAATTATGACTCTCTTTCCTCGCAAGTAGGATTAATTTTCTATCCCACTTATATTCATTATCTATCCTGTTTATACTATAGGGACATCAATTGTTCGAGTGTTAAATATGAAGACTTTACAGAAACGTGTAGGTTAGATAGCTCGCAGAGAAGAGGGAGGTTGTTATTACTAGGAAAACTGTTATTCAAACTCTGTGTTTAAACACCAATATTAGATAAAGCTGCTCACTTTTTAAAAGGACTGCAAATTCTGTGCCTTTCTCCTACAACATATTTAAAATGTAAGGTTTACAAAGTACTTACTCTCCATATGCCTGTGGCCCTCCCAGTGATGTCAATAGGAATTTTGCATGCAGATGAAGGCCCCTATATGGCCTTTAGAGAGCAGGTCAATAAATGGCTGGAGGAATAATTAAAGACTTCTGAGCTGCTCCTTTCCTTTTTCTTACATTATAGTACAAGACTGGCATGAATATAGGCTGGGCTACCACTCTAATTGGCTATGGAATAACACTGAAAGGAATTTAAATGTGGGCAGTAGCCATTTTCCAAATGATCACTCCATTACAGTAGTTTTGTCTGTCAATGTATGGCCAGGCAGTAGAGTGGATGTAATCATGTCGAAGTCCCCATCCATTGATTGTCACTCTCTGCTCTACAGTGGCAACCCTAAGCAGATTTTCACATCTCAAAGAGACAGCCAGGATGGAGAGCCTGCCTTTAGCCAAGCTTGCTTCAGCTTAGTCTTGAAAGTCACTGCTTTTCATCCATGTAGGCAGAACAGAATGTCTCGATATTTAATAAGATCTTTTATGCATGTTGATTAAGATCTTAAGTGTTACTGTGACTAAAAGTTCAGTCTTGATAACTTTGCTTGCACAAGTAGACCTACTAAGTCACTGGAAGTACAGACAAATAGTTTTGTATGTTAGAAGATAAGCAGTATTCAAAGGTAGATTTGTGAATGTCTAGCATACAGAAGCATTTTCTTTGCCATAGCTCTTAAAAGGCACCAAATAAAAAACATTATCTCATATTTGAGAAAAAGTCCATTTTGATTGTTTGTATCTTCTTTCCCCCCAAATTAATCACAATGGTAAAATCCATTAAGTAGGTAAGTAGGAATTTCTGAGACTTGTTTTATACACTGATGAAAATATCCATCATCAGGCTTATACTCTGTGCCATATTAAAGAGTGTGGACCCAATTTGCCACATATTTCACCAGTGCTACAACATACCATGATGGATTTAACTTAATTTGCTGCAGTATAGTAGCATAAATGAGATGAGAATAAACCCCAATATTTTTAATTTACTTTATTTCTCATTTTGGTCAAATTATTGACAGCTTCTGGTGTAGAGTGACATAGTTTTTGGCTCAATACCATATACTATTGCTAGATATGCTGCAAGTTGCTTTAGTATTGATTAAGCAAAGAAATATTTTAATAGAGTACTGCTGTTTCTAACTATCTGCAGTAGACCTTCCTCTCAGGCAAAAACATAGCAAAAATAAAAATTAAAAGCACATGACAATATGTAATACAATAATACTTAATATTTATGCTTTTCATATACCTCTCTATCACAATTATATATTATATCTATTCGTATTGTCGGTGTACTACTGTTCCTTTCACAGGTGAAAAAATATCTCTTCTCTGGAAATTCATTTCCATTTACTTAAAGTTAAATGGTTTGACTTTGAGTTTTCATTATCTGCTGTTGGAAGGAGCTTGTGACAGGTATGAGAGAGAATGCTACAAAGCTTCATTGTATCATCTAATTTTTGCTTCACTTTAGTCAGATATCATTTAGGTAGAGAGTAAAATAGTATACATAGAACAGGATAAGATAGAACAAAACAGAACAGAAATAAAATGAAAATAGGATATATAATGAATTACAGTAGAAAAATGCCTTTATCTTGAAGTGATTTTTTTTTTTTTAGTTATACTGATTCCTCACTAGTGAGAAAATTGAACTAATTTTATATAAAAGGAATATGTCATAACAGGATATGGCATTTATCTTCCTGAGATAGGGGTGACCTCATCATTCACAAGTGGTGTAGCTATGAATGAGTAATCAGCCTCCCCACCCATTAAGTGTAGATAAAGTCCACATCTTCTGTCTAAGTATTAAATATTCGACTTATTATTTTACAACTCACCATCTCTACAAGTGTTCACTGACTGATGCTTCAGTTGCTGCTGCCAGTATGTATCGTCAGTGGGAAGCAGAAGAAGCCCCTCAAAAGGTGCCCTGTATAATAGAGAATGAAAGATGAGAAGGAAAATGAAAATAACAGATGAGAAGAAAACAAGAGAAAATGGGCCAGCAGGAAAAAAAAAATTACGGGCAGAACAGGGATAAGGAAATTCCTTAACTGACCTATACTTTTGTTGTCTGTAATATTCCAAGAGCTTTATAACATACAAGCAGTGAAAATATTTTTCATATTAATACCTCACATATATCAGCTACCTCCTATCTCAAGTTATATTGCTCAAGTTATTCCCAGAGGAATTTTTATATGTATAATGTGAGCGAAATATATAGTTAGGAAAAAATTCCTTTTTACTATTTATCAGCAGTGCACATTAGGGAAGAGCCACAGTTAAAAAAATACAGTTTATTTCTAGAACTATATAAGATAACATAATTTTCTCTTTCAAATGATGTCACGTGCTGCATTTTGTTTTCATTCCTTTGTAAAAGCAATGAGAGCAGTTTAAAGAAAATATTCTGAATTTAATTTTAAATCCAAAAGAACTGGCTATTCCTCTGTTTAGAAGAGAAAGCTCTAAATAGAACATGAAGTCAGGAAAAAGACCATTACAACTTAAATGAAAATACTCAAATATTTTCCATCTTCACCATTTCTTGACATGCACTCATGGTTGGAAGAATGTATAAGGGAAATGCCTTTTCTGAAAGGTTTCACTAGGACTGAAGGGCACGTTTAAGGTAGTCCCTTCCCCCCATATTCAAAAAAAAAAGCAGGCAGAGAGTAAGGTAGAAGGAAAGTGCCTGGGGAACATAGCATCACTATCGAAATCATAAAAGATGTATAAGGACATCAGTGGAAGAACTAGAAAAACTATTAGAAGAATGCCCTACAGGGCCATCCCAATGGCTCAGCGATTAGTGCACTGCGCTGCCTCTGCCGTTGGGAAAATGCCGGGAAGGTCTGAGGCTGATCTCAGCATCTCATTCATTGGTGCTGGCAGCTGTGAGCACGGGGCGTCCACAGTGGAGAAAGGCTGATACAGTGCTCACATACCCAAAAGTAGGTACCTAGGCTGTGCTTTGACCACTGAAGCTGCCTCAGGAAAAGGAGTATCCTGTCTTCCCTACCATCAGCTTTTTTTATTTTACTCTCTGTGTGAAAGCAAAAGAGCACCTCTGGCCCACCATGAAATGACAAAGGACAGGTCATCTTCCAAGGCTGAAGCATCAATGTTATAGTCAATTTCTTGTGTGTTATATACTTCGCTCTGGCCCTAAATTTTAGAGAGTGAGTTATCCCTTAGCACCAGAGGTTTTCTGCGGTGTTGACCATCCACAAATTTTCTAGCATCTCGAGCAGATTGAGAGGCAATCAGCTCATTTTTTCAGACTCTACCTGCTTCTGCAGATCTGTGATACTCCTCCAGGCAGTTTTAGCATCTCTGTTTTCATTTCCCACGTCTTCAAAATCAGTCTTATGCCTCCAAAATAATCTTCTACTTCACTGACATCAAATTAGGACTATGGAGGCCACAACTAAATTTCGCTGCTTCCACCTCCCCAAAAACCCCATTCATGACACACAGCCTGATTTGAAAGAAGCCTTATTTGAAAAAGTGAAAAAAAAATCAAGTAGGTGATCTGTATCTCCAAGGCTTCTAAGAAATCCCATCATATTATCCTTTGTTCTCACCACATTCAGATTTTTGGTTCATCCATAAGATAAGTGAAAGTTTAAAAAACACAAGGCTCATCAACACACTTTTTTATTTCATTTATATACTTACTATACTATATTTATTATATATTTATTTGTAGCCTCTGTTGGCGCTCCTAAACAAAATAATTTGCAGAAGCACCTATTGGTGTGTCCTGGAAAGGCAGGATCAAAAGTTAGCTCAAGGTTTTTTGACTGCTGTTAGAGGAGGATTCTTACTCTTTCCCTTACTAAGTGGTCAGTCTCTTCTTATTCAGAAGGAATGGAAACCAAACATGCCCTCTTTCTCCTATTTCTTTTCTGATGAACAATTCCAAGTTAATGATACATACAACAAAAAAAGCATTGATCTTTCACTCAGAACTCTTTCAGACCAGCCTACAACAGTCCAACACTGCCTTCCTTCTTTGGTGGTGGCTGTTAGTGCTCTGCTGAGTCACGCCGCAATGAACATTGAACAAAAATATTCCCATGCCTGTGTCTTATCTCCTGCTGTCCAAATTGCATCCAGTGCAGTTTAAAGCTGTGCTGGGTCCTTAAAGACATGCTTCTCCGTAGCTGGTGTGGTGGGGGTTTTTCTGTTTTATTACAGCATTGTTTTTCAACTCATTGAAGGCAGTGCTTTGTGTTCCTTTGTAGAGGTCCCAGGTGGGCAGCCACGTACATCTGTGGCTCTACTAACAGTTTCTGAGACTTCAAGCATACATAAGAATTGGAAATAAATACTTTGATCTTTGGTCTTAGTGTTTTTCCAAAAATAATTAAAACTTATAAGGATGTATATATGTGTCAATTACTTGAATGCAGGCTAGCCTGTCTGAAAATGCATCTTTGTCCAGGCATAGGAATCGCTAACAGAGTCCTGTTCTTATTTATAACTATTTATTATTATACAGTTTCAGTTCACCCTGTGAAGATGATTGTCCAAATTTTTTCATTCCTTTTTTCCTAAATTCAAACATCAAGCCTACTCACAGGTGGTCTTCAAAATTTAAGCACATATCAAATCTTACTCTTTCAATTTCAAATTTCTCTGGGGTAAAAACCAACCAAACCTTCCTAGTATTTTTATAAGGTCTATCACAAACCTTAAAGAGGAAGCTTTATTCCCTTCAAAGATAGACCTCCACATTACTTGCATTTCTATTGTTGCTATCCATACTGTAACTATTGAAAATAACTGCCAGTGTTACATGCAGCACCCCGAGAAGGGTCCTTACATTTCACACTCCAGAATTCTTTGCTTGGGGACTTTATTTTGACAAAACTGGAAAACATTTAGTCAGAAGACATCTTCTTAGTCCACTGCTAGACCTTTATTTTGTTTTTCTTTTTCATAGATAGGGTGGCCCACTGACTGGCCATAAATGTACCAAATTTGGAATGTGCTGAGTTAGTTCCATTTTTTCTTTTTTTGCTGTAAGGATTCTCACAACCTCAAAGTGTATTTTCATTATCAGAAAGTGGTCTAGACTGTAGTCTGTATCTAAATAAAGTTGAATAGTCCATTTGTTTGAAATTACTCAGGAAGGCTATCTAACATTCTTGACTGTTGTCTCCCAGTGCATCATATTATCTCATTTTTATATTATTGAGTAGACAACATAGAAAACATCTTTCTGACTTTTGACACTCAAACAAAATTAGGTATTGGCAACATATTGGATGGAGAACTTCTGGATTCTCTGAAGGAAACAGATAGTGTGATTTTCTCATTGTCAATTTATGTTTTAGGTATTACAGAATTAAGCCACTATTCTCTTCATTACACATTTGAGGCAACATATATTTGGCTATAGAGTATCTATAATTTGGGTGTATATATTTGTCTATTGGAAAGAAAATGATAATTCCTCTTAGTTCAAAATTCATTAAAAAGGCTTTATTGTACCTTTTTTTACTTTCCCCCCAATATGGGGCAAAATGCATTTTACTAGTACCTTGATAGGACAGGTTGGTGAAAATTAATACTTGATGGTATGGCCTATTTCTTCTCCATACATTTGACAGAAGGAAAAGCAACAGAAACTCCTCCAGCAGACTATAATTTCTTTTTTGAAATGCGTTCTTTATTTCAGCAAAAAACCTCTGACAGATTTTCAAGAGTATTTAATTTAGTATAGGTTTGGCCTTTTTAGTATGGAACAAGAAGAAATGTCCATACAAGTAGGTATTGTAACTACAGCAACAGCATCTGCACAATGTCAGGGTTTATTTGTGGTTGCAACGTAATAATCACTATTTATTGCTTCCTTTAACTGAAATGAATCAATATTTTTTCCTAAAGTAATTAAACCATATGGAGATAAAAGCTATCATACAGGTAGAAGTAAAATTTGAATATTTTGGTCAGATAGCAGCAATTCTTCTAAGATTCAAATGAAATCATTAATTCAGTAAAGTTACAATTTATGTTGAATAATGTTACTAACAGTCCATGCTATTTTCTATGCGGTCAACTCAATAACAACTTGTCTATATGCCAACCAATCACAGTGGCTAGTTTTCTTAGGCTGAATTTTGAGTCTAATCACTTTTAGTCAACTGTTTTCAGATTATAAATAAATACAGAGGGTGAAAATCTGCATAATAAAGAAGATATTGTATGCAAAAAAGTCTTGAATTAATAAAATGACTAAAGCTGATATATCAAACACCTGAAGAAGAAGAAAAAAAAAGGTTAGGATTTTTCTTGAACTCATTGTACACCTTACACTTTCTATGGTATGCATTAATAATACTTCAGAGTTGGCATATCTGAAGATAAGAAGTATTATTCAGTTTAAATAGCAACAGTATTCTTAGCTTTCAGAATATTCTTATGAATCCTTGCTACTTCCACTAACACTGCTCTTTTACATTTGCTTTTTAGGTGAAGAAGAGTCTGTGACTGGGAATAATGCAAAATAATTTGACTTTTGACAGACTCTAAACTCTTCAAACCATTGTTATAACAGATGATGCTTGACATTGCCAATCATTCTGTCTTCCTTTTACTTGTAAGTCCTGATATCAATAGGAGACTGTGTACATGCATTCATATGGTGCTGTTTGGTTTGTGGATCACACATATCTGGAGTTAATTTATTTAATGTATAGACTTTAAAATATCTTCTGTCTTCACTGTTAGTTAGAAAGAACTTTAAAACTTCAAAGAATATCCCTTAATATGGCTTTCAAGGTAAACAAGCATTTGGGGGAAAAAAGGAAAAATACATACTCTATACATGCTATGTACCTGCTAACTTGAATATACTTTTATAAGTATCAAGTAGGAACTTTACTTTGATATTGTTCATTTTATCATACACACACTATTCCATAATTTAAAAAATAATATAATTTTGCAAGCAGATGCCTAGTGATTTGTTATTAGGTCCAATTATGATGCTGCAAGGTGATAAATTAATACTAATTAATACCTTTCAAAAGAATCCTGGGGTTGAATCCTCACTGTCATATATAGGCACTAGAATTTGACTTTCCTGTTTACTTAGAATGTTAAGCCACTGGTTTTCATGCTCAAGTATGCAGAAGTCTAGTCAACCCAAAATGGAGTCCATGGTCTGTGATACAGTCCTTGTTTGGAGAGTAAAAGTGAGGATTTCCTGAGGCTTCATGCTGTGAGAAGAGGAACTGGGGAGCCAAAGATGAGTCAATGCCTTTTCCCATCACCAAGTTAATATGTATTTGAATCTCTGTTTCTTTGTTCAGGATGACTGTAAATGTTCTCTTGTGGAGAAATTGCTCAATCTAAAGATGATTGTAGTTACAGAGTCATTCAAGTGAATTAATGCAGGGAAACAAAGAGGACTCACTTCATCACTAATGGACACAAGACACATGCAGTGACTGACTGACCGCTGGTGTCCCAGCCTGGATAGCAGCAACAGTGTCTGCTTTGGATAGCAGCAGTGTATGCCTTCCTAACAGCTAATTATTTCTGCAGAGTGACAGTATGATGTTGATTAAAAATATATATTAATATATATGGTATATTGTACCTATAAATATATCTTGCCTGATTTATTTGGTCTGAGCTCATCTATAAATTGTCTGGCTTCTGAAGGAAAATGGCAAAATTTGTCTTGCATGTAGAGGGATAGATTTCAAGTTAAATCAGGGGTTAGAACAAAAAAAATCCAAATGAATAACAAACTCCCAAGAGCTCAAACAAAGCAAATTTTAATACATAAATATCAGAAGGCATATGTATGTCTTGAGCAAAGAACAAACCTGAGATGTGGATGGATGGGAAAAGAAGGTCTGCTAATACTTTCTCTCTGAAAAAACGAGAATAAGAAGAGCTTTCTAGTACAGCATAGTGGTTAGATCATCAATAAATCTGATTCAGTCATGAATTTGAGTAATTGAGACATAGTCTGTTCAAGCAAGGAAGCAAAAGCAAACATACTCCTTGTCTGTCAATTATGTCCATTGTCAGTTTAATTTCAAGGAGGAAATTAAAGAATTTCTGCATTTTCCTAAAAAATATATCAAACAAAAAACCCCAACCAATCAGCCATCCAAAAAAAAAACCCCAAACAAAAGTGTAAAATTAAACAAAAGCAACACCAAAAAACAACACATAAAACTAAGAATCATCAAAAAAATTTCTCAAAATACACATATGGCATTGAATCTTTCATATGACTTTCATGAAGGTTAAGGAGGAATGCTAATCAGTTTGGTTTTAAAATGTCATTCTGGGTTTTTCATCTTTTTCCTACACCAGCCTACCCCCTGCCCCCCCAGATATTATAGGAGAGGACTAGAAAAAAGTCTGGAAGATGCTTCTTCCTTTCCTATGAGGTAATATTCAGTACTGCTTATCAATAGGTCAACTACAATCACAAGAAACAAGTTTTCACTGAAGTATATTGATGTTTGCTTTTTTCTTTATAAGGTGTTTGAACATTCAGTCTTGAAAGTATACTAGTGGAATGAGTGGCCTGATGCTGTTAAAAATGACTATTAAAGTGAATTGAGGGTAATTTTTAATAGTGTTTCACTGGAGTCAATGGGCCAATATTATCAGAAGTGAGTCTCATTGGAGTTGTGGAGATTCATTTCTTTGTGTGAAGTCTCTGAAGTCAAAGGTAAGAGGCTACAGAAAGTTAACCCCACACAGTGCAATTACATTCAACGTAGCCTCATCTGTGGCAAAAAACCCACTTTATTAAGTAGAAGATTCGTGTATCACTTTCACACAATTTATTAAAAAACCCACCAGGGTAGTGTCACAGAGGATGGTGAGGTAACTATTGCAGCTAGGCTTTTAGGATAATTGCACGATACCACTTAATGGCACAGATCACATGCTACTACAGCATGCTTTCAAGAGAGGAATGTTAGGCAAGATATCCCATATCCTATACTCTTTGAACAGTGCCTCACGCTCTTGCTTTTGCTAGGTAGTCATGAGAATCAGACTAAAGGACTCTGATGGCTCATCCAGAGGGTGGCAGTTGTAAAAAGACACATTCACTGCCTCTGAAAACTAAAGAAATGAGTGCAAAACTACCTTCACTTTTGTGAAGTTTTAGAGCTTTTGCAACATTTGATTAATGGAGAATAAATTTAGTTACTTACCAGGGAAAGCAATCAGCTTAAAGTTAATCGCTATTAACTTCCAAAACGTTCAGAGGAACTTATGTAAAACCAGCAGATCCACAACTAGATCTTGTTATGTTTTGTATGAGTCCAAAGTGAGAGACATCCTTTACTTCGCCATTCCATGGATTCTGCCATTCCACAAACACCACTGTATAATCACATTACAGTAGAAAACTGTGTCAATGGAAAAATATTATACAAAAGCATGAATTAGATATGTGAAGGTAAGTATATTGTTCAAAGTGATTACATAATGTAGAATTCATGTGCAATTTTATGTTTTAGGGTTTTTTTCCTGCACAATTCTAAAAATTCTCTATGCTCTACATCTATTTCCCATCAATTAAATATTATAGTATAAGCTCTTCTAGTATAAGTACATCAATTCCAAGTTTCAATTAAGTCTTTATATTCATTAATGTCTTTGCAGCTCAGAATAATTCTGTAGTTGTGGAACCCCTAGAGTGAAAGTATTACTTAATGTCCCATCAACACTGAGAAAAAGGACATAAGCCAACTTCAATGTGTATAGGGTAACAAAAGATTTTAAAAAGTATGTGCAATATAGGACTTAAAAAGTCTAAATCAGATTGTAGATTAAGTCTCAAGTCTGTCCTCCCAATTTAGGTGGGCAGTGATGAGAATGAAGCAGCAAAATGCTAAATATTCTCTCCTTCAAGTCTAATAGGTGATTTTGTTCATTCTACCTTAGCTGCTGGAAGCAAATCAGATATCTCAGTACTGAAGACATTTTTGTGACTTGAAAGTCACACCAGCATAAAGCATGTTTTTCAGGTCCACTTGAAAGTGTTGGCTCCTGACCAACTACACTGGTACAATACTCTGCTACACTGTTCTCTTTTAATGCCAGCTCTCCACAAAGGTTGTGAAGAATTTTTATCTAATCCTGTTTGGCCTTGTGATGCATATTCATAGAAACAGATAATTGGAAGGAAATATCATTCTTTTTACCTTTTTTATCTTGAACATTCCCTTAGATTGTTTTCATCATAAAACTGGTAATTTAAAACTTTTTTCAAAGTCTTAAAAACAAACAAACAAAAAACCTCCCAAACCTCCTTTATTGTATATCTGGAGGCATTCTTAAAAAAACTCTCGACATGGAGAGACATGGAGTTACTGAATTATGTGGTAATCAAAAACAATTTTGAGAAAGCATCACAGTCAGTCCTGGGCAGGTCATTGAAAACTGGTTTTGGCCAAGGCAAGCTCTGTGAGTTAGCAGCTATGCTTGCTTCTTCCGTGGAGAACATAAAGGGAGGACAAATCACAGTCCTAATAGTTTCTGAAGGATTATTGTTACTGAAAAAAAGAATGAAAAATATGTTTTGACAGTTTAGTACCTTCTTAAAAAAATATTGAAGTTAGAAAGTTAGATGCCAGGATTAGTCAAATCAATGTGACTTTAAATGGCAGAGATGATAAACCCTAAAAAGAAAAACCTTTTATGGTAACTTTATCACAGTGTTCATCGTAGAAGGGCATATATATAATTAGGTATGCATGGTAGAACCCCTGTAAAGTAATAACTTTTAATGAATAGCCCTGTTAAAATAATACATTTCTGGGCACCAAACCAAATATGTACAGGAATACAGTGCAAACCTTCTGAATGATAAAGCAGGAAACTAAAAAGAAAATAAAAAACTAACAAAAAGAACATTTAGTAGGAAATTGGACTGATATGCCTGCTTATATTAATAGCTGTACATGTTTTCATGAAATCAAAATAAATTTGATAAAAGACACTTTTGAAATTACTATATGCTGTACAAATATTATTTATTAAAAATAAAAGATTTTTCCCTAAGAAGGTTGATTCTAATTTCATCTTTTGCTGATTTCAAAAGAATTATACCAGGAATGCACCTGTTCCTTTTAGAGTATTTGTTTCATGCTAGTTGTATGTTTTGTTTCATTAGGACAGCACTGCACTGTTTGATAGAAAACCAGTCTCTGATCAACAAACCTTATTCTACTTAAAAAACTTTACCTCATGGAGTGCTTAGATCCAGGTTCTTAAATAGCTTTAGGTACCCAACTCTTTTAGAAAATAAAATGTGATACTACCTAAGTTTTAGTTCTTCAGAGATACTGGATTTTCTGAACTTCAGTAAGTGCCAAGGTCATCAAGTCTCAGGAGGCAGCCGGCATATTGATGCTTCAGACATATGCTGGCATTCTCACATGACAGTCAACCTTTTCCCCTGAATTTGGGAGCCAAAGATGGTGACTATATGCAGTCTGAGAATAATGGGGAGCAGAGCACATGAATGTTTAGTTTTGTATAAGAAATTGACTCGTTGGGGAGGATCTGAACTTCGAAGGACCATGTCAAACATTCAGTTTTACTTCCCTGAGCAACAGGTTACCAATGTACAAGATCCTCAGGAATGTGATTAGCTTATTAAGACTTGATTAAAATTATATCTTCCAGATCTCCTGTTCTGAGATCAGATCAATTTGTTGCTGAATTCATTCTTATTTTAAAAGGGAAGAAGACAATGCTTCTAGGAGAGGGGGAAGTGACCCACCTAGTGAGCGACCTTCTTCTAAATGACAAAAAAGTCTTAAAAGAGAAAATGTCTCAAAAAACACAGGAAAACCATTACATTTGGGGAATGGATAGCAAGGTGTAAGAAAGAAAGTGTCAAACACTACAGAATATGAAAACATCATGGTGAATTAATTTTCTAAATTCTATTGATAGTCAAGACTTGTAGTACTGGTTTCAGTGTCATTTTTGTGCTTCATAAATTTATTTCACTTTTCACACACTCTTATTTAAAAAAAAAAAAAAGTATTACTGAGAGATTGTTGAAAACATTCCTGGAAAGTTCTAACAGATTGTTGAAGAGGAGTTAAAGCTAGTGTTAAGAGATAGTGATGGTCTATATCAAGTAAAGTAGTTTACTTTAATCTCTTTATGCTTCAATCCAAACCCAGGACTACCTCCATGTCCCTGTGACGACTGTGAGACAACCTTCTGCCATAGTGACTTGTTCTGAAGTTGCTTGAATTAAGAGGCAGTGCTTTGGATCTATATTTCTATGGATGAAATACAGCAGATTAAGTGATTCTGAGCTGCTAACCGCAGCCTCTATCCTTCTCTCTGTTTTAGAGCTCTTGTGATTCATTGCCATTCTCCTGAAGTCACAGAGAAAGGACAGACGGTTTTAATTACGATCACAAAAAAANGGGGGGGATCCAAATATAAAAAAAAAAAAAAAAAAAAATTCTATCAGGCATATGGAGATAACAGCCCAGAATTTTTACGAGACCTTGGAGAAGTTAGCTTGCCAGAATTTGAAACCCTGGAAGTTGACTTATTTTAGCTTTGGAGAAAATTTCCTGAGCCTCTGATTTTTTTTTTTTTTTTCCAGGAGAATCTGATAATAAAATGACTAATATATGACCTTTGCTTAGAAATGGATGAGAGAGAAGATGTACAAATAACAATACCTGAAAAATAGGACATATTTATAAGAACTAATTACAGTTTATTTTCAAATATATTTTAAAGCCCATCTTCATGAGACTTGCTTGAAGTTGTACTGTTTTAGGTTGAAGTCACTGAAATTTTATGGTACCAGAAAGGATTGGGTCCTTGATAACAACTTTATAATGGCTATAAAGGGTTTCCACAGTTACATATGATTTAATTGCTGGAAGACTTTTTTAAAAGTATAATATTAGGCATAAGATAGGTTGGTGAGAGGGCGAATGTTTCCTCATGTCTTGTTGAGTGATTGAGACTTTTTAAAAAACTATATTTGATGAAAATCTTATTACTTTTTTCCTAATAGAAGTGTTAATAATCAAAAAACCACTATTCCCAAAAGAAGCAGCATAGTATTATTCAAATTCTGCTGCTGAATGTCGTAGTTTTTGATGTCAACTGGAACCAGCACCTGATGATTTCATAAATACAATTAATCTGAAAAACATTAAAATAACTCAGTTTCTAGATACCTTTGTCTTTATAAGAATAGACTTTACGAAGAACACCAGATAAGCAAAAATGTTAGCACTTCAATCTCCTGAATTTGGATTTTTCCTAATACTGATTTATTTTCCATTTGATCTATAGGCACTACTTTAAAAATATTTGAACAATCTCTTTTAATTATTTATAATTCTAAAAACGTAGTGGAGGCAAGAGCAGCCTGTACTAAAGAGATACCAGAAGCAGAGAGTTCAGTACATAAAACTTCTGTCATTCATTAATTTTCATCTAGAGTAAATGTGAAGTGTAGTTCACAACACTGAATAACTATGAAACAGTTTAAAGTTATTGCTCTCCCAGGCAAAATGCATCGTCTCCCTACCTGTTGCCTTTTATGAGTAAGTGCTGGTGCTTGTTGGGAGTTTACCGGGGCTCCATTTGGCTTCAGGGAGAGCTGGGTTAGGTTCTGACATAACAGCCCACCAGCATCTTGCAAGTGCCATTCTTTTAAGGACCAGAGTGGTTTGGTTTTTTTTTTTTTTCTGTGCAGAGAGAAGTAACCTAGCAGCAGCGAGTTTTGAGCAATCATTGACCATTTGGAGTAATAATCAGTTTATAAAGGAAGCAATTTACAAAGGTACTGCAATTAGAACTAACTTCTAAATAAATATACCCAGACTGATTTCTTAGTGCCTCTGAATTCTTTTGTCTTCCAACTTGTATTTCTTTTACAGACCTACAGGATAAATCTTGAGCAAACATAACAGCATGTGGCTTTTACCTAAGTCCATTTCTCTCACTCTAAAGAACTTCAAGAAGAAAAAAGGAAATAAATTATGAAAGACTGAAAATAGCTACGGTAATACTGCTTCTTGGATAAAAATCTAGGAAACACAGATTTAAGAATTCTGCCAAATTCAGAAGTTGTTATTCAGGGCCAAAGTCTTTCATTTACAATAACTGCTATCTTAGAATACTGGCTCAACATGTGCTTTTTGGAAACAGGGAGTGCTAGACACCTTCTCCCACACAGCTGAAGTTGCACCATGAAGATACAGAGGCAAATTTCAGGTGAAGCACATGATTGCACAGCCCTTTTAACACCCATGTAGGACTTGGAAAATCAGTGAGTCAGCTGGGTTTACAATTTGATTTTGCCTCCCACACGGAAAGTTGCCATCCTGTTCATAAAGCTTGAGATGGACTGTATTCAGCTTATAAAACACTCTCTGTAACTTTGTAAATTCAAAACTTGTCATCGCATTTTTCCCCATAAATAGAATAATTTAAGTATTTTCCCACAATTTAAATCAATCCATACTAAATGGTCTAAATTTCACCAGTGAGCACCAGCACTGTTGACTGAAACCAAACCATAGCAAATAGTGCTCAGCTCTGACAAATTAAACCTATCCACCCAAGTCAAAAATGGAATTACTTTGAAATCCTCATTAGTTCACTGTTCTTGCCTAAAGGCATAGAAGTGGGAGTTAAGGACCTCTCAGTGGAATTTTTTACATCCACCATGCATACGATGCCTCTAAACTAGCAGGAGTATAGTGTCTTCTGAGGACAAGAGACCAGCAACCAAAATTGCTATTGAATCAGTTGAACTGTGAGTACAATGAAGCCTGGAGCTGTAGCCATTTGGCAAAGAGCCTTATGATCTGTTGTGCTGTGCCATGGGTTTCCTGAGGAGATTTGGCTTCATCATGAATGCTGGTGGCCATTGCCATCACTGTGTGATTGAGGTGCAGATAGAGCAACAATATGGGAGTGGCATTAGGAAATTCAGATTTTTTTTCTCTCTTTTTTCCAACTTATTTTTCCACTTCCATGTGTTTTTATTCTGATTTTGAGGACAGAAATAATCACACACTTACCCTGTAATAATGTAGTAATCTGTCATATAAATACCCTGCCATTATATGGTAATTATGGTTTCATTAAATGATCAACAGCTACCATGTTAGCCAAGAATAATTACACATTTGTGTCCTGTATCTTAAAGTGTTCTCAGCTCCCTTTTTTTTTTTTTATTGAAAAGGGGAAAAAAATGTTCCCTCATGAGTAAGATCACAATCTGGCCCTATGTATGCATTTATTCAGTATGGCTTGGAATGCCACAATCTCCTATTTTGACTTTATTCCACAGCATACCAAGGCCTCATTTAAGGGAACTTCACCACAGCTATTATGGCTGCACATTTTCAAAGTTTCCTGAATAAGGGGCCATTCCACATTACTGCTTTTTTTCCTTTACACTTCCAGTGCCAGTTTATTACTTCCCAGAAATCTAATAACACAGTAGTGTCTACATTGCAGCTCTCTGTCTGAACAACCTAGTTTAATATTTGACATTGACCCAAACAACCTGGTACCTTGAAGGTTTCAGAGATTGTCCTCAGTGCTAAGTATCTTCTTGTAATTAGTGAGGAGACATTCTCCACCTGCAATTTGTTTTCTCTAAGTTGAAATTTGGGATATGGGACATAAGAACCATGTATAATATTCATTGAAGCAGCCTTAAATTACACTAAATAGACCAGTGTATGTAGATCTGCTAAATTTTACTATGTGGACACAGTAAAAAAAATTTACCATTTCAGCTGTACATTTTCCCCACTGTTGACCTTTCAGCACAGATGCATAATTATTCATTACATACAGCTTTTGACCATTCATTGAAACTGGTTGTCAGTAGCACAAATATGCTGGATAAAAACATGATGAGTGAATTTAGGGTACAGTTTGGGTGCCTTATCATGCCTTCTAGGCCCCTGAGTCATCCTGGGGTACCTAAGCCAGTGATGCAGGAATGGCAGATCCTGAAAGAGACCAATGGTCTCCAGGACTGGTAACTACAGCCCAGGTGGGACATCCTTGGGCAACAAAAATGGCAGCAGCCCATCTGTGTTTGGGCACCGAGTTATACCCTAATTTTCTGATCATGGTCAACTCATCTTCCCCGTGATGGCAAGTGGTGTGGTGAAGTCAAGAAACTTCATTTGAAAATGGTACCATAGCTCTATTCCAATTTACAGGATCAATATCTTGTTTTCAAAGACATATTTGTTACCACTGGATGGGTAAAAGAGGTGAGGAAGGACAGAAAGTGGAGAACAGGAGGGAAAGGAAGTGCAGTTTTGCAGCTTTTTTTGTTAAGTCTCTTCCATAATATGCATAGCTTTGGTCCATTAATTTCTGTATTTCTCTTCTGCCACCAACTATTTTTGTTCTGCCAAGAGCATACTTTTGCAGGCATTTTACAGGTTTTGGATACACGCTTCCTCACCAACTTTCCCTTTTCCTGCTCTTACTGAAGAGCCTCTGTTGGAGTTGTTTTGACCTATTTGTCAGCATTTTTCCTTTCCTTTTCCTGTGTAATTGAAATTGTCAGTTCCAGAATTTCAGGGAACCTTCTATTTACAACATTCATAGGCTCTGATTCATCGTGCTAACTTGAGCCACATAACTTGACACATTCATTAAAATTACACATAAACTGAAATAATTGAACATGTACTTCACAGAACGTTTTCTGAAGCATTTCACCTCAGTAAAATATAAAAAGGGCAAGGTTATTGCAACAGATACTCAGCACTATTTCCTTGTGTTTGGAGTGGCTTTAGAAGAACCTATTTTCCTTTTAGATAAACACATATGAAGTTTACATTAAGTTAAATGCAAGCAAAATTTCAAACTCACATCCAGTGATTGAAGGATGTCATCCTGAAATGTAGCCTTTCATCCAGGGGAAAACTCTTTCCACTATATCCTTATGTTAAACATTTATTTATATATTTTTAGAGAGATAAAAAGTCTGCCTTTCTGTGATACCAGTAAATTATCCCAAATTAATAGGATAAAATGGATTTTTTAAAGGTAAAGTTCAAGACAAACTCTGGATGGGATTGAGGTACTGAAGTCTAATCATATCATGCTTTATTCAGTGACAGTGCTTGTCCTGTGAGTACATGCCCCAGATCACCACAGTAATCTGTTCTCGGAGCACAACACACACTGCTGTGTACCTTTTCTTACTGATTTGTATTTGTACCATGTCACCATTTCAAGTGAGATACTCAGTAAGAAACAGGTATCCTAACATGATCTTTCAGGCTGTATGAGTCCAACAATCTGTTGTTACTACAAGTGCCTGTGAGGTAGTTGCTTCTTGAAAATAAATATGTAGAAACACAAAGAAAAAGGTGTACAACACACGAGAATGGCAAGTATGCAGACGTAATCCTTAACTTTTGTAAATCACCACAGGTGCCATAAGTTATGAGACACAATGAAGTCCTGTGCATATTGCTGAAGAAATAAGGAAGATCAGAAAATCCAAAGAATTTCTAGACACCAGAGATATATTTGTCTTCTGCTCTTATATTCCACTCAATCATAAGCCTTATCTTTAGATACTTTTGGGGCATCTAAAAAGTATTTTCCAACTAGAATATATTCCAAGTCTCTGTTGTGACTGTACAAGTATAAAGAAAAGAAAAACTTCAGCAACACACACAAAAATGCAATCAAGAAATTCAAAGCAAGATTTGTACTCCACCTCCCCACTTAGCACTCAAGAGAGAAAACCTGACTGTTGAGAGGGGAAAAGCAGCTCTATCATGTTTTATTTATATATTTATTTATTTTTAAAAACCTTTACTAAGAAAGGGAATAATTTATTACCAGGAAACATACAAAAGAAAGATGACCACTGATACTATATGCAAGTAGAGCATACTCAGGTAACTTGACCTATATTTTTAAATATATATATTTTTCTGCCATTGACTGCCAGTACAAAGGCTCTGGTCCTGCAACTGGAGATTTCTCATTGAAGCTCCAGGGCTGTGTGGAACCCTCCTGGCACCAGGATCTGCAAACATGCTCTGGAGTGGGAGCCAAAGTTACAAACTGAACAGTAATATCTCTATGGATGGGTTGATTAAACTTTCTGGATGCATTGATACATTGACTGTTTAAAAATAGCTGAATATAGCAGCTGTACAGCTTGCATATAGCAGCTTACATCTTTTTATGTATCAGCCTTTTTTTTTTTTCATTTATGGCTTGCACATTTTAAAAGTGACCAAGACTCAGGATTTTATTGATGCAAGGGAAGCATATCTAGAGATATGAAAGAAGTGAGGGTAAAAACATAAGAATGAGGTGAACAGTGATCCAAGCTTTGAACTTGAAAACATTTTGTGTTGTAGCTGAATGCCTTGGCAACAAGACTTGTGATATGTGTACGACCCACATGGGCAGTTGAAAATGCAAATGGTAAGGATGCAAGGACATTTTCAAACGCATTTCGTCTGTCATGTAATTTGTTGTGAAGGTATATATTACAGGAAAAGCAAGCTTTTAAGCAATACTAAAGTGAAAAATCATGTAAGGTAATCAAAATGTTCAATAAAGCTGAAAGTAAAGCTCTTTGTACTTAACATTGCTTTCTAGGGCTGTGCCAAACTGGTTTTGTTTTCACCTGTATTTATTTTGTTCATTTTTGCTGTGTTTTCGAGACATTTTGTCATCTTTTGAAAGAGTCCTCCCTTCCAAAGTGGGAAATCCTGTTAGTGAAGAATATCTCAAAAGAAAAAGGATATGAAGTGCACATGAAAGGCACTTGAAGTGTGACTGCTTTACAGGCTTACAGATCATGTCAGGTGAAACCAGGCAATGTTTAACAAGGTAAGCAGCCGAACCCATGTGTGTGGCCCTGCATGGCTTCTGCCAGCTCAGAAAAATGGAATATTCTTCTCAAGCCTCTGGATTCCAGGTTATCTAATTTGTTGTGCTTTTCCTTTTGAGTTTCCTCAGGTGATTTTTTATTAGAAGCAATGGTCACTGTCATTCTGATTTCCATCTCAGACAAATATTTTATTTTTAATTTTTTTCCTCCAGCTAGACACATTCAAAGAGAATTCATGTGAGAATGTCAATGACATTTTAGGTACCCTCCTTTTATGTATACTACAATTACTTTCCTGGGAGACTCTCAGGCTAATGGGAGTTACATTAACTCCGCAGTGTTCCTTACAAGACGAAAAGGTAAAACATCAGCCCACTGGCAGACTCAGTAATGGCATCTCACATACAAGAGTTTCTTGGTACTCAAAGTCTGCAAAACAGTCAACAAGATAGTGTAAAAACTGATTTTAGTTTACAAAGCATCAATATGCATTTTTCTCCTGAAGAGTGAGCAGTCTGGGGTATTACTTCTGGTAGTACTACTGCTAGTACTGCCACTTTTATCACTGGGGAGTAGGGATTGCTATTCTGAGACAGTTGGGTACCATTCAGCTGGGTAGTCAAAAATGGATCCTGAGGAAACAATGTCAGAACCATCACACACTGTTCCTGGTAGACAATCCCAGCAGTCAATGTTTTTCTCTAAATTCTAATGCCTTACCAAAGCAGGTTATCCTGGCACTCAGGACTTGTTTCCTGAAAGGTGCTGAAGATCCCCATTCTTCATATAAGTCACTTTCGGTTTAATACAACATAACTATGTAGCTAGAAGTAATAATTTTTAAATGAACTTCATTAGACCATGCAGAGAATAAGTAAAATATCTGCTAAATCTGAAAACCTAGAGCTAAGATCTAGTTTGAAAATGGCTGTTCCTTGCCCTGCATGATGGTGCCTATCAAGCCTCTTCCCCAGAAAAACTAGTAACTATGGGAGGAAACCCACCCCTAATCCCCAAATAACCAAAACCCAGCCAAAATCAACAAACCTAGGAAAGCTTAACTTACTTTTCTAACATCTCTAATACCCTGGATGTAGCAAAGAAACCAAACCCAGATCTGATGCTGATGACCCTGCTAAGATTTGCTATAAAATATTTGTAATACTCTTGGACTTACTGTTGAGTTCTTCCTGGTGTCACATTTGATTAGGATCCCCATCACAGTGGAGATATTGCTGAATTAGATAATGAATTTTGGACTTTT
>VYXD01003062.1:1675144-1747669 GCA_013397195.1 Hylia prasina | reverse complement strand
TTTCCTTTTTCCTTTCCTTTCCTTTTTCCTTTTCTTTTCCTTTCCCTTTCCCTTTCCCTTTCCCTTTCCCTTTCCCTTTCCCTTCCCTTCCCTTAATCCAGTATGTCTTACTTTATCAGAAATTAAAATATATAAATATGGAAATTGTACAATTTCATGGCTTAACTCCTTGGGTACTGCTAGAGTGTCAGTCATCTTAAACAAGCTCACAAAGCTCAAGTATTCTCTTTTTCTATTTTTCAGTCTTTCCGAAATAAATTTCATTTTGCCTTTCTGCCTTAATTTTTATGTCCTTTTCCTCTACTTCCTTTGAATAAATTATATTTAAATTGTTTTTTATTGTACCTTACACAGTTTTAAGGCATCATTTTAATTTCTCTTATCATTTATGACAAGGACTTAGATCATCAACCTTGCTCCTTCTGAAGTAAACAAGAGTGCAAATGGTGTATCCAGAAGGCCCATGAGGAATGGCACTAAGCTCACATTTATCGATGCATATATAGCTCACCTCTGTGCCTGTGTGAGATCAAACCAGGAACTGCCCCACCATGCAACTTGGTTTCCATGTGAAGACAGATCAGGAAAGGAGCTGTAACATATCTGAAAATACTCTTGATGAGCACACAGGGTAAAAACCTTGTCTGTTAGAGTGGCTTTATCCTCAGTATTACAGAGACAACTTTCTTTTGCTAAATTATATCACTTGGTTGAAATTCTGTCTTCTCTGAGTTTTGGGCTTGGGTTTTTTCTCCCCTTTATGTCCTTTCCCTTTTCAATTTCCACAGCAACATGTTGATTCTTGTTGAAGTCTTATTCCATCATGAATTCACAAGGCTACCTCTTGAACCTCATACTCTGTTGTTTTGTTTTTTTTTTTAAATTTATTGCCAGTAGCAAGTGAACCAATATGTTTTGATAAAAGTGACATTTTGGCATCATAGGCTTCTTCTCAACTGGTGAACTTTAACTCTTCATTTTGGTCTTATTCACTAGATCCTAAACTCATTCCTCAGCTAAAATTTTCATAGTATTCTAAGAGAACTCTCTGAATTAAGACTGTAGTTTCAGGTTTCTTTGGTGGCTTTCCATTGCAAAAATTTACCTGAGTGATGAAAGTGATGGGACATTTTTCCACCATGTGTGGTTTATACTGAAAAAAAACAACCAACCAACCAACCAACCAACCAAACAAACAAAAACCCCACACAAAAAACAAAACAAAACAAAACAAAAAACAACAACAACAAAAAAAAACTAAAAAACCCACAAGAACCAACCAACCAAAAAAACCAAAAAAACCTTCTTTCCAGCTTCATTTCTTTTTTTCCAAGTAAAATAATTTAATCCCTTATTTTATACATGGAGCTCCTACTAATATCATTAGGAAATACACATCCATTTAAGGAGTAGTAGATTCTTTTGTGTTGAAAAAAAGAAAACTAAATTAGATACCTGGTACATTAGATGAAAGAATAACTGAAATAAACTCAAGAAACCTTGGTGAATAACTTTCAATCAAAAAAACTCTGAAGTAGCAAAAATAATTGTGGATCTTCAGAACAAACAAACAAAACAAGACAAAAGGCAAAACCATAGAAGACTGAAAGCAGTCTGTTTCTAATGTGCTTTTTGAGCATTACAGCTCTCTTAAAAACATCAGTCACAGCTGCATGGGCAGGCTCAGGAGTGACTGAACTTAAGCTCTGGAATCACAGAGCACAAAGCAGTGTCTAAACTTAACCTGTGCTGGGAGGGGATATTGCACCATCTTGTAAATGGTAGACTAGTCCTCCTAGCGTGGTCCATTTCTTTCATTCTTTGAAGGTAGAAAATGTAAAAGTATACAGGACGTGTTAAAATAACAAGCCTTTAGGAAAGCAACATTAGTCATCAAATTATTGTAGAACATAGTTCCTCTAGATATGAGTAGAGTTCTCTTTACAAGTAATTTAACTATCAAATTGTGAGAAAAAATAACTGATTTTCTGGCAGTCAGTTTGGCTGATTCTCCCACCATCAGCAGATGCTCTTGCTCAGGACACAAGCCCCAGCTTTTTTTTGTGTATTCACGCTGTGTAGAATAGCAGGACTCTGATCTTGAGTTATCCCTCTGGGCAGAGCTCCAACTCTAAGCTCACCTGGTGTTTCTTATGTGTGGCTGCCAGGCAGGTAAAGACAACTGTCCTTTTGAAATCACAAAGCAGATTTAGCAGCCGGTGAATACCTTGTTATTGGGACTGATACAGCCTCCTAATTTTTGGCACTGCTCCTTGGAGGAAAAAAGTAATCATGAAATACAGTAGGGATAATTACCAAATTGAGAAGAGAAGACTTTCAGATGAGCAACAGGCATATTTTTGAGGAGGGAGAGGAGAGTGTTTGCTATTTTTAATTACAGCTCATTAGACACAGAGAGTCAGCTCTCAAATCAGTGGGGAGACTGGCATTACTTCAGTAAAAGTCAAATGAAACACCAAAATATCACATATAAATTGGAAGTTTTTTTGCTCTGTTTTGAATTGTTTTCCTCTACAAATCTGCTTCTCTTGGCTGTAGCAATTCATCATATAAGCACAGCCTAAGTGGATATCTAGAGGGAAACATCTGATGCTGAAGATCCAGCACCTATACCACGGATTTTCTAATGTATATCCACCTAAAGGATGGGAAAATGATTCTTTCAAACCTGCTGTAGCCTTGTGTTGTACATCAGAGCTGTGTGATAGAGTTCCTATACATTAGGGTGTTGGGCCATAAGTTTAAAAATGTTTTACCTGAGAGCAGTGTGTGCTTTCACATCACCTGCAATATGAAACAAAGTCTGGAAAGTGGAAATCATTGTGATCTACTGCTCAAAAACATGCTTTGAATCCAAATGAAAATGGTAGTATAAGTATAAATCATCTTAAATATGAATGGTCTGCAGCAAATTAAGGCCATAAAAGTTGTAGACGAACTTCTGCAAAAAAATGATCAGCAACTGGGAGAGATACGGCAGCTAATTTTTGACCAGGAAGTGTGTGAGTGGGAGCATGGGAATCTGTGGTACACATCCCACATTCATGTCCATGAAGATAAACAACTCCCAAAGTGATGCAACCATGATATCACTTCCCTGAAGTAGATCTCATTGTAATATAACCACTACTAACTGCAGATTTCATGTCTTTTTATGTCATTAAGAGTCTGTCATAGGGCAGTGATTATAGAAAATTATTTATGCTATTGCAACCCACATTTTACATTCCCTATGTTAGCATTCTTTTGAGTCCCTTCTTTTTTTCTTTGTCATATATTTTTCCTTTAATTTGAAATGTGGAAGTTGATGGATTTGGTGTAAAATTGGTTTAATTGAGATTCCATTTAGATTCTTCCCTATAGTATGATGAAATTCCAACTAGTCTAGCACTGTAATTAATTAGAAACCTGTTTAAGACATGGAATGGTATGTCTCAATTTCTAAATTGCCTATCAAGAGTATTGCATTAAATTTTGATGTTTTCATGCAGAAGTAGTAGTGATGTCTATAATAAAACACCTTTGGATCTGAGTTCAGAGGGTAATTCTGAGACTGAAAGGAAATGAGTCCAAGGGATATATAAAATGTAAATCCTAACAGGTACATTAATTCTGACCAGTTGTAACCTTTTTGTCTGTCCTTCACACTTTTTCCTCATGTCTCTTTCTTTCGTCACTTTCTCGTTTATGTGAAAGACAGTTACATGTGGATGACACAAGATTTCTCTCTGAGATATGAGAGAAACAGGTAAAGAAAGAACTTCCTTTATACCATTTTTTTCAGAATTGCCCTGCAACAAGACATGCTGGCTCAGATTTCAGAAAGATGGAAAGTAGCAGAAAGGCTAACATAAAGCTATATGTCTACACAGAGCACTGCTCCAGTAATTTTTGGGGACATAACTGCCATAATACCCATCTATAAGAATTAATTGCAGGAAAGAATATGCTGTGCAGATGCTATTAATCCACTGACATCAAGAATGCAATATTCTTGCCACAACCAAAAGAGGATCAATAAACATATTTGAAACCAGACTCAGTGTCTAGCTACGGTTTGCTTTCCTCATAAAACTCTTAAGAAAATAGCATTTTCTAGGCTATGCAAAAATAGGCATCCTACATGAGTTAGTCTGACTTCTTGCTCAAAGCATTTGAAACTGAATTTAGGTAATGTTAATGCAAGGAAATACTTTCAATAATTGTTGCTCATGTTTACACTCCTCCTCTTAAAATTCCAACAGAAATATAAAGTGCCTAGCACCCAAAGAACAATATTTGCATGATATAATTATTTTTCCACATTAAAAAAAAAATTCTCCATAGAATTAATGGTATTACAGAGTGAGAAGACAATATGATGACACTGAATAAAGCTTATGGGGGAAATAATAGGCATTGATTGCATGTGTTGCAGGAAGATGACTCAAAGTTCAGGTATTCTTCTTTGAGCCTCCCCTCAGAGTACAAAGTAATAATTTTACTCCTTTGAAACCAGAGGTCCTCCAACTAAGATTTTCAGGAAGCTTTGAAAGGAAACAGACAATTGTTGTAGTCACTTTTGGCAGAGGTAAGAAACCTCTTAATGGAGGAGGGAATTACGAGGATGTTATTCATCGTGTACACATAAAGCAATATTTCAAATTATTTTCATTTAATTTTTCTCTCTTACTATATCTTTGATATAGTAAAAGATAAGAATTTGTGTTTGGTGCACTAATTTAAGTTTTCTGTTAGTTTTTCATTTGATAGTCATGCTTTGAGCATGTCTATAGACATTAGCCGTGGTGTAAGGGAGCCAGTACACACTTAAAACATTAAAAACCTTTTACCAACTTCTTAAGCTTTCCCTACTTTTCTCAAAGCATGCTATGAATCAAATCCTCTGTTTTCATGGTAAAGTAGTATTTTTGAAAGGTAATTTAGAGGCTGAAATCTTCTATTGAGCTATATAACTGAATTAGTAATAATTGTCCAATTTTGCCCATTACTAGTCCAATTCACTGACTGGATTGACTGTTTTCAGAGCAAATCTGTCATTCAGATTGGAGACCTCTGCAATGGTTACTCTTTTCTTCCTACACTTGAATAACATACATGATACTTGTGTATTTATGAAATAAAGATTATTGCTGGAGTTCCAATCTCTTCTTTTTTATGGCATTAGTTCAGTTAGTTAAGTCTCTACCTACATGAGTCTCTCTAATATAGGAGCTGTTAACCTGCATTATCAGATATTCTCTATCATGGTTTTAATTTCCTGTCTAGAAAAGGTCTTTGTTGATTTAGACTGACAAGGAAGATACCAGTTCTTTTCATTTGTTTCACTGACTTTGGTAAGGCACCAGCCAGGATGTGGAGCTGCATCTGCAATTATAAATACACTAGATCTACAGATTCTGTGTGGATTCCCACTAAGTGGGTTTAAAGTATCGTCAGCATGCAGTTCTCAGAAGTAGCTGTGTCACTGCTGTTCTGTTGTGGGTTATTCTCACTAATGGTAAACTAATAGCATGATAAAAATATCTGGAAAATAATTACAAGAGAGATCAGAAGCCATTTCTGTGTTCTATGACATAGATTCAAAGGGAGAAAAAAGATCCTTAAGTCAGTGGACATCAGATGTATAGAAAAACACAGAGTTTATATGCATATGCAAATGCCAAAAAGGAGAAAACTATTTTGAACAAATAATGTTAAATGCAGAAAAAAATGCATTGTGTATCATCCCACTAATATTTTCTCTGAAAAAATAACTGAGGGGCTAATCCTGTTCTCTACATATACAAAACTCCCTTCAAGTCAGTGAGAGTTTTGCTGGTGTTAGAACTGCCTGATTGGTATCCAAATTTATTCAGATTTACAGCTTGAAGTGACTCCTAATCTTTCCAGCAAAAATACAACACTTAGTGGTCCCGAATTCAGTGAAGACATCCACATAGACATATTCTTATTTACAGCCAGAGTGATTTACAGGGGCAAGGACTAAATCTGCCATTAAGATTGTTGACATAGCCTTCCTCAAAAGCAGGCCAAGAAACATGAACGTAAAACTCTCTTCTTATTACTGAGTGTTGTTTATAGCTGTTCTGTCTGTTGCTCACCTCATATAGATTCAGTACAACTGCTCATGAATTCGTTCCCAATGCCAATTTTTGTGCTTTATTTCCTTTTCTGTTAAAGAGATCTAACTGCAGCAAAGTAAATATTCTTCTGGTACTAGGAATATGGAATTTATATACAAATTCCATGAGAAGCTTTTATATACAGGCAGGCTATCAACTTAATAAGATTATAAACTCTGCTTGTTTTATTAAGCTGCAAGAGCGTTCCATTTGCAGTGGCTTTTTTGGACACTGTGACAGTGTACCACTGTACGTGAAGTTGTGCTCTGAAGGACTTAAAAGCAATTTTAAAATCTTTTACAAAATCTTCTTGAATATTCCAGATAGATTCTATTCTCTTGGCACTGTCAGAACAAGTGATTAATTAAAATAAAAAAACAACATACCAAGACAAACAAACCAAAATGAAACTCCCCACCACATTACTAGAAAAAGAAACAGCAATTTTTTTCACGTGTCCACAAAAAAATAACTTATCTCATCTGGATAATATATGCAACTTTGGTAAAGAAATAGAAACAAAAATCATGAAACCTAATGCATTTGTAATTTTAAAGAAAATGTGGCAATGTTTTCAGCTAATAGCCTGGTTATACAACTGAAAAAATACCTTTTGAATAAAGTCTTTTCGAAACAAGGGAGAGTTTTATACCCTATCCTTTTAAACTGAAGAAGCTTTATGATTTGTTAGGAAATCACCTTTTCTCCCCTAAAGACTCCAGAACCGTTGGGATGACTAGTCTTCTTTCAAAAGAAAACACTGTCCGGTCTACAATATCTTTGTGATAAGAGCACTCCTCAAATATGGGAGAAAGTTTAAATTACTCTGCCTCAGGAGACTTGAATTTCATTTTCAACTGTTTGGCTAGTGTTGCAACCACAAGATTGCAAACATTTTGAAAAGGAAATTCTTATTAGTCCTGTCTTTTGAATTATTAAATATTCAAAAGGACAAAGACTGTGAAGGTAGCTCTGCACCAGTTAAGACACTTATTGGATGGGATGTAGTACAAAAGACCTGGGTTTAAATCCTCAGTCTTTTGCATTAAGAATTCAATGAAAGCATATATTTCCCCCTAGATTTTAAAGCTGAACTTTCAGCCCCTTAGGAATTTGAAACAATAACACCTTGAACATTCAAGTTAACTCCAGGCATATTCTAACTACGGCATCAACATTACCTAGTATCAAGTGATGACTTAGAAATTGGAATGGCACTGGTCCCTGTGAGGACAACGCACATTCCTTCTGTTTTCCGAGTTCTTGCTGTAAATACAGACCATATGTAAATGCTTTATTATCAATGACTTTGTATATATGCAGTCAGGATATTATGTATGGCATCATATAGCATTATTAAATCTCAGAACAAACTGGCCTTATAGTTGCGCTCCTGGTATCATATTACGCTTTTACTTTTGTTGGAGTATGTTATAGTAAACACCAACCATATCACTGATTCTTTGCATGAAGTCTGTATTTCTTGGGCAACATATTTACTTTTATTCTTCTGTAAGACATTCATTCCAACAACAGTAACCCTTCTGGGTGCAGAGTAACCAGTTATATTGAATTTTGTGAAATGAATTACTTTTTAGAGAGTAATGTATAATTAGAAAGATAATGTAAGGTGTAACCTCTGTATTTAAAAAACCTACTGTTGCACCTAAAAACCCAAACCAACTTGAGCACTTCCTTTCTCTAAAGCAAATAATTAAAAGTTAAATCAGAGAAGCGTGGTAAGTTATGCAATTAATTATTGGAAGAGCATCTGGATCTTGAAAGATTTAGCAAGCACAAGGAAATAATTGCAGTAGGATCTTCATTAGGTTTGATACATTCTGTGTAACTTTTTTTGCTGTTAAATTAATCATTGCTATTTGTCACTCAGCTATTTCTGAAGCAATTAAACTATAACATATCCTGGCTTGGTCCATGATATACATCCATAATGCCATTTGAGAGGTTAAACTCTTTGATAGTCTTATTTCTGATTTCTGTCAAGGCAGAAGTGTGGTTTTTGTATGTGCTCTCCACATCTCTGCTGAGTTTGTAAAACAAACTGAGCACAATGAGCTGGGTCATGCCTGCTCTTTAAAATGTGCTTTACAGAAGATTTAAGAGAAAAAAAATTGACTAAGTATAGCATTTTGTACTCATTGCTGGAAGCACAGTCCATATCACTACAGCCAGTTTGTATTCCAGTAGTACTGAGCTATATGTTGAATTGTGCTTAAAACTCCACTGCTATAATGAAGGATGATCTTTAATTTCAAAAGCATATAAAGAGAGAGTGAAAGAGAACTGAGGAGGTAGAACCACAAGCCATATTATCTGTGAAAGTTATATTTAATATAGGCCTTGATAATTAAAAGTTTTCTGAGAGCTCTGCAAAGCATTCAGATCATCAGATTTAATGACTTTGGGCCACCTAAATTAGGTGTTTCAAGTTTGGGAGCCTAAATTCAATCTACATGACCTAATTTGGAATCTGTCATTTAAATAGGGGCGATCAGAATTTCTGAAAAACAACTCTTAGATTTCAAGACTCAAATATAGATTGAGATTCCCAGTTTTGAGACCTACATTCAGTTATTTTGCTCTAGATCATGATGTTCTTTCTTTTAGAGCTGCAGAGAATGTGGAGGGAGCCAACAGTGTCTACAGCAGCACTGCAGGGGCATTTCTCTATTCAGATCTTGGTTTTGTAAGAATGGATCAGCTGCTGTTATTTTTTTTCCCCATTCCCTTGAAGTGAAACAAGAGGGTATTTCTTTAAGGTGCTTTATGACATTAGACGTATACTGTGAAATTCTAAAACTTTCTTACATCTAAGAAAAGGGGAAAAAAGGCTCTTTTGTCAGTCCTGATAACAAATTTTATATCTTCAGAGCTTTTAACAGGAACTGTAAACAGACAATAGCTGCTGTTGACAGGAAGAAGTAGGGCACAATTTTTAGACAAGGCGAGGATTAATGGAATCAAAGATAAGTGGCAATTACAAGACTGAGGACATTTAACACCCATTTAATATCTTTTTATTAAACAAGATAGAAAGAGATTGTGTCTTAGATACAAAATATTTTATACATCGTAACTGTCATTATTATCTTGTTGATAGAGATTCTTGTTGATAGAAAATAAATCAGAGGAAAGTTTCTAACTATCAGGAAAACAGTGTTTTGAATCAGACCTGAAACTGGAATAAAGTAGTGAAAGTTTTGTTCCAATAAAGATGATGTTTTACTCTCTTCAGAAGCACATTATCTGATGTGAAGAAATTCAAGAACAAGATGCAATACCTATAAAGATCTTCGCAATTCCTAGGTTATCCTTGTAATCTGGATGGAAGTTGCCTCCTTGTGTTTTAGTTATGAAAAGTAACTTTGAAAAACTGCTCAGTGGGATCAGAGGGACAACCAGGCTAGACTTCCCACATTTAGGGACTCTTAAGGATTCCTCCCAAACTTGAGAGGCAACTTGAACCTTTTTACTTTATAACGCAGGTAAAATTCTCCATTGAATAAAATTTTGGCTTAAAGCTCATTCTAACTGCAAAACTCTGTGTTAGCCATGGGAATAAGCACAAGGTATTAGACTGCTTAGATTTCAATAATTTATCCTCTGAGGCATCCAATGGATAGCAAGTTTAGCCAAGTAGTTTGAAGGAATGTTTAAACAGAACTTTTCCACGTGTTAAACAAACATTGATGACTGACAGTAAAGTATAACTTAAAGTCATAAGAAAAATAATCACAGAATCCATTCCTCTGATAGAGAGCTTTCCAAAGGTACATGAAATCCCATTTGAAGCTAAACAATGTAGCCCATTACAGTCAGAATTTCTATTTTTTTGGCCTTAAATACTACTTGACTTGCTATATTTTAAAAAATATTTTTGCATAGCTGTGAAGTGCTCAGCCATAATTGAGCTTCCCACTACAGGGAAGTTTATCAAGTGACATCTCAATTGTTAACTACTCTGTCAAGATGGAAGTGTTTGAAAATGTAATTAATAGCTGTTTTTTGTGGTAACTTTGGGACTTTATTCCTGCATTTCCAGTCAATCGCTTTGAAACACATTTCTTAGTCACCTCTGCTTAGAACTTCTCTTTTCCCTCCCCTTGACCTTTAGATATGAGGTCAAACTTGAATTTTAGGTCACAGTGGAGAAGTAAAAAAAACAGTAACTAATTCACACTGTGCTTTATAATAACCACTTCATTTATCCACCATCTTGATGTTTTATCAAAGAGTTGAGAAGCACTGAATTTCACACTCACTAATTATTAAAAAGCAGCATATCATTTTGATGGACAAATAATTCATTTATCAATATATGATAACCTGAAGACTTGAGTGTTAAGTCAAAACTTTATTTATTATTTCAAGTTCAAGACCTAAACATTCTAGGATATGTTTTGCCTGGTTCTAAGAGGAATCAAAGCAGTTTAAACTCAGCTAAGATACCTCTACAAATTTCTTTAGTACTGCAGCAGCGTCTTCAGAACACTGAATACCTATTAAGGGTCTCTCTTCATGCAACATTTTGTATTTGTACCCTGGTGGAGTGGGCCCTGCCAGCCAAGGCATGAATATGCATGGATTTGCAACCCGCCAGTCTCCTGCAATGTTCCAGCACCCAGAATGAAGTTATGGGAACCAGAAACTAAATCAGGTTAGTTCATTTCAAGCAATAGTCGAAAAACAGAGGGCAGCCCAAAATGGAAAGCAGAAACAACTTGCTCCTTTCTAGAATCTCATAGACCCATGGGTAAGGCTCCTAGGTGCGAAGGCCATGCTGGAACTAAAGATAGAAACTGGGGAGGTAGTAAAAGAGGTAAACAAGGACTCCAAACCCTATCCCAAATTCAGATCCAGGTTCTAAGAAGGGCTCCAAAATGTAAAATTATAGGCACTTGAAATTGTCCTTTTAATTTATGTATTCAGTTACTATGCTTTCACTGACTCTTATGAAAGAGAAAGAAAGAGAGGCATAACTGAGGCTGGAAAACTAGCAAAGAGACAAGGAAAACACAGTCCTGTTCTCTTTGTTGCACCTCCTTGCTATAGAAAATTCACAGCTTCTTTTGCAAACTTGAGAGAGGTCAAAAAAGAAGAACAAATGTGACCCCTAGAAAATAATCTCTTTCATCCCCCTTGCTCTGCTAAGGATACACTTCTTGTCTTGCAAATGGAGCCGTTTGACAATCATTGCTCTCAGTGTCTGGTTAAGCTTCATCTTTGGTTCTAACAACTAGTGCACTTTTGACCTCCCTGTGCTGTGTAGACATACAGTGGCAAAAAAGGTCAAGGAAGAACTTTTCCACAAAGATTATAGTCTGGCAAACCTTTTCCTCTGGGCAGCATTAGAACCTGGATATTGGCCTTATTGGACTGATTTTAAGGAAATTCAAGGTTGCTGCAATGTAAGCAAAGACTGTCTCTCCTGTTGCTGTGGGGCCCCATACCAGTCCCCTTTCTGAGACACACTTTTCTTTGCACTTTCTTCCATGTATTTATGGTCAGCTTTCTGTGCCTTTCAAAAGGGAGGGGAATAAGAGTTTTTTGTTCTCGGCAAAAGTATGGGCTTGTCTAGCCTAGCCCTGGTGAGAGCACAGAGGCCAATAATGACTGGGACAGGAAAAGTAACTTTTTGGAATTACTAAATTATTTAGCTGTCCAGAGTTCATATACAAGCACTAGAAATACACAGAATATTAATATACAAAAACATTAAAACTGTTGGTTTTACATTAATAAAAACTAATCCTTTCAGAAATGTCTTATATAAATACTCTTAACTCTTAGGTTGTAAAATGAGTTAATAGTGCAATAACAATTTCATTTTTGTCTTAAAAATATTAAAAGCTTTGTCTTGCACAAGTGGCCAGGAATTGAAATCCAGGCACTAGTCTATGATCTAATCTGGGAGAATTATCCAAAACATCCATTTAAAGATCTTTTCCTGTAATTGTTTATTTTTTTCATGTTTATATTCTAATACACATGGTATGCTACAAATAAACTTTGTCTCTGTCATTAGCAGTACTAAAGGGCAATTTGTCATGTATTACACTATCCATTTAGCTTGAATTGTGAAAAGGATTTAAATACTGCAAAATCTAGTGTTGGCAGCAATGATCACGAATTGCAATGCAAATTAAAATATATAGCTAGTTAATGTATTATTTAATTGATAAGTTTCTTTAGAACACAGGCATTTATATTTCCTTTTTCCAAAATATTTACAACTAGTGAAAGTAAAGATTTAATTATTAAATAAATTGTTTTAAACCTTCTATTTCTAACTGAACGTTGAAACAGATTTCTATGTCTAGAATGAGATAATGAAAAATAGTAAGTAATATGCAACACCATAGCAAGCTTACCATATTTAAAATGCTAGAATGCTACTTAGCCAAAAATATTGAGAGATGATGAAGTATAGTCTGGATGAAACTGCCATAGCATGAGGAAATCACTATGCCTTTTTAAAGCAGACAGTATGCAAAGGTGTTCAAAGATTTGTGCTAAGCAAAGGCACTGCAAAACTTCTTTCAGTCATTTGCCACACTTCCAACAGGTGCTATCTGATTCTTTGGGCAGATTCATCCCACTTCATTAGCACTTTTATGAGTTCATATTAGTTGTTAGTGGCTTCCACCTGTGTAATGGAAAATTAGCTTGCATAAAGACAGGCTATTTATGGAGCCACTGTGGCATTGTTTTACATCATAACAATATTGCCTTTCTAAGCAACTTTATCTTAGTCTCATCCAGTTTCCCATATATTATCTTGTGTCACCACTTATTTATTTATACACTGCTTTGCCCTAGTGTGTATAAGACCTCCCTATCCAGATTCTACTTTCTATTACTGCAGAGGAAGAAATAGTTAATGATCTTTTCTCCTTTTCATTCTAACCATGTTCTCTGTGCTGAGAACAGAATTTCTTGATATGCAAAACAAACCATGAGAGTCTATAGCCTGCTTTATGGTGTAGGCATTATCAGTAGATGAAACAGCAAGAGCTCCTTTTTTCAGAACCACTATTTATGGATCCTTGTGTAGGAATAGCTTGGCTTCTGTTCACTAAGATTGTCACAATGAAATTATACTCAGGGACTTCAGACCTATCTTTAAAAGTGGATGGGCAGAAATGGAAGAACTTTATACTACGTAGGTTTGCTTCTTTTCAAAATTTGGCTGATGAGAAACATATGTTTATTTGAGAGAAAGAGCACAGAGGAAATTTTGGGGGGGTTGTTTGTTTTGACCTTTTAATGACAAGTAGATATTCTCCCAAAACCAACTGTACTGTTACCTCTAGTGCAAGGCAAAAATAACAATATAGCTACAAAAGAAGGACTGGGGAAAATTACTCAAATGAAGTGTTTGTTCATTTGAATGTTTTGGTGTGTTGTCTCATTGGCAATGAAGCATAAGATAAGGACATTTTAACCCAAACTGATGTTTCAGCAAATAATATTGTAAAGATGATATATTTACTGGATAGTTTTTAGATTCAAGTATATAATTTTAGACATTGCAATAGTTCTTTTAGTAGCTCACACCTACCTTGAGAAGTGTTTTCCTTTGTTGTGCAGAAGCCACCAAATCATTCTACTCCATGTGCTGGCTTATGTACATCACTTAGCAAATTCTACTTTCCAAGGAACTGATCTGTGATTTCATTCTTCCCTATTAAAGACTGTCAGCTGCCATTCACCAGGGTATCTGGGAAGTTTCTCTCACATTTTTAAGCCTTTGTTTTCCAGCTCAACATATATATTCAGTGCTGAAAGTCAAGCTTTTCCCCAGAGGCCCACTTTTCCACAGCACCAGATCTCTATGTGTTTGTTGCAGATACTAAATAACTGCAGTTCTAATACCTTTAAAAATGTCATGTCAAACTTCTTTTTAGAAGATCTGGATGAAACCTCAGCTCCTGTTCACAGAAGCCAGGGTTCAGCTGCAGATCTGTTTTGATGAAATCTCAGCCTCTGTTCACAGGTGCCAATTGCAGAAGGGGAGACAGGGCAAACCGAGAACATTGTTCTGGCAGTGGCAAAAGTGACAGGAAGTATGTTCCTGATTTTTTTTGTCTTTGCATAAACTTCATGAGTACACAATTTAAAAAAATTATTAGAATGTGGGTTTCTAAAATTAACATGAACTTTCATCATATCATCATTTTAATTTTACAAAGCTTAAGACATACTTTGAGATATTTTTCATTAGTGTATTTGCTGTCACAGTAAGGATCAGTAAAGATAAATATTGTTGATCACCACTGAAAAAACATAAAAAAATAATTTTAGTGTATATCATATTCTAAAAGAACCACCTGAATCTCTGTGTGAAGATATATAAGTTGGCTTGCAATTGAAACTATACAGCGTTTTTTCTAAGAAAATTTTTAAATTAAGAATTCCAGTTGCCTGCAAAACATGGTTTCTCTCTGGGCTTGTTTTAAAGACTCATGAAGTCTAAAATATAAAAGTCCTGGTACATAATTGTCTTGAATAAAAAACAAAAAAGCATATTATTGCATAAAACTTTCAAAGTACCATGAAAGTCGAAGACAAATATAATTATTATTATCAGTTTATCACCTCAAACGTGTTGTTGTAAATGCCATTATATCAGATGAGCTTGAAAACAGTTTTCCATTTT
This sequence comes from Hylia prasina, assembly GCA_013397195.1. Classification (NCBI taxonomy): domain Eukaryota; kingdom Metazoa; phylum Chordata; class Aves; order Passeriformes; family Sylviidae; genus Hylia; species Hylia prasina. The sequence continues at coordinate 1,732,843 of VYXD01003062.1, read as the reverse complement.
GCACTTTCTTTGACAAGGTGATTCAGTGTGTAGAGCAGTTTAAGATGTCAGTCCCCATGGAAAGAATTGCGTTGTACTGATGTGCTCATGAGCACTCGTCCATTAAGATATATGATTAAAGAAGGGGTATTCTGAAATATTGTTACTCAATTGGCCTGAAAAATGAGTGTTTTCTTTATTGAAATATAATTTTTCACAGTCAACTCCATCTAATTAAACATGTATACGTTAAATGCAACATATAAAAAGCTGGTTATAATTATCTACAAAATCATATTTGTGATCATTTTTATGCTGCAACACAATGGCTTGTCAAGTAATTAAAATAATTTGGTTCTGACACCACATCTTCATTTTCAACAGTGGAATGATGAGTAAGGAAATGATACCCAGACATTTTCTATGCATTTTGTATGTGCCTTGAGTATGTCGTTGGCTCATTTTTGATTGCCTCAGAAAGGCAGAATTTTTCCACCTTGCTTTAGCCATTTTTGCATTGAATTTGGAAAATTTCCCCTGTCCTTTCAGCAGACAACAGATTTCATCATGGAGAATTAAGTTTACTCTCCACTGTCATTCATTTGGACTAACCTCCTCTCTTGGCACAGCTGCCTAGTCTATATTTACTCTCCTTTACAATCCCACTAAGCTATTTGACTCAATAATTTAATGACAAAATGAAATTCCATCGATTAATTCTATATCATGTGAAGGAGTATAGTATTTCCTTTCAGTATATCTGAATTCATTACCAGTGCCTTTCCATGGGTGACTTGTTATTATGTGACTAGAAGAAAAAGACAGATTTGTCTCAGCCAAATCATTCATTATTTTGAATGCTATCAAGACTATTATGTTACAAAATGCTATCAAATAGTTGCAGATATATACTACATACCTTTCCTTCTCAATCTCCATTTAGCTCTCCTCTCCCTCTCCCTCTCCCTCTCCTCTCCCACATATTTTACTTCTACACAGGCAACATTTACATTTCCAGATGCAGTATATGGTATGGCTAAGGACTAAGCTGCTGATACACCTCCTGCCTTTGTCTTCCCATCCTACTGTGGCCATAAAGAGTGATAAGTGGCACAGAAATATGTACTAACAAGTTGAAATGTGACTTTTCTCACAGCTGACAATAATTACTAAAAACAGATTCCCCCCCCCTCCAAAGAAATCACACAGATACCCCACCCCCTCCAAGAAGAAACCTCCTCTTCAACACCCTGTGTTTAATGCAATCAAATGCTAATTAACTGACAATGGTACACCTGATTGATATGCTTGGCGTAACTGAAGAGCAGATTCAGAAAAATGAGTATTCATGAAGAGTATCACTTTACACTTTCCAATAACAAGTCTAGCAATAGAGATAAATCTCTTTCAAAACAGTGTATACTCCTATTATTCTACAAATACTTTAACCAAAGCTAGATCCCATCAACCATCCTTGAAGCTCCACCTCCTCCTTTGATTCTCTCTTCTCTTTATTTTATCAGCCCGCATGACATTTGTGGATCTGAATCCTCCCTCCAGCCTAGTTGGCACAGCTTCAGTATCTGTATCTCCAGCAATATTTGTACTCTAAAATTACTGAGTTATACAATTCTAACTTCACTTTTAACTTAGCTTATTCCCCCACTCTCCAGAAATAGAATAATACTACTTGCTATTGCAAAGGAAATTCCATTTTTAAAGCACTGAAGCACTTAGAATTCCACCTGCCAGCCACTTTCTCTTCACTCCAAGCCACTATGGCTCTGGTGCCACTTGCCCACCTTTTAAAGCATTACCTTTAAATTGTCTACTACAAACATAAGTTGCAAATCCTTCATTTAGTTCTTGAGCTGTGCAAGAAGGAAAGGTACGAGTGGAGAAATGTTCAGCTTGGAAGACCAGGGGATAAGATGCAGGAATATATACAATGAGTAGCAGCAGGTATGAGAAACGTTTATGTTGTCATTTAAGGCAAACCCCTTACACAGGAATCTTTCTTTAGTAGTCACATTAATAGTGGAAAATTGAGCTCTATGTGCATGAAAAGCATTTTAAAGGCTTTGCCTCCACAAAATATTGCCAAAAGCAGCACTGATCAGCTCAGCTGGCACAGATAGCAACCCAACAGAGCTAATGACGTCAGGGTTTTTTTGATTCATGCGACCATTTCAACCACTGAAAAGATGTTTCCATAACCTTTTCAGCACTTTGAAAAGCACTACTTTGAAGTAAGTAAACAAAAACTGTACAGGTTTGTCTAACATGAGCATGTCAGGATAAAAAATGATCAATTAATAGAAGTATAGTAATGCTATTCAACCTGGAATATTCTTGATTAAACTACTGCAGGGATTTACAGAATGATTGCCTTTTGTTTTCTTTTCCTTTTACATTTTTTTCCAGCATTGTGTATTATTTAAAATCTGCTTGCTAAAATTTCTTTTTCAAGCTTGTCAGAGGCAGATGTTTCTCAGCACAAATTTGGTTCACTTCCTTATGAAGAAACAGCAAAGTCTATGGCCTCCAAAGTGAATTCTACATTCAGGTTTTTTATTCAAAAGCTACAGAGCAGAAATTCAGGTATTATATGCACCATAGCCTGTATGAGAAATTGACATACCACCTTGCCTAAGGGCATGTTATTTTCCTACTTATCTCCCCATGAAAAAAAGAAAAATATTTTGAATATATGGTTGATGTTCACTAGCAGTTCCTCAAAAGTCTGATTTTTTTTCATTCTGTAAATGAAGTGCATCAAGAATGGTTTGTCTTTTTCCACTATCTCTTGAAATCTTGGCAAATATGTTTTCTTTCCCCTGTCACTTTCATAATGTTTGGAAAATGCTACAACTAGATCCTTGCTGCATTCAAAACATCCTTTCATTAACTGCAAGAAATAAAAATTTTTAAAATATTTCATGTGTTTTAAAAATTATTTTCCCTTCCCCTTCCAGAATGTCAGAGACATGGACTCAACATAAGGCAGAGGTAAAAAATATTTACTTATCTAAATTTTCTTTTCACACCATATTTAATTTAATTTTAATAATTGTATAATTCTGTAATTCTTGTAAATGTTAAGAATTAGTTTGACAATAGCTATGATATCACAGTAATATTTGTAATCTAAAGTTACTGATTTATACAATTCTAATTTCAGTTTTAACTTCGCTTATCTCTCCACTCACCAGAAATAAAGTAATACTACTTGCTGGTGCAAAGGAAATACCATTTTTAAAGCACTGAAGCACATAGAATTCCTCCAGTACATAGGCTTAAGTGATGCCGAGTTCACTTATGCCATAGTCCTTAATGACATTTCTAATATCAGAAATGAACATGTATTTACTGAGCAAACAGTGGCCATATGAAAAATGTTAGCATTTCAGGTTGATAGAAAAGACATAAAAGACAGGGCAACTCTGAAAAATCAGACACACAGCACTGAAGGCAATAGATCAGATGTCATTTGTTGGCCAAAACCCCTCTCAAAGTGATGCTATTATTAGGAATAAGTTTGTTATAACTTGTCAGTGAAGGAGATTGACTTGGCTAAGAACTTGACATCCCTGATAATCCTCTTGAGCCAAGTACAGTCTTGCCTAAACATTAATAGTAAAGTAAAGTTTTCTGTGCTGCACAGCAGCACAGAAAACTTTACAACATTGTTCCTGATGTCTTCTGGCCAAATAAAAAAAAGACCAAACAAACCCAAAAGCAGCCCCCTTAGCAGATACATGTTATTCAAAGTATGTTCTTTTTATCAGCACAGGGGAATTGGAATGAAAAGCTAAAATATGTGTTTGTGGAAGGCTATGTCCTCTGTGCATCCTGTTACCAAGGAGCAAGGTCTCAATGCCATCTAAATGACAGCACCTCTTTATTTGAGTTTATTGCAAACAGAACAGGAACAATATGAGAATATTTTCATGTGTTTGCATGCTGATGTGTACACATGTATACAATGAACAGCACAATCAACTGTAAGAACATGGAGACACCACCTGACTTTCTTACCAGTACAGTGGTACAGATGCTGTGTTCCACTAAAAATCTTTTACTTACCTTGGGAAAAATGCAAACCATTAAGTGAGAAATACTGGGGATATGGCTTAGAAGGCTATCCATTTTTAAGACTAATGTGATTGAAAAAAAATGTTTTAAATTGTAGTCCCAGGCACATATTTTAGCACTAGTGTTAGTGTGCACTCCCTTTGCTTAGAGCTGGAGAGCTCTGGCTCTCTGTGGGAGGAATGTGAAGTAGGCAGGAGAAGGAGATCCATGTGTCTGGGCCATTGCTGTCAAATGGCCTCCTCACACATTGCAGACGTTGTTCAAGCATGAGCCAGGGAGTGTGTGGAATAAAAAGCAGCCTATGGAACTTTAGCAGGGAATAAATTCTGCAGAAAGTTTGCAGCACTCTTCTATGCCACAAAAGAAATTCACCAGCAGCAAAGAGTTCTATACAGGACTCTCTACATGGGCTGATCTTAGAGGTACTCTTGGTATATCAACATTAGTTTTACACCATACCAATAATTTCCTTTAGGAAATTGCAAGAAGTTCCAGCACAATATGGCCATAGGCATGACTTAGGCTAAGAGAGAAAACAATCCTATGGAATATATATATTTATATATATCAGTGTTTCACTTAGAAATCAATTTTTATTGACAACAAAGTCAATTCTGAGGATAAAAAATTTTCAAAAGGGTACACTTTCTAGCCAAAACAGGAGTAGTTGATAATGATGGGTCTTGCGTCAAAGTCATAAAAATGATGACTTTATCTCATGAGACCAAATAATATAGATCTGAGATTACTAATCAAATTAAAATGTTCCAGTCTCTCAGAGAGGAACCACAGAAATTTGAATTGTGACCATATAATATTCCAGATATTCTATGATTAATATGTGGTTTATTGATTTGACAAGTAATACTGTTTTCCCCCAGGAAAAAAAGTGAATTTGTGGCAAATGGCCTAATAGAATGGTACAAGTAATTGATGGAGTTCTGCACAGTCTGTTGGGTGAGATGACAGATCTGAAAAGCCTCTGAATTATTAGTTTGCCTGTTGTCACAGTGCAAGGTGTAACTATAGTCAAAGTAAGTTTTTTAAAAAATAGCATAAACTAGAAAATACTCAGGAGAAAAGAAGAGCAATTATCAACTCAATTCCACTGTCAAGACCATCTAAAAATCATGTGTGAGATAAATCATCAATAAACATAATTGTCACTGCAAACATTTTACTAAAATCAGGACTTATATTTTGAATTAATTTTTATATATACACACCTTATAATATTTAAAATATAATAAAGTGGCCTTTAGCTATATAGTTATACATTTTGGATAATTATAGGTTACCTTGTTAGACTTGTACATGATAAAAGATATACAAATGCAGAAATCTCTGGAGATTCAAAGGTTCACATAATAAATACTTCTCATTTATACTTAAACATAAGCATTGTTACTGCTGCCCTACACACCTCATAGCTTTCCTAAGGCTACACTGTGGAAATTTAAAATGAGAGACAAATACTTTGCCTCTTGCAGTAATATAAACTGTTAATAATTTGGAAGACATGAGATTGTTCTTAAATACCTGTTCCTTCGGTTTTGCATGAATATATCTTCTGGTCAGTGTAGTTTCTCTCTGCTGATAGCTAAGCTTGTCAAACTGATGTACATTTTTTAAAGGAGGAATGTTGAAGCTTTTTGTAAAAGTATTTATATAGTTGGAAATAAAATGATTAAATGTGGCATCAGAGGGCATTACTCATCTTTTAAATTTACTGATATTCCTTCCCAATAGTGTTTTTAGGATATGAATGCCATGTTTGCAGAATTAACTTATAAAGCTGGCTGGTTGGTCTTTTTTGGCCACTCAATATAATTTTAGTACAAGATAAAAGCAATTTAAATGTACAATCTAAGTCATCAAAACAGCCAACTTCTAGAGTGTCTAGATAGATCTTATTCAATATGATTATGTAAATGAATGAAATTTTAAGAATTGGACAACAAACTGTTGCTGATAAACTATGAAAAGATCTGCTGTAAAATACTATATAAGATACTAATTATTTGTGTCACCTTGTTTGGCCTGAAAGACCAACAGAATCTTTAATGACAAAGTCCTTTACCTCTGAGTTAGATAATACAAGTCATCAACAGTTAAGGAGTTGCATATCTATGGGGAATATTTGCAAAGAAAACCATATTCTTAGAAATTTTGATAAAGCATTCTGTGCTTGGAACGCAGGTAAAACAGATCACCAATTCTGCTTTTTTTTCCCCAATAAACTATGTTTATTATGCCAATTCTAATTACCATGCAATCTAATGGTTTTAAGGCTTATAATTTCCACATCACTGGACATCACAAACATGAAAGCATTTTATACTGTCATTATACATCAATGTTTGCAGTTGGTTATACATATATACAGAAATTATTCACACATCTTAACCTTGCTATTTCCTCTTTCAAACCAACATAATTTTACTGTGAAAGCAGCTTTTTAATAAATGGTATAAGAAATACAGCAAGGCACACATTTTTTAAAAACTTTTTTTCTCATTACCACCTCAAGAAGCATAAAAACCCAAAATGTTATACTTAATTCAGTAGAATGTCAACAGCTTCTAATATACAACACTATGTAGTTGTTTCTTGAAGTGTTGCATAGATTAAATTTTTAAATTAAATAAATAAAATGCCATTTATTTAAATCGCTTAATTTTTAGATGTATTGAATCAGGAGGACCAATGACTTCTTTTTGCTGCAATCCAACAAAATAGTCACTTTAAAAGCAAAATAGTTTCAATAAACTTATGCATTATACAGATAAATATTAAATTTGATACATAAAATAGAAGAGTACTGACAGGTACAATTCTGAAAAAATGAACCAGACTGATTGTGAATTCTATAGAACTTTAAAGAACAAAACCAGTGGTAAGTAGTACAGGAGCATCCAATTGAGGAAGGGGAGGTCATTAGAGGTAGTTTGGGAGAGGAATTCATATGAAAGCAAATGGCCTTGCCACAAAACAAAATGATCACAGAAACAGGACTAGCATATGCAGCCTGACCACAAAGCCAACATGGACAAACCACATTTGGAAAAAAAATTTATCTTGGGAGTCAGTTTAATGAAGGGCAGTGATACAATGGAATTGGAGGTCATCCCAGGGTTTACAGGATGAACCTGCACCTGAATTGCAGCCAAGTTTCTAAAAGGAAACAGAAAGTAATAGTAGGTTACAGAAAATGAAGTTTTATTTGCAAAACATAGGTCTTCCAGAACAATAATAGATAGCCATTAAATGGTCACATGCCAGAGCCTTTAATGCAAAAGCATACAGTAGGCAAAAGAATTACTTTTAACAGCCTGAGGTACAAGTTAGTGTAAAAAAATGAATTGATGTAGAAAAGTCACTGATTTTCATAGACTTTGCTTCTCAAGAAACAAGGGTATTCATTTTCCCTGGATTTTGTCCTCATCTTAATCTATGAACTTACCTTCAGCACACAGCAGTGCGCAACCAATGAAAACACGGAAATTTTCAAAAGTCAAGGAACAAAAAGATCTACCCAACAACTACTTTAATATTTGTGCAAACATATATAGTGAGACTTTAATGGAGAAGAGGAAAAGATTGTCACAGAAGTGGCCTGTGAATAGAGTTGCCAGTATCATCACTGCATTTTTTAATTATAAATAACTATTTAGACATTTCTAGTACCAACAATGAGTTAAATTTGCCTACTATAGAATTATCCAGCTCAGAGTTTAGGGTGAAACTATTCAGCAAAGAGCATGGACTTATGATGAGAATTATGAAGAAATAACTGTCAGAATACAGCTCAAAGATTAGTGCAAAGTACATCTCATAGGCATTTCCTAGGAGGCACTCCAGACATGCATTATGTGCCTTCCAAGTTAAGCAGGAATATCTGGATCTATCCAGTTACCATCTCCTTTGATCTTCTTTGCTGTAACTGACCACATCTCTCCCCATTTATACAAGAAATACTCTTACTTCAAAATAGTGAAAAGCTCAACCGTCTGTTTAGGTATTAACGAAGAACTGATCTGAATAAAACGGAAGATTGTATCAAAAGGTTTCTACAATTCTGGCATGAGTAAGAAAAGTCTCATCGATGGATTATGTCAAGTTTTTTAAAAATTATGTAATTCATAGATTTCAAGACAAGATTATTTATTTAGACTTTTTTAAGTCAGGTACTATAAGGAGCTAAAAAGTCAGACTGCTTTAAATTCTATAAAGAAAGTTTATATTATTTTTTTACCTATAAAAATCTTTAGGAAAAAAAAATAAGCAAAGATTCAGACTATTATTGTAGTTCTAGTCTCTCAAAGTAAATCATTATATACTAACTGTTATGTAAACATGTTTTTTTCTTCCTCTTGTAGTAAATAAATAACTAACAGTCCTTTGCATTTATGTACCATCTTTTATCTGTGGATCTCAAAATACTTTTACATAAATAAGCTATTCTTCATAAGTGCCATTGATCATTATTCTCATTATTTTGTTGCAAAAAAACCACCTGAAACAAGGAAGGAAAAAGTCATACAAAATATCTATTGCTGAACAGGAAATAACAGTCAGGCGCTTTGAGCACCAGTGCTGGTTTTCTCCTGGTGATAGTAAGTGGCAGAATATTCCATCTAATATTGCAGCACTCTAAGATAAAATCAATTTTGTTTTCTTAAGTGCAAGTAAATTATTTTTCCCCTAAATTAAGTTAAAACTTAAATTTAAAATACAGAAGTAAGGAAATAGCTTTTGGATTTACTTGTAAGGACTAACAGATTACATGCAGAATTCTAAGGCATCCTCTAGGAAAGACTTTGGATAGAACATGTATATGTCCTGAACACATTGATCTCTATGCATATTGAATTTGCAACTACAAGTTCCCATCCCATTGGTGAGTCATGGGTCACAGTGACTGCAGAAGATCACATGATCTCATGTACAGTTAGATCTCTCAAGGTGACCCCGAACTGAGAAATAAAATCAGCACAGCTTTATGAGCACCTCTGTTGAAGAACTCCGTGTTTGCTCACGTGAAAGACTAGTCGGTGCTGTCAGAGATATTTTTGAGCCTGCCAATAGAATTGTTACAATTTTTCCACAGTGGTCTTTGGTTGTTTATGTGTTGTTTTGTTGTGCTGGGGGGGGTTGTGTTTGTCTTTTGTTTGTTTGAGGGGGTTTTTTAATAGCACGCTGTTAAACAACAGGATTGCAATATTTGACAAAAAATATTTATTCGTGATTTTATTCTCCTGTACAGCCAAGGTAAATACTAAAATGGTACAAAATCAACCTACATTTGAAACCATGCTTTTTTCAGCTTTGAATTCTCAGTATGCTTTCAAGGTACACATATAGTATAGTTTTTTTTTTTCTAAGTATTGCAGCTACACATGGAATTACACATTTAAATGAGCTCACAGCACAGGTGCTTCAGGAAAAATAATGGTGTTTGCCATTTATCTTTCAAATTAAATAATGTGTTTTTAAATAGTAACTTTTTTCATAATACACTTATGGGAACAACATTTATCTGTCACATTTTAAAAGATGTATTAGTAATAAATGTAAATTACCTTTGGAAAATCAGTAATTAGCCTCATCAAAAAATAAACAATCTGCCACCAAAAAGATAATCTTTAGCATAGTTAAGTATAATAACTGTTATTTGAATAAGTTAACAAATTAGGATAGATTGCTTCTGTAATTCATTCCCCATAGCATGAGAGATGAAGTTAAAGCATCAAGCTTGTGAATGGGGGAAGGGCTCAGACTTTAGTGAAACCAAACCTAGCAGCTCAGATTTTCATTTTTGGTGTGTCAGAGATAAACTATATGTATTCTAGAACTTTACTACTGGGAACAATACAGTACATAGTTTCCATGGAACTAATACTATATGTACAAGTTAAGAGCCAGTGGATCTTCCTACATTTAAAAAGTGGAAATGTAGTGTGAAGGGCTTTGTTCTCTTAAATAATTTGTCAGCCCCTGGGCAGAAGTGGAAGCTATAACATAACCCTATTAAGTTGTTGTATCCAGATTCTGCATTAAATTTTATTGCATTATGGGGCATTTATTATTAAATCTTTCCTCTATGTCCAATCTTAGACCTCACACAAACTGCATATTTTTATTTTCAGTCTTATGGAAAAAAAAATCTGGCTACCGTGCAAGTAACTATAAAGTTCTGAAGAGTGAGGTAAGTTTAAGCAGTATTTTGAGATCCTCAGAGCAAAAGGACTAATACATTGAAAAGACATGTCATTATCTTCATCAGTGAAATAATGAGAAGAACAAGGATAAAATCACACTCACTACAGCAAGTATTCTTCCTCAAACTAATATTATAAAAATGAGTGAAAAAATAAGAAAACTAGTAGAACAATAACTTGGAAAGCTTATGTTTACATCAGTTTCAGTTAACAATCTCAGACCTTTGTCATCATCTCAATTTCCAAATAGAGACTTCTATATACACATAATCCATTTAATTTAATTCTAGAATACATAGAATCATCTATGAGTTTTGTGATTCATATTCGATTTCCATTGCTCCTCCAGTTGTTTGGATGTGTTCAAATATTAACCTAATTGGCAATCAGCAGGTCATGATAGCCTATTTCAAAGCCATTCCAGAAATATTCTCTTTACTATGATGGTTCCAAGATAATGCATTAGTCAAACAGAGATGTGTTGAGATAGCAGCAAGCTGTAGACTATTGTTGTCATAACCTAAAGGCTTTGTTAGATATATGAATGTGAATGTGGGAATGCTGGGTAAACCATCAATAAAAGGAAAGCCCAAAGCTTAGAAATATAACAAAATAAAAAATGAGGAAGTTAGATCTCTAAGAGCAGCAAAGGAATCTATTTTGTGTAAATCAGATGAGATCCTCTGCTACAGCTACAGAGTTTGCCATAGGAGAATACTAATGTTTTCCATGAGCAGTGATGAATAACAGCCTTTTCTCCTGGCAACAGCATGGAATCATAGCATAACTTGGAAGAAAACTTGAACATCAACTGGTCCAACCTCCAGTTAAAAGGAAGGCTATTTTCAAAGGTAGAAAAGATTATTCAGGGCCACATGCACTTGAATTTTGAAAATCTCCACAGGTGGAGATTCTAGAACTCCTCAAGGAAACCTGTCCCATGATTAGCCTTGTGTTTTATTGGGAATTCCCTTGCTACAGCTTCTAGCAAGCAGTGGCATTTGGAATTGGTTTGGCATTTGGAGTTGCTGTTCTGGCTGTGGTCTGCTGTAGGAGTGTTTCCAAAGACTAGCGGCAATTGTTAGAGCTGTGCTGGCTTTTGGGTCACCAAACTAGTGAGACTCAAAACAGCAATGCTGCATGCTAGGAGCTGATCCAAAAATTGCTTCGTAGCTCCTCTTCTGTTACTAAATGTGCAATTATTGTTCAACATTTATGTGAGGTTAGAAATTCCAGATCAGAAATTTCCAGGTCAGAAATTCCAGAACTTTCAAACATTGGTAGAGATCAGGACCACCTTTTTGCCTTAGGTTCCATCACCTTATTCATGTTTCAAAATGCTTACCACAAAACAGAACCAAAGGTTGCAGTACTGTGGGGTGACTGTCAGTTTCCCTCTCCATTACCCTCACGTTATATACTTTCATGATGTTGTAAAGATTTGTTGTTTTGGAAACCTCAGCTCTTGGCCTAATGCCATGTTGTAATAACTGTGTTCTTAATAATGGCTTACTGAATTAAAATCATGGTAAACCAACATCAGGAGATTACTTATTATCTCTCTATTCTCCGGTCTGCTTAGCCATTTTTCATGGTTTGTTTAGAAATACTGTACAACTCCAACTCACTAGTCAAACAAACTAGTTCTTGAAGAACTGGAAGTTCAGCTTTATCAAGTGCTTTTGAACCCCTCCTAAGACCAGCTGACTGCAGAGGAAGGCATCAGTGAGCAGAAGTGGTTTCTGGTTCCCTCAGCTGAGGAGGGAAAGGAGGCTGATATATTATATTTGAAGAATTCCCAGGTTCTGCCAGATAGCAGACTTGTTCCAGAAGGGACCAGCTCCAGTCAGTGCAAAGCCAAAGGGCAAAAAGCAATTAGTATTCACTGCATTTGTTGACTTGTGGCATGTAAACTGGGACTAGAGTGTAATCAAAACAAATTATATAGTACTATCATGAAATAGAAGCCCTGGCTGACAATTCATCTCCTTTCATTGTACAAAAAAAAGTTTAAAAAAAAAAAAAGTAAAAAAAGTGCAACTTGTAGAGTACATACCTGTTTTTAGAATTACCTATGTGCCTGGAGAGTGTTACATTCTATCTGTGCATATTTATATGTCTTTCCTTATGAAGTTTCAGAAGATTTTCCTCACATGTAAGAGTTTTTCTGTTCTGATGCAAACCATCCCTTTTTTGTGAATGGCCAGGCTTTATCTGAAACTCTGTAGCTGAAGCCTCTTCAGAAGCAGCAACACATCCTTTTTTCTCTTCTGTTCCAGGTGATTTTCCTGCACTACTTTTTTTAGTGCTAACCTCTGGAGAATTCTTTTCCAAACTTTCATTTTGTCCATCTGAAAACAGCAAATCATCATCAGCATTTTTTGAATTACTTGATGCACATTTTTTGTTAGTATTTGGAATATTTATATCATTGTCATCCCCACATAAGAAAGTTAAATCCCTACCTTCAGAAGAGGTTTTAAATTCTAATGACTCTAGAGTCACTTCACCTAGTGACTCCGCAGATGTTTCAGAAATAGGGTTAGAAATAGGTTGCTGCTGCTCAACTTGTGCTTCAGAAGAACCATTAGAAATAGACTGCTGCTGCTGCTCAACCCGTTCTTCCTCAGGACAGGCTTCAAAGAAGCATTCAATATCTTCTCTCTCATCTGTGAAGTCCAGTGGCACAGGAGTGCTGCTCTTTTCCTCTATGTATTTGATTACCTCTCCACAGTCACTATCATGAGAAGAAAGTGAAAGATAAGAATAGAAGTCCCCTTTTCTTAGCTGGATGGGTCTGTGAGAGTGTTCTAACACTTTTTCCTTGATCTGTGCTAATGAAGCTGGAGCAGATGACTCACATTCAGGTTGTGACTTACTTTTCAAAGCTGTTGATGCCATGTCTATTATCTCCCTCACAAAATTGTGTACTGAACCATCTTCTATATTTTTTTTATCAAAATCAGCAGATTCACAGTTACAGCACAAATCAAGACCATTGGCTGATGAGTTGCATTCTGCTTCACTGGATTTCAAGGCTGTACAGCAATCAGGAAATTTTTCAGTAATATTTATTCTATATTGTTGACCACTAGGTAAGGATGGCTGTAAAGCTGTATCTTGTATGCCTAGAGAATTAATTTCTGAGGAAGATTCAAGGCAAGGCTTCTTTGCAGGAGAGGAAGCAACAGAATGATGATCAGGCTGAAGATGACTTTGACATTCTCTTAGAGAGATTCTGGATCCAGCTGAGGACAGAACAGTCTCCTTGCCATCCATGTGTGAATCATCTGAACTGTCTGTAAATGCTTCACAGATACCACACTCATTTTCAGCTTCTCTGACATCAAGTGATGCATGACTTTTGGGGGTTGCTGCTACTCTAACAAGATCTTCCTTTTGACTGCCAAGAGTATTTTCAACATTGCCATTCTCCATATCATCCACAAGCTGATCCTTCACAACCTGAGAGATGTCTTTCATTGGGTGACTCTTTGTCCCTTTTTCATGATCACATGGTATATTCTTACTATTGCCATTATTTTCTGATATTTTCTGTACTGATCCATTCAATAGTGTTTCAATGCTTAATGTATCTGTGGCCTTTGATGTCTCATTACTAACTTTACTGCGCTGAATTTCATCACTGAGGTTACTTTTCCTTTTCTCCCTTGTCAAGGAAAATTTTGGTCTAATCCAGGTTTGGAGCTCATTTTTTATATAATCAAGTCCTGAAATTAAATTGCATTCTTCATAAATATCCTCATCAGTTGCTATACTGGAGTCGTCATCTTCATCTTTGATACCCAGCTCTTCCTCGGTTAAGGTAAGGGTGGAACTTGAAAGCAAATCACTGTCATCTTCATCATCAGTACAAGCAGAAGTGCAGGAGACATTAACAATCATGCTGACATTGACATCGCTCTCATCAGCTACAGATCTATTAAGATGTTTTCTAAATGATGCATTTGAATCTGGTATTTTATTTCTGTGTAGTACAATGTCTTCAGAGCAGAGAGAAAGATCCTCGCTGCTGCTGAGTTCAGTGAGAGAAGCTGCTGAATCTTCATTGATTGAAGATGCAATATCTAAAGACAGCTGTCCAGTAAAAGACATTTTTTGAGAGCTACTCTGGAGTGTTATATCAGAGATGCTGCGCTTTATTTTTTGATCTGAAGGACTCTGGATATTCTCTAAGCGATTCAAAAGATCTAATGTCCTTTTACTGAGCTCTCCAACAGAATCACTGCTTGCACTTATGTCTCCAGAGCCATGATGACTAAAAAGATCTTCATTGCTTTTGTAGGAAGTCAGCCAGCTCTCCAAAGAGGCACTTCGCTGAAGACCATCTCCACTTTTAAAAATACCTGAGCTAAACAAATCACCTACTATAGACAGAGATTCTAAAGAAGAACTATGAGATAAAGCTGAAACCTGTCTTGTATTCTCTGTAACAGGTAATTTTCTTACAGTTTCTGCAGATTTACAGGAATTGGGATCTGATTCTCCATAGATACTTGCCAGAGTATGATCATGAATAAACCCATCTGGTTGTGACTCTCCAGACTTATGTTCAGATTTACCAGGTATTTTGTCAAAACAAAAGTCATGCAGCAAACTACCCTCTGTATGTGTTTTTTCAATCTGTGATTGTTTCATTATCACTGGTAATTTGAATTTGGAGCCTTGAAGATATGAATAATCATAAAATGTAAACACATCATGTTTTCCTTGCAATTCTTCTAGACAAGCAGGGTTAGACATAGTAATGCTGTCCAAATCCTCATCATTTTCACTTCCACAACATGTAGAACGAGCCAATTGGAAATCATCTGAAAGACTAGTGTGATCTTCATCTTGCTTTTGTTTTGGTTTTATTACATTATCCACTTGGCTTTCCACATTCCCAATTTCAGGATTACTCTGACTGCTTTCAATATCATTTATCAAAAAAATTTCTGAATTATTTGTAGTTTCTGTATCACATTCACTCACTATCCCACTCTCACTCTCAGAATGCCTGCTTATGTTCCCACTCTGATACATGCAGTTATATGGTTTTGCCAATGTGGTACCTCCTATTAGATCTGGCAGAGATTTGGTAGATGAAAATGATGAGTCTTTACTGAGACTTTTGTTTAAAAGGTTAGACTGCATTACACTGGAGAGTCTGGATGTTTTTTTCGAAAAAGGCATATGTTTTTTTTCTGATAATTCAATATTATGAAGACTATAGACCTGATAGATGTGAGGATTTGGAGGGGAAGTAATGTTGGGACAATACAGAGAAATTCCATGATTATTGATACTTTCATCTTCGTTCACATCATTATCACCACATTCTTCTGAAGCAGGTTTCTGGTTTAGATCATCCTTGTTGAGCTCCTGATCGGGATCACTTAAGTCTTCATGGATACTGATGAGCTTATTACTTATGTCAGTTTCATCCCATTCTAGTGCATCTTCACTTGGACCATTTAGATCCATCAAACTGGGATCAATAACATTTAGAGGCTCCTGTAAAAGAAAAGGTCAAAATTAAAAATATTTACAGCTGTATTTTAAACCTGCTTCCACTAAAATCATGTAAGTTAGTGGAAGTAAAGTGCATTTTTGGAACAATGATCATTAATAGGCTTTTAATTTTGTTACATCCTGTGTGGTATTAAAATGATCAATTAAAATGAAACCTATTACATTTTGAAAGATTTCCTAGAATTCTTACTCTTTTTCTTCTTATTTGCTGTCAAAATATAATACAGAAATTTGACTTTTCTTTAATAAAATTAATTGTGGTTAGTCACTTTATATATAAATATATATAAATTAAATATCTATAAATATCTATAAATAAGTATATATAATATATAAATACATAAAAATATTTTTAATATATTAAAATATATTAAAATATATAAATATATAACTTGGAGTCACAAAAGTGTGTTAGTAAAAACATGCAATTATGTTGGATATATTAAAATCTTTCTTGGCCTGCTTAAGTTTAAAATAGTTAAGATGTAAAGAATTTATGAAAGGATTTTTGAAATGTTATAACAAACTTCTGTGTAGTCAGCCTTAAAACAATAGATCACAAGCCTTGATGAATTTTTGTTAGAATTTGTATTTATTTTTTATTTGATAACAAAAGCAGTACAAATGACCAGTAAGTGAGACTAATGAATGCTAATATGTTCAGCTGGAAACTCAAGTACTACATGAGTTTCAAATAATGCCTGCCCTGGTACCTTCCTCTGGAAAATGACTGATAAATAAATGAGAGAAACTTAATTTTCTTTTTTAAAGATTTGTAACTTTCCAGTAATATTTGTTATTATGACTCAGAACATATGGTAACAAGAAATGTTTCTTCTAGAAATATGTGTGGAAGAGGAAGAACACCTTGACAACTTTTTTGCTCAGATGTGATTTGTCAAGTGGCCACAAGTACCAAACCATTTTAAGCCCTTGAAAACAAGACTGAAAAGGTCCCTGATTTGGGGGCTGAGTGCAAATTAATTTCACTTTATTTTTCTATTTCCTGAGAGGTCTCCATATTAGAGAAGGCTTTGCTTTTACAAGGAGTATTGTAATAGAACTGTTGACTAATGTAGAAATGTTTAGTTTAAATTGTCTGAACAGCTGAATAGTGATCACTGTATGCATAAACACAAACACTTCTTCCAAGAAACTTTTCAACTCTGATCTCTTGCTTTCTTGAATTTTCTTTAAGCAAGTGATATTTTTCAAATACAGCATTGACATCATGCCAAACAGCAAGAGCAAATCCCAGCAAGTATAAAGCAGATAAAATGGAGCTGTAGTCCAACAAAGTACAGTTCTGCACAACTTAGTTACTGACTTAGATTCATCAAGACCCGGCCAAGGTTAATTGTGCAGGGAAAGGCACGTACTTCCGACTTCGATTCTCAGCTGGAAACTCTCTTTGAAGTAGGAACTAAAGCTTCACAGCCCTTTTGTGAGCTCAATAGTACGGACACAGATTTTGGGCTGGGACACTTTGCCAGACTGGGCATAAGAGATATGAACCAAGCTGTTCTCTCAGAGGAAGCCCTACCTACATGCTGTTCTTAAAAGAAACCTGCTTGTCCTGTGTCATTTTGCATAAAACAAATATTAATTTAGGTAGATGAGGAGAATTTTGTCCTGCAGTGCTGTGTTTGGCATGTTTGACCAGCAAGAGACACAGCTGGTGCCAAATCTCTGCTCCAGTGCCTATTTAATTATGGATATAGGTGGCATTGTTTCTGTGCAAGACACAAGGCTATTTTATCCCAGCATGTCCAGTAAACAAAAGGCTAAAACAATCAGAGGAAATCAGGAAGAATTATTTCCTCCATATTGGGCAGCTATCCACCATTCAGCGGGGTGATGCGATTATTAACTTATTTGATAAATCAAGACTCTCTCCATCTAAGATAAATCTGTATCCTCATGCTTCATTGGGCTTAGCTGTAATGTAGGTCCCTGAGTACTGCAGCTGTGCTAAGATATAGCACATAATGGGCTGAACTGAAGTTGGGAAAGAATTTTTTCATTCTTGGCAGGTTAGGAGGCCTTTGGTAGTTCATGAATCTGTCATGACTAACGCTGAAGCTTTGAGTCTCTTTGTGGATCTACCTATCCAAAAGTTTTTACAGAGTCCCTTGTTAAAGTTGCTTTTTTCCCCTCATAAGACATTGCCTAAAGTTAAATTTCAGCAAAAACACCCATTTGCTAGACAGCTATGGCTATCAGAGCAGTTCTGTACATTGTGGAGTCCAGAAATCTTTATTTGGATTTGCCAGTTTGCCATGTTTTAATAAAAGTTCTGGTTTGTACTTAGTTGGACTCAGTTTCCCACCTGTAGCTGACCCTTAACTAACATTTAAGTAAAATGCAAGAGAATTTAATTATTTGAAAACCTGTTAGATTAAAAAATAAATCAGATTCAATGGTTCCTTTTCTCTGTGTCATGTTTTACGACTCTGTCGTACTCAGCATTAGGAAGACATTGCTGTGGGAAGTTTCCTAAACTGCTTGATTTTACTGTTTTAAGCTCCTGCCAGCTGCAAGAAGAAATTACTGAAGGCAGGAAATCAGCAGCAGGTTCCAAGGATTTTATGTTCCACAGAATCTGATTCTGTTTCTCAAAACAAAACATTTGGTCCTTATTGGTCAGGAAGATAACCTTCCCTCTGTAAATCAGCACTTGGCTGCCTTGTTTGTTCAGCAAGTCAGATGGACTAAAACAATAAAACATGTAGAGTTGTGACCTCAGCCTATTCATCTTCACTGAGCACTCCCCACTTCAAAGCCTATTTTTTTATTCTTAAAATGCACATGCTTTTCTGGGGCCTGGCATATATTCAGAAGTTTGTGGGCTTAGCTTGATGGCAGGGGATTTTATATTTTATTTTATTTTATTTTCCTTCTGATTGTCATTTATACTTGCAAAGATTCTTATGTAGATGTGGTCATTCCTTCCTGTCCAAGGAACTGACTAAATCAGTATTAGTGAATTATTACTATAATTCCCTTGAAGTACAAATATAATGGCTATCATCACACTGGCAGCCCTTCCAAAGTATAGGAAAAGTTTTACTTTGAAATAAACCACTCAGCTTAAGTCACACACATTTTGTATTTGGCGGTTTTAGTACAGGTATATATTTTCCCTATATTTTTTTACAAAATTTAGTGAACTGTTCAAACAAGGCAGAGATTGAGGCAGTTTTTGGAAGAGCCACAACATAGCCTCTGGAATAAATCTCCGGAGGGAAGAATGGAAGGTGGTACCACTCCAGCCTACATTTGCACTGACAGAAGCAGCAAGGTAAAAACCCAGGAATTTTTAGGAACTACTTTTATCATATCAGATGTCTCTTTTTCAGGCTGCTCAGTGCAGAGGTAGGATGGTGGACGATCACAGTTATCATGATGGTAATAGATTACTAGGTCTTGCCAACAGAATGTTTAAAATTCACCAGCCTTATCCTTTACTTGGTGTTATGCAGAGGAGGGTACAAATGATAGATGTCAGATAGTGCCTGAGATAAATTCTCTTTGCTCACTTTACTGGGAAAAATGGTGTTGTTTCTTCTATGTTTTTCATTTGAAAGAACTGTATAGTATTGTACAATTCATCTTTTACACAAAGTAGACAAATCTTTTACTGTCATTTCCAATTGGGAAAGCTTCTCTTGTGTAAGAGCTGCACCATGTTTTTTATTTTGTTTCAGTTAATTAAGAATACGTCTTTCCTAGAGAGTTTGTTCTTACAGACTCCAAAGCAAATTCTACCTAGCCTGGATCAAGGTATCTGAGTGACTTGGTCCAGTGAAAGGAGTCCATGTCTATGGCAGGGGGATTGGAACTAGATGATCCCTGAGGTCCCTTCTAACCCAAACAATTCTCTGACTGTATGATTCTCGGATTCTATGATCCCTTCTTGAAATGCAAATACCCAAATAGGAAGGGGTCAGCAGACAGACATGCTGATCTTCATATGCGAGACAGGCTATATTTAAAGAGAATCTTGGAGTGTGCTACAGAACTTCACATTTCAAGGGAGTGAGTCCCCTATGCTGACTCTTAAGCCCTGGCTTTGCTGAAGCCTATGGCAAAACGTGGCAGAGGTACCATCTTGTCTGGCAAAAACTTTTTGGATACCAGTTTGTGTAATTGATGGCACCAAATTTCCTGGAATTCAGAAACTAGGTTTTTATACATGCAGGAATGTGTGAGTAAAAACGTGTATTTAATTTTAAAGTAGTGGCCTCTATAATGATAAAGTCACTAAATACCACTACAATTAGAGAAGATCTCTAAGATCAGTAAGAAAAGTAAGAAAAGGATTACTTTTCTTACTGATCTTAGAGTAAGATTTTTTAAACTTTCTTGGTCAAAACTATTTGACCAAGAAATAGTTTTGACCAAGAAAGTTTAAAAAATCCCAATGTAATAAGAATCAAAATATGCATAATATTATGCACATTCTTATTTTTTGCATATTACCAGTAGATAAACAATACTTAGGAAGTATTTTTTGTTGCATGAAAAGTTTTAAGTAAGATTAAGTGAATAATCTAGTAAATTACAGACTCAGAGGAGTAAAAGGTTAAATTAATGTATTTGAAAGTGCTGCTTTAAGGATTTTAACTATTCCTATGTTGAATCCAGAACTATTTTGCTCAGGAAAGCATTCCCATTTCAGTGGGATAACTCTTGTGAGCACAATTAGGTGTGTGCCTAAATCCTTGTAGAGATGGTGTTTAATGGCTAACCAGTTAATCTGAAGAAAATGTTAATGGGAAGAAATAAGTTTATTAAGCCCAATAAAGACATTTCCTCAGCCCCAATGCTCTTTAAGGAAAAGTGTCAAAATTCAATTTTTCATTTGTATCCTTTACTAAAACAAGAATAGTTTAGCTTTTTTTCTGAAGCAAATTATATTAAACAATGATTCTCTGTTTGCCTTCAGTTGCCTGTGCTACTCCAGTACAGATACTTTGTGTTGGTAAAACAGGCTTGTAATGTAACCCCTACGTACTATTATATTTTTTTAAAGGAATTAACATGAAAAAAGAGCTTTTACAATAATAAATACTAACTCTGTTCTTCCTCCCTCCCTGCAACATATCCTTCAGTTGCTGTGGCCAAATTATCCAAACTCAACTGCACTTAGGGGCCAGGGGAAAAAGAAAAGGGACAGAACACCATCCCCCACCTCCAGGAATGCATGCACATTCAAGGAAGACAAACATGATTTTGTCTTTTGAAAAATGCAAGCATGCCAAGTACTTCTGCTGAGGGAAATAGTCATGTGTACAGTGCCACTTCACCTCTGCTTCACTTAAACTGATTTGCTAAATGGTGTTCCCTATATCACAGTCATCACAAAAACTATCTCCATTTCCCAATACCAATTTTTAATATGCATAAGCATATGCATATGCATAATATTCCCTGTGCATAACACTGAACTGGCTTACACATATATGATCAGAATATATGGAAGCAGCATGCTTTATCACAGATCATGAAAGAAACATACATGAACATACATATTGGTTATAATTGCAATTAAAAGTGGTATATATTTATTTCCTGAGAAAATAAGATCTAAATCTGTGGTAATCTCCTACTGCATTTTACAATTATTATTGCCTCTCTCAATGACATTACACACTCATTCTGCACATGCAGAGCTCCTCCTTCTCTTTTAGAGGCCTTGTATTCTTACAGGTAGTGCCAGGGTCCTACATGGGTGGTTCTGTGCACACATTCTTGTACCACAGGAAGGACACTGACCTTGCCTCTGCCTTCTGCAGTCACAGATGTCACCTGCAAGGGTCTCAGTTGGAGCTGGGAACAACAAAGGCTCCACCATTGCTCAGGTCTATATGATGATGTCTGAAGTTCTCTGATAATGCTCAGAAATAACAGACTAAAGGACCACTATTGTGATATCTAGGTTTTAAACCAGATAATTTTCTTTATCATGGCAATGGCTTTTTTTTACAAGAGGTAATATAACTGCAGTGACATTTTAAGAGGATTCCCAGCTGAAAACTATTAACTCCTATTAGTAGAAGTTTTTTAGAACTCAGGGAAATTGCCCATTCTCTAAGCATTCTTCTGCTATTTCTATGTCACTTGATGATTCTAGGTAAAATTCTGGGGTCAGTTGTGCCTGCATATGAGTCCTATGAGGGTCTTCTAACTCCCTTGGTAAGCTGCCTGCAGCACCAGATAGAAAAAAGAGTGAAAGGCTCCAGTCTCTCTGTCACACTCCAGTCACACATCACACTGGAGTGTACAAGCCAGGCTGAAACAGAAGGTGAGCCATGTCAGCAGAAGGCCTGCAGGAACTAACTTTGATCACAGATCAAGGCAAAAGCAGGGACTCAACAAGTTCAGTCCCTGCTCCATGTCCAAAGTATCATTGCTAATGACCTACCCATTATCTGTTTTCCATCCTCTACAAAAGCATTTTCCTCTTTATTTTGCCACCACATCCTTTCTAACATCTCCTTTCCTTATTTGCTAAAGAATCCCTTTAAATGTTACTAGAAAGAAGAACATCTATAACATTTTTATATTGAATAATATTGTCGTCCAAATAGGTTTACAATCCCAGACCTATATCCCAAGTTGCGTATATGGGCTTTTTTTCTGTGATGGAAAAACCTGGCTACATAGCATATTTTACCAACTGTTGTTTTTACTGCTTTGTAGCTTTTTTTTCATCTGTCAAGAGGTTACATGACAGGATTTTTTGCCCTTGAATGTCATTTCATAGCTCACCTTTACTTCAGAGAAATATATGATTTTCTTTGTTCAAGAATCCATCACAAGCCCTTTATGAAACTCTTGGAAAAACATTCCTGGCTTTATCTAAACCCAAAATGTTTCCATGCACACATAGTTCAGAACAGAGCAAATCCTGGCACTATACCTCAGATACATGCACATGCAAGTTGGTGGGAGTTCATCCATGCAAAGTCTCAGCGTTTGACCCAAATGGCTTCTTTATAGTTAAGACTATAAAATATCCAGAAAAACCAGGGAATCTGTGGAACATCGTATTAATGCCAAATCAATTGCATTCTGCATTTAGATGTTCATAAACAAATTGGTACCAGCAAAGCAAAGTGGCACAATATAGTCACTGTTGCTGTCTTTTTGTACTAATTAGGAGGTCTGCATACTGTTAATAATATTTTCATTTTACTATCATTTACATTGGAACTGGTACTCCTTTAACAGTGTACTCTCAGTTAAATAGAACTCAGTGGATGCTATGAATGGACTCAGCAGATCCAATAGCCATCTCCAACCTACAGCAGGCACATCAGGACACCAAAATCACAGTTTTTAAGAAGCTTTGTTTCAGCAGAAATGAGAGTTTGTGAAAAACTCTGAAGAGTGAGAATCACCATAGAAACACATACAGATATAAGGTACAAAAGAGCAGGACATAAGCCCCTGGGAGCTTGACCTTAGAAGAAATGTAGAAAGAAAGTTTTCTCATGAAGGACTGGAATAGAGAGACTTGAATTTCTGAATAAAAATTCTTCAACTATACTGGAAAGGGAAAGTTTATCTATTATTTATGAATGACAGGACTGCATGAAAAGTACCTGTCCCTATCATCAGTTTCTTTTTCTGAATCAGTTGAGAGACCACCAAATTTATGCTGTCAATGAGAATGGACTCTTTGTCCCCCTTATTTAAATTTTCAATGCAATTTCTTTGCAATTTCAGTTCTGGCATTTCCTGAAGTGATTGATTCACCATTTGTAAATTTGAGACATCGACTTGAGGGGAGTCAATAAGCAAGCATTGTTAAGTCAAAGGCTAGAAGAATACTGCATATTATAAGAACTTGCACAGTCTGCCCACCTGTGGATTTCCAAGTGCTAAGTTAAACACCACAGTTGTCAGTAAGTGGCAGGGAGTTGTTCTGGCAATGAATCAAAATTACAATGGTAAGCACTTTGAGGCTACAACAGTACAATTGCTCCTTGCCATTACACAGCCTATATCTAAGAAAAGCTGCTCTTCAAATGTTGTGATATATAGAAACACTGGCCTAATCTCCAAATATAAGCAGGCCCTAGGTAGGCAGAGCTCTTTCACCAAGATCAGCTCATCTTTAAACTTCCAGATTCTCTTCTTTTCTCCTTCTCTGTTAAGTGATTATGTTTATACCTCTCTCCATACATAATAGTTCTCAACACAGCTCTGGAGCTTGCTGGCAAAAAAGGACTGGAATTTCCAATCTAAACTAGTACATTGAATAAGTCCTGTACAGTGTCTCAAGTACTAGTATTATGTGTACAATTTGATTTAGTCACTTGCAAAATGGTTTGATAAAAGCATACTTCGTAGAAATTCACTTGGAAGAAGCCAAAGTAGTGGACAACAATATCTTGCTATTGTGAGAGCTTTATATGTGCCTGTCTTAGTTTGACAGAGTAAAAAATCACAATAGGGAGTAACTCAATGTTAAAAAAATCATTATATGGCCATTGTTCAATTTTCTTCTCTCACAGGTGAGTTTATTTTAAATGTTACACAGCTTAAACTTGGGCTTAAATCAAAACATAGGTTGAAGATTTCAGTCTATCCACAATGACTATTTTCAGTGCTGGTGAGGCACAAAAAGTCCAGTGAATACTAAGAGTTTACAAAGTAGTAACTGAGGAGCACTGGGCTATTAGTATTAATGTTATCAGTAGAAGTGTTGTTAATTTGTGGTATAGAGCTCTCAGTCTTTCCTGCAGCTGCTCTGGTTTTTACTGAAACTTTATGTTTGACATGTACCTTTTGTGTAGTGCTTAGAAATTTTGGAACAGTTTATGGTATTTTGTTTCACACTGAGACAATATTCCTCCCCTTTGAAAAATCAAAATGGATTTTGAGAATAAAGTGTCTTTCTGAATTGTTCAGTAAACCAGTAAACCTGCTGAATGAGCTGTGACTTCATAAAGTTTAGGAACTCATTTATTATGTTTGTAGATCAGACACCGCATTTATTCACAAAGTGAATCTCTAAAACTTAGCTTTCATTAGAGCTGTGGGGAGGCCCAGTCTTTCTCCCTTCACTGGAGAAGGTGAAGCTCAAGAAGATAATTAACCATGAAACAATGAGGAGGCTTGCTGGGTAAGCACTTGTGTGAAAACAGTTACTCGTCACAAAGGAGGGGAAATTAGCTGGCTGGATAAAAAAGGAAGTGTCAGACTGGAAGACTGAAAGGACTGCAAGTGTAAGTACATAGCTCTCAAATCATTAAAGCAACTTTTTAACATTTAAACGTCACTGATTTCTAAATTTAAAAGCACTTAACTGCTATGTGTTATGGGATATTAATATGCCATTTTAAAATAATTTTCCTCAAACTTTCCATTTTCACATTTTACCACTTTTAGTCATCCTTCCCACGCATGAAAAAAGTCACTGCCTCTTAGTATTGTATTCTTGTTTACAAAGCCAATGTAAACAGACTGTTGTGTAAAGATTCTGTTTGCTCGTATTTTATAAACTCATTATTTTACGTTAATACAAGTCTTTTTTATGAATAGATTTTCTTTTGATTATACTGTTTCACAGAGTAAAGACATATCTTTCCTTTCAAAACTTCCTTCGACTTGAGCAGTGTTCCCTGAAGCAGCCACATTTTTGGCAGAAATTCAGTTGTATGCTATGCCAAAAGAAATAGAATAAACAAACACTGCTTAACGCAGCTGGCTAGGTAATTTACATGTTACTGCACACACCAAATATGAAGACCTGGATATGGATTAGAGCTACAACAATGACACAAACATCTTATCTGTAAGGAGAAATGAAACTCAGATCATCATTGCTCATGATTTACATTTTATCATTTAATGTATATTGTAGTACCTCTGACATAAATGTATGTGCACATTTAAATATTAAGTACTTGTTATAATTTCTGTCTGTTTTACAGAAAAACTATGCTAGAAATGTCTTGAAAAACTGCTAAGTGGGTACATTTTAGAAAGTTTTCTTCTGGTGGAAGCACAGTACCTAAATGGCCACATTCCAGCTTTTGGAAATAGCGAAAACCCCTCCCAACACAACGAAAGCTCTCTAGGCATATTGTAAAAATTCTTCACTGTACATATAGCATAGGTAGAGCCTCCAAATCTGCAAGTTCATGTGCTTTCAAACAGCAACAGTCATTTTGGGTGAGATCAACAGTCCATTCAGCAGAGTCCATCTCCTGCAGTGGTGAGTAGTGAATGTTTATGGAAAAGTTAGAAAACCCTCAAGCACATAGAAGGGTATAGAAGCCACTCTCCCAAATTTGAGAAGTCAGCCTGTGGGGACTTTCAGAGTTGAAATTTATCAAGCTTTAATTGATGTCTCCTCTGTTAATTTGTCTGATTACTTACTGAAGTCATTGGTATTTTTGCAAATTTGTGGGACCAACTTTCATTTTTATTATGCACTCCATGAAAATAGTATTCCCTTTTGATTGTTTTAAATTGCCTGCCTGATAATTTTATTTAGTACATTTTCCTTTATGTGTTAAGGAAAAAAAAAAAAAGAGTAAATAATTGTACCTTAGTTATTTTCATTTATTTTTAAAATCGTTTTTAATTTTATTCCTGTCTGCTTAGAGCTGATGCAGTTCCCAGAATATCCTATAATAGTGAACAATGAGATACTGACTATGCATATTCTTCCTGAAGATCCTGAAGATTCCATAGTGGCCTGAGTATTGTAGCCTTATCATCCAATATGGAAGGCCCATGTAAGATGGAAAAATTGTGGTGCAGCCTGTCAGAAAATAAGGTTTCTTCCTCTTTTCCTAAAAACTATTTTGTTTGAGAACTCTTGAAAAGAAAAAAGATCTGATGATTAGCTTCAGTTACAGTCATATACTGTTCCTTGCAGAACTGAATTCATTAGACATGCAGAGTAACAAGTCATTAAATTAATTTTAAAATCACAAGTTTGTGACTTTCATATTTCCCCTAACTGTAATTTTTAAAACAATCCTGGCCTGAGTCATGAACTTATGATTAGTGGATATTAGGCATCTAAATAAAACATTGACTTCATCCTGTAATTTGAGCACAATGCATTGCAATGAGAGTCAGTGTCTGCTGAACACTATGAAATATCTGACCCCATACTTAACTGCCTAAATACAAAGCAGCTTCTTTTGAAGACCTCTGTCCTTGAAAATTAAAACCTAACCATCCTAGCTTTTATTTTTTAATGAGGTATTTTTCTGTTTAAATGGTGTTTGACAGCTCTCTCAGCATTGGCATGCTTTGGAAAAGTATTTCCAACTTCCGAATATTACTTATTTTCCCACTAAAACAGATTATTCCTGATAATTTGTCTAGTTTGACTGGGATTTTGAGTTAGAACATCCCATCATTTTACAAAACCATGGCAAAACATGACATCTGCCAGAGTGACAGAAACAGTGAAATAATATAGCAGATTGGTGAAATGCAGGGAGTATTTCACCCTTGGGTTGTTACTTTATACTTTTAGTTATGACAGAAAGATCTGCAGTATCTGAGGATGGAGTAGAGCTCTCTGTTGAAAGACTTAAATATATTTCTTTTTTTTCTTTCACTCTGAAAACCTACCGTTGCATGTGACCACTCAGGAGACTCTCTCAAGAATATAACACAACATTTACCAAAATTTTGACTAAAGTTGACTGTGTCCGCATATTTTTTACTAAGATTTGCTCAACAACAAGGGTTTTACCAGCTTTGTTTTAGCAGATCATCCAGACTCTGTGCACTGCCATGATGGTTGTCCTCATAACTACAGCTGGTCCTCAAGAAAATTATGAGAAACACAATTTCTTGCAAGAATGTGGGATGTATTACCTATCTTCAATTAAGTCCAAGAAAAATCTAGACCTAGCTTCAGCATTTGTGTAGCTACATTTTAGATCCTACAGATAATTGTTCCACGTCACAAATCAGACATGCAATGCAACCCAGAATCTCAAAAACACACACACCTCAAGTATGAGGATGGTGCATCATATTAAAAACTCTAAAATCAAATATCCATTCACGTAAAAATTAAATATTTTAAGAAAGCACTAAAGTGAGCAAATGCAAGCCATCAAGGTGGTACTGTCACAGACTATATGGAAGAGGTCCAATATCAAAACAAAAATTGTGATGGATAGTAAAAAAAAAAAATCTGTAAAGGTTCAAACATAAGCCATTAAATAATTTGTAATGGCTACATCATGTAATGTGTGTTCAGCACTTTAAAATATGTAGTGTGCCCTTCTCATCCAATTAAGTTAATCATCTCTCAGTACTTTGCTGTGCTAGATATTCCTGATGAACTCTTAAATTTTATGCAAGATTTTTATCTAGGACTCACCTTGCAAAATCATGGCTTGTGATGAAATAAGAAACTTTTAGAAACCAAATTTTGTTTAGTGAAGCTATCTAGGAAATAACTGAACAATAACAGATTAATTTTTTACCTCTGAAACAAGGGGGTTTATGTGTGTTTTTTAAGCTTAGAAAAAGTGTCTTTCGATAGGTTGAAAAAATATTGCATCAGTGAAGTAAATATAGAGAAGTGGAGACATCATGCCTAACATTATGAAAAACTGCTTTCTTTCCCAGAAAGCATCACAGAAACAGATAAATAGAGTAAAATAATAAAGATACCAAATCAGAAGCAATATAGATACGTTAACAATTTGTTTTTCCAAATGCATTATAAAGAAGGAAACCAGAAGGTTGTAGGGAAAAAATCTTGAACAGCCATTAAAGCAGGCTCTTTACCTCCTAAGAAACAAGCTTGTGGAAAGAAGTGCCTTTCTTTTTTTTTCTTTTTCTTTTTTTTTCAAGTGAGCTGTCTCACCATTGCAGATTTTCCCAAGTCCTTACAACTCTAATTAAAATGTGGTAATTAGTTATGTTACCTCAATTACCATGATGCATGGACATTGATACAAAGCGACACCAATTGAATCCCTTGGGTGTTATACCCCAAGGCCATCCCATTTATTGTGCCTTATTATTTTCAATTATGGGGCTGGATGTACAGCATACTTTCAAGCCAATACAGAGGAGGGTTCTGCTGGACTTTCAATGTAATGTACACATAAGATGACTCAGAAGAAGAAGAGAATTTTTGGGTGGGTTTTTTTTTTTCATGAGGTATAGTAGTGAACTTGGTGATCAGACAAATGAATTTTTCAGACATTTTCAGGATGATGTGAGAATTAGGGCACCTTAACCTGAATCACCTTAGCTCAAAATCTCCATTTGAAATGCGTGAGTAATACAGTCCCTTCAACAATTAGCCCTCTCTGTTAAATAAGAAAAGAAATTGTCTGCTCCATAAAACAGGTATGTTTCTCATTCAATGAATTCTGGAGAAAAAGCAGCTTCTCCACTCACCAAAAAAGGCAGGAATATTGAAATGCAGCTAAAGTAAAATCCACTAGAAACAACAGTTTTTTCTCTCTCTCCCTGTCCCAAAAAAGTGAATTTCCATGATCACCTCATTGTAGCTTTCTATACAGAGACATACATGATCTGGGCAAGACATACACAAATTGGAATCCTCTGTACCAGCCGGAATAATCTGTTGAGGTTAAACACATAATTTGCATTGGGGTATACCACTGGCTGAGCAAAAAATTAAAAAAAAAAAAAAAATTGTAGGAAACAACTTACATATTTGCACTTTGACTTATTTTATGGGCACAACTATGACTGAGTCTGTCCCAAAACCATTTTTTAACTTTTCAGTCTTTCAAGTAGACTGTACCTTCTAAAGGAAAGTGCATAGTGAGTTAAAGCTTCTCCAGCTGTTGAGCAGGAATTTTAGATGGCAATTTTGAGTTTAGTTAAATGAAGACTTTTACTATTGCTCTTGCAATTGCCAGGCAGTCTCCGTTTTCCTTTAAGATGATTGCTAGCAGGGTCTTGTTAGACAAGATATAAGGCATCTGTGTAATCCTGAAGTTAAAATTAAGGTGACATATAACATTATCTCAGCAAAATATGGAATGATAAATCTGGATGAAAAGAATTTACTAGAAAAACAAACAAACAAACAAACAAACAAACAAAAAACCCTAACCAAACAAAAAATCCCAAAACAAACAGATGGGGGAGATAAAAACCTCTTCTGCTAAAACAAATTAGGACTGCTTCCAGTTTTCTGAGGCTTTCTCATTTTATGAATACTTCATTCTATATAGCTAGATTAACCTTCTGAATCTAATCAGATTTTATCTTTCTGGAGCAATTCTAATTGATAATTTCATGTTATAGATAGAACTTTTTGCTTATGAGGACAGCTTTTGCCTGACTGTAGGTGCATGATGTACATATTAATAAACTGTTATTTATAAACTTATGGTGCCCACTTACTGCCAAAGGTGAACAAAATTAAAAACGGCTGAAGACCATAAATGAAAACAACTCAAAAGAAACATAAAAGTTTTCTGTGGTTAATTCCAGCATAACTTTGTAAAGTGCTAAGTGGCCCAGATAGGCAACTGAACATAAAAAGGGTCAGAGACAAAGGAAGATCCCAGTACACAATTAGAAAACAGTAGAAGATAAAAGTGACTCTTGCACTGAGGCTATACAATCATCTGGGGTATCTTATTTACTGTCAGCAAGTCAGATGCCATGAATGAGTCAGATGCCATCAGGCTATAAAAACATCTCATTTGTTTTCATAAATTACAGTATTTTGTGGGCAACCACAAAGACAGACTTGTTACCAAGGGATACAGTTTGTGTGCCAAGCCTGGCACACCATCAAGTACAGAGAGATACGGTAGCAGAAGAAATGGTTCTGGTACCTACCCAAGAAATGACTGCACAGGAACTGAGTGAAAAGGAAGGTTAGAACATGCCAGCTCAGGCAAGGAAAGTCAAAGAAACATGAATCTTACAGGGGCTGGAGCATATTTAAATGTTGAGAATATGCATAGTTTTATCAACAAGAGAAACTTGTAGTTACTGACATACTTAAAAGAAGCATTATTATAAAGCAGCCTAAGATGAGAAGTTCCAAAATAATATAGCCCACAGTGAAAATTAGATGAGCATCATGATATCTCTAAATGGCTGCGACTTCTCAGCAGAAAGAATGATACACCCCTCAGCCAGTGAAAGTCAGCCCAGCAAATAACTCCAGACAACCTCAGGCAAAGTGGGAACAAAGCAGCGGGTACCTTGTGAAGTTCCAAGCCTCCAGATACCAAGTGAGATTGTGCACTCATATCCTCACCATGCCTCAACTGATCGATTGCAGTCCCCAACACAAACACAAGACCTCTGTCCAGTTGCAAGAGCAGCACCAAGTTCTAATTAGCTCATAACAGTCTATTTGGAGCAACTGCTTTCATACAGCAACTGCACACACGCAGAAGAGGATTATATGCATTCGTTGCAGTAACATGGACCTCTGTCAGCACCCTCTAACATATCCCACAAATGCAACTTCTTTCTGTTCCAAGTCAAATAGGAGATATATATTGACTAAAAAAAAAGCCCCAAACAAACAAACTGCTGATTTGTGGTACTTTACCTTTAAGATAACACAATTGGAACGCAGTTCATTCCCTCTTGGGCTGTTACAGACCCAACAATACTCAGCCTCTAACAAAAAAAAAAAAATCAGCATTCTGAGGCCTTTTTTTTGGTTTGGTTGTTGCCTAAATATTGCACATACTTATTTCTGAAGCTCCAAAGTTCAATTGTTTTTCCTACTGCTGGGTCAGATCATTAAACGTTTTGTGTAGCACTAACCATATTTATTAGAGCTATTGCTACAACACCTTAGTAATATGACTAAAAGTATTCCTAAGATAGAACTATCACAAAAACATAACCAGCATTTCTCAAGAGAATTAAAAATTTCTACTACTGTGTTTTCTTTCTTTATCAATCTTTTCTATTCCTCACTCTCATATTTATCTTCTAACTCATTCACTTGCCCAGCCTATTTCATTGATGAATTCTTTTACTTCTGTTCTCATTTCTTGCTCTCTCAGATTCATTACCATCAAAACTCTGCAGCTGAGGCAGCATTTGTCTTTTATTTCTTGACTTTCCTCTCAATTAAACGTAATGTATTGTTTAAAACTCCTACCTACAATTTCCATAAGGCTTCTTCCTGGGTCCTCACCAATTATGTTTTTTCCTTTAATTCCACTGAAATTTCTGTAACATTTCCTCACAATCTCAATTATCTTCACCTTTTATGTTACCAGTTGACTAATCCCATGCTTTTAAAACCAATGCTGACACTACATCTGATTTTCAGGTATGAGTTCTTTCCACGCTGCCTCATAGAGAGCTCATTTTGACTTGTTCTAATAGTCTGTTCAAACCTCTTCCTTCATCAAGTCCCATTTCTATGTCAATACCTAAAGCAAAAGAGCCAATAAATCAAACTGGCAGAGGAGCACTCCTATGTTATAAATTGTGAAAAAGGCAGGCAAGCAACATTATTATTACCTTCACCAGTTCATTTGTCCGCAACATCCTTCTCACTAACTCACCATTTCTTGGGCTGTTTAGACTAATAGCATTTTCACTCAGGAACTGCTAGTGTTTCTAAATAATGCCTTATGTATGTATCTTCATACTATAGGACCCTAACTGAACCAGAGAATTATAGCTTCTGTTATTTTTGTATAGGAACTTAAAAAAAAAGAAGTCAAAAGTAGTATTTCACTGTTAGTCAGATAATTGTTAAGAAGGATGTGTCAAGATTTTTTTTTTCTTTGCTTTGCTTGATATAAACCTCAAAAATTGTATCACTTGTTCCCAAATCTCATCAAGACTCTTCAGTATATGAACTGCATAGGATTATCATTGCTGTCAATGTAGCTGCAGTCATACAGACTTGAGCAGTGTGATAGTTGCACAAAACATGCTGAGCCAATTCATCCGTTACAGTCAATGGTGTTACAGTAGGGATTATTTTATTCCCCCTGCTTTGTAATATAGTTTTTTGCTGTAGAAAACCAATCTAATTCATGCCACTTAATGGATGGTTTAAGCAGAGTGCTATTTTGCCTCTTAGGAATCATTTCCCTGAGATAAAAGCAAATTACTACATTTTACTTATATTCAAATAACAGAGGATTGTATATTAATCACATACCCATGGCATTCTATGAGAAATACACATCTACTGCTGGGATGCTAATTAAAACCAGTCTTAGTTAAACAGGAGATTCTTTTTCTAAAATATATTTGCAATAAGTGCAATACATCTCTGGGCCCAGTTCTGTTAGATACTGAGCAACTTAGCACCCGGAGAAGATTGGTTGTTTTACTGGATGGGATCAGATATGATGAGATTAAATATCCAACAAATACAGCATGTATATGTGAGTTTATATTATTAAACAATCTTGTCCATATAATGCTGTGCGAGAAACTGAAGGTTCACTTGTAGACAGTAAAGACTAGGAATGGCATCTCAGTCAGAAGAAAACACTCAGAGATGGATATGTTTTTCTTGCGCTGAAAAAGCGTTTCTTGTGAAGAATGAAATCGCACGAGACCTTTTTAAACAAGCATCACTCACCGAGTCTTTTTCTGATCGCTTTTGTAGCCTGGTTTGCCAGTGGACAGCTTGCATGACAATGGCTTCCCACCTTCTCTCAAGGTTTACAATTATCAGCTGCATGGACTGGTGATCTGCGTTTAGGTTGCAGGTCTCCTGATCATCCAGGAGGTGCTGGCATAGTCGCAGCACAGAGGCAACCCCACGGCGCCTCTGCTTGATCTCAGAGCATAGAGACTGAAGGACAGACAAACAGCAGACGTCAGCATGGAATACTTGGCAAACTGAAACATTAATTATTATCTGATATTTAGTGTGCCCAATCTCTGTCTTGCAATATTTTTTTAATGTCTTCCATAAATTCCCATAGTTGTGTCAAAGCTTAGTGTTTTATTTTCAGATAAATACAGTCTTAACCTTAATAGCACAGACAGACTAACACTACGTTCAGTCTTCTTCAAACAAATGCCATACATAGCTAACCGTCTCAATAATGCTGAAAGTTTTATGATGTAGACTCGTTTATTCCTTTCTTTTTCATTCAACTGGGACACATCTGAAATGAGTTACCCTGACAGTAATCAGCTTCAGAAATCCTACAGAAAAATAACAGGGAAAAATTGTAGTCATGCAATGAGAGTATGTATATTTTTAGAAAAAACAAGAGAAATGATGGGTCATATGCACCCTGTCACAGGAGAAACATTACAGAAGGAGAAAATTCAGTATAAAATTGTTTACAGATGTTTTTTGTTATCATAAGATATTTTCAGGGTAGTTCCATACTCAAGTAAATGTAGGAAAATGGTGACAATTGTATCATCCCTGAAAAGAAGTAATTCACTGCATTTATTTCATTTATTTCACTGATTCCAGTGCTACTGAGAATGCTGTCTGACGTAAACTGGACGATGGGAGAAAACTGCTAACCCCTAATATTGAAACATGATGGGAGCCAGGATATGTTCTCCAGGTTCTTCACCAAAACCCTAAGAAACTGCACTGAGAATCTTGTTGAGCAGTAGAATAAATAATGCACCAGACCTACTGGACCTAGATCAAGGTCTACCACCCAGAAGCAGTTAATGGCATTGGGTGTTTCCAAGCATGGTTTCATCCATGATTATACTCTACTGTCACTGAACATCAAATCAGGATTTTTTTAACTCATAACAAATTTTAATAATGATATCTATGGAGCCGGGGTACAGAAGGCAGAAATGCATGTGAGGATGACTGCTTCAACCCAGGTTCTGAGATCCTTTACTTTTATAAAATTACATGGCTCGAGTATTCAAAAATTATCATAGGGCTGTGCTACTACTGAATTTAACAGTACTGTCCTCTACACATGGGAGCTTTCAAGATAATTTAAATTGTCACTTGCCAACATCTGTTTCCCTCTGTGGGACACCACAGATGAAAGTGCATGACCCCATGAGAAAATCTGAACTAACATCTTTTTTGAAGACAGGGTGTTTTCCTCTAAACTTCCAGTTAATGATAAGAAGCAAATAAAAAAAAGCCACTACATTTCTCAAAGCTGTTCAGAAGCGCTAACTGATAAAAAACTAGGATCATCTTTCTTAATTTTATTAGCAAAACAAAAACATTCTATAGCAAGTGAATTCCAGTTCCAGATTTTTATGTCACTGTTTCTTTAAAAATTGAAATTTATAATTAGAAATGTCATAACTCAAAGGAGTATTTTGCTGCTGTTCTTCATCAATAATATTAAGCTGCAAGTGTGAACCACAAGATTAGTATATATATCTAAAAACATGTGTCTTTTCTTTGCATGGCGATAGTATGCAAAATATAGAGATTTCTTTTAAAGCCTTCAAGAGAAATGATGATTAAACTCACAAACATAGCTGAATTACTAATCTACTTTCACCAGCACAATTGGGCCATCCTAACAGATTGCTTATTAATCAACAAGGGTAAACAAGGCAATGCAATCTCATTTAAAGCAGAAGTTTTCATGCCTAAAAGTATTTGTGTTCAAAATGTTATTCCCGATAAGCCTTCATTAGGAGACATCTTAAAATGATTAAGTACATTTGATTGTAAAGTACACTGAGTAGTATAGTAGCAGGTGGACATTTCATACAGATGTTCCACTTATTGATATAATGCATTCTATAGCTATTTAAATTACCCTAACTCTATAATAGCTAGAATTCTATTACTTCTATAATGAGAGAACCCTGTACCTTTAATATTTCTGAATTTTAAATAAGGTGAATGACAAATTCCCAAACCACTATTTATGGCAAAATATGACCAGGAATTTTATTATTCAATTTATACCAGAGCTGCATTTTCACTTACATTTGCAGAACTTGCTGTTATTTATTTTCCTAGAATTCATTACTAGTTTCCTTCATAGTTCTTGATGTAACCACCACGTCTGGCACATTTCCTTTCTGATGTTGTTCATTAGCTTAATGTCAGATCAGGAAAATACCAGCCAACCAAACCGGACCAAAAAGTCTTATCCACAGTCAGAGTTCTTATTTTACATTTTATAACAGCTAGGCAAATCAGGTTTTATGGAAGTGATGGTGAGTTATACATACCAATCACAGCCAAATTTATGTAGGTCTGCATTAACTTCATAGAAGTCAACATAGCTCAGAATCTGGCCCCATAACATTAATTTACCTTGATCTATTTGATTAAGTCATCCCCTATAAATATTGGTCTTTTCTGATACAATGCCTTTTAATATGATGAGCTAAGGAGAATTGCATTCATAAGCCATTATAGGGGACTTTAAGTGAGGCCTTTACATTGTGTTATCTGAAAGCAGAGCTACAGCATCCAAGTCATTTCTAATTTATATCAATTTTACACCAGCATAATAACAGTAGCTTTACTGAAGCTATTTCTGATTTACATGGCTGTGACAGTACAATTAGGCCTATGGCACTTTTGTTTCAATTTTATTACATGATATTATGGTTAATATTAAACAGGAGAAGAATGAAGTGCTTGTATCTAACAGTGTATTGAAATAGTTGGCTATAGAAACAATACTTTAAAACCCAGAGAACTTAATCATGTAAAGACACCTTTAAGTCCTATATAATAGCACTAGTAGTAATGAATTTAAGCAGTATTAGGTTCTTGTATTCAGTGTCCTAAAGGGACACAATAATTGCCTATATCCCATGGCATGATATATACACTGTGGTGTTGTATATCCATCCAGGTTTTGCTATTGTTAAAAATGGCATTATTGTATAAAAACCTGCCAATACAGTAATTGCACATGCAAAGTATGCTTCCAGGATGACAGTTAGTTTAATTATTGGGAAGGTACATTCTACATTGTGAATGTATAAGCTATAATTCATGTGTGATAAAAGTAAATTAATTTTAAAAAGGAAATATGATGAGTATCTCTATTGAGCCTTGGGCCTTATGGTTTACAGCTTCTATAGTAAGCTACTGGGCACTTGAAGGTTCAGAAAATTAGGATGTGGTCTAATGTACATTGAGGTGCATCACTTAGGCTCACTTAGTCTTCTGTGTGTGCAGAGGATTTGCTGAAGTGTAGTTTAAGAGACCAGACACTTTCAATTTTGTCCCCTCGTACTATCATGTGTCCATTGAGCTGTGGTAAATATACACACAATCCAAATCTTTGCAAATGTGGGAGAAACATATTCACTTAAGCCATTTGCAGTGAGATTTAAATAAATTTATTTGACTTTTTTTGCTGCTGGCTAAGAGTATACACAGTAACTGCAGATGCTGTGTATGAACTTGACTTTGTGTCTGAGTCATTTGCTTCACAACAGATACGCTGATAACATCGAGGTGTTAGTCATTCGAATGTTTTTATGGTCATGGCTTTCCATACTGAGGATTCCTGTCCATGCTGTTAGAATCTTGAAAAGTTCTACTTCCCCCTGCCTACTCCTATTTTCAGAGCTTTGAAGTTACCATCCGCATAGCTAAAAAGGGCTTGCTGAAACTACTTTCACAGCTTGTTAATACCATGACTTAAATCATCTGGAAAAGCTCCTGCTGAGTCAAATGACATCAAACACTCCTTCCAAGCCAAGGGCTAATGGCACTATCTATGGGGATGGAAGTGGCCGTGATCTGAACAGAGGGTGCTTGGCTTAGCTGCGTGACTCCTAAGTGAATGGCATATGACCAGAAACATGTCTGCCAGCTTTAGGCAGTGCCAGAGCATATGAGAGCCATAGAAAGGTGGAAAGCTGAGGAATGTTATAGCTCCTCAAGTCCCAGTCAGTCTCCATCCCTAAGCCTTCCTGCAGCGTATCAGCACCTGAGCTGTGCTGCACTGCCTGCTCTGCATGACTGAAAGACCTGTATGGGAATTCAGCTTCCTCACATAGCATGTAAGATTAGTTGGCCACAGAAACACGTTACATCAAGAATTTTGACCAAGTGTTTAATATTAACTATTTGAGATTTTTGATTAATTCAGTGGGACTAATTGTGCTTAAAAGTAGTTTAAAAGTCATTGTAAAATTAGTTGAGTTGCCTAAATCCACATAATCCACACATTCACCACATAGATTATTGAGATGTTTTCATAGCCTCATTCATTACATTTGTTTGGAGAATTCATTTTTATGGGATCTGAAGTTTCTTGTTTTCACTCTACAAGTGGACTAAATGTTCATGTAGAGATGGCCAGAGTTTTGAAAACAGTTGGACAATGACAAACAGATGGATTTTCTTTGTGTTTTCAGGTCCAGAAGAAATGCCAAGGTATACTGAGAAAAGTGTTATTTCTGGGCTTCTGTATATGCATGGGCAATAAAGGCTGTTTTTTGGAACACAAAAGCTCAGCTGCAAATAAATGACCAGATCTAAGAGGAAGTGTCTGTCTAACCTTGGGCTGTTAAAGGCTTACTCCTCCTCCTTGTTGCAGGATGTGGGTATGTGAGGAAGGGAATGATACACTTCTGATTGCACCAGTTTTTCTTTGATGGAAGATGGATCTGCTGTTCTTTAGTACAACAATCATATGCAGAAATGTGATAAGGCAGGATCTGAGAATGGAAGTCACCCTTCTGTGCAGACCAATCAAACTACACCTCTTGGAATTTATTTGCCTTTTTATGCCTGATTTTTGGCTACAGTAGCATTTCAGTTTTTAAAAGTGACAATATAAAACTTTTAAGTATCACAAATAACAGAAATAATAAATTAAAAAAATGAAACAGGAAAACAGGAAAAAGAAAAGAGCAAGTGCTTTCAAGGGTTGGGTAAAATGTAGTTTTCAGTGTTGTCTGTGAAATGGTAATGCCTGTTGGAACTTCTCAGAGTAATGCATTCTTACAGAGCAGATGGTGAAAAGAAGAATTTTTGGTTCTGAATGAAAAAGAAAATCAACAATTCCTCAAAAAAATATTAATAAGAGAGTAATTCCTTAAAATAAAAAAGCTAAATGACAAAGATAGAAAATGAATGATTACCTGTCATTGTTTAGAAAAATACTACCAAACCTGTGTGCTTTTGCTGATTTCAAGGTTAAAAGAATTTGTCACCTAATATGGGAAATCTACTCAGTTGCATACTGTGTGACTTAATCTATATTGAAGCTAAATATTCTATAAGTATGCAGTGAAGTGCAAAAAACAGCAATTGAAAAATGACATGATTAAATGGCACAACATGCAATCATTTGCTTTCAATTATATCAATGTATCTTCTTCATTTCAAGGAGGCAGGCAGAAATATTGTTTTTTAAATGCCTCTATTAAATTGGGCACCAATAATAAAATAGATGAGAGCTCTAATAAGCTCATTTGCGTAACATATATCACACACCACAAAACTATTCTCTCCAAACAGGTTTGTTCATAGATCTGTCTCCCGGTTGTCACCAGTCTTGGCTATATTAGAAGATTTTAAAGGCACAAAGCCTGCAGAAAAACCTTTGTACTTAACCCTTGAGAGAAATTTAATGCTAATTATGGAAAAAGTATTGATATAATATCTTTCCTGTCACATTTTATTATGATGACAGTCACAACAGAATCTGGGAATGACATTTTAGAAATATCATCTAATTGCAAGTCAGAAATACAGAATGACAGTTTAAAGTAGAACATCACTTCTTTCAAAATAGAGAACTGGTTCTCTTCATTTAAAAGCCCCACTTTTAATGGTATTACAACCACTAAATTGCTACACTGATCATACCTCTGTAACTCACTGCTTAGCAAAGTGTTACGATATTTCTTCTGCAAGAGAACTGTATATCTTTCTAGACATATTAAAAATGACAATGATCTATTAGGAAAAAAGACTTCATTTTTGCACTAGCTTTAAGAATGTACATAGGGGTTTGCACTTTACATATAAGCATATAATATTTTTCATTACCTTTAAAAAGTTACATGGGTATCTGTACTTATTTACAATAAATAATTGAATTATTTATTATTATATGTATTACTAACATAATTTATTTTTCTATGTTATTTTATTATTAATTTAATAACGAAATTCATTAACTAGTTAAATATATTTATATTAAATAAAATATTTACTTTTAAATAGCATTCCTATTTTTCTCTAGAAGTAAAATATGTGCATTAAAAACAGTCACAGTTCAGATGAGATGCTTCTGGACTCATTCTATAAAAGCTACTATTATATCTGTATGCCATTCTTTAACTTCTTTGTTCTGTTCCTTACGCCTGTTTAAGTACTTCAAAATATTTGTTTGTGAGAATATCATTCAATGGTCTGTTTTTGAGCTCACACTCCCATGTAACTAGTAATATGCAATATACTCCTCTTCATAAATTAAAAACACTATTAAAATTCCAGACGTATAAAACAATATGAAGATTAAGTTACTATAAAAGAAACTATAATAGCTTACAGATTGCTTGTATCATTATGAAAGCACTGGTATCTATTACAGTGTCTCCCTGGAATAAAGAATGCACTTTTGGCAATAATCTGTTAAAAAAAGTGCCCATTACTGTTAAGATGCTCCTATCTTAACTCTAAACTAGTGTGCAATTACAGGAAGATAACTTTTAAAAATAAAAGTAAAATGGTGTTGGATGAAAATGAATCTTCCCTACTGAAATACAACATATCTTTTCTAAGCCTTATTTTTCTTGTGTTTCATACAGGGAATTAGATTCACTTTCAAACTGAAGTATTTTAGAGCTATATACTACACACTTTGAAGTTGGGGTTAACTTGGTTCCAGGGAATAAGCCAAGTCACTCCGATAGAGGAGACAGAGGGGATGGCAGGGGGATCCATTTTTCTAGTCTAGCATAGTGCTTACAAATGCCTTTGGTTCATGTCCTCTTCTCATTTAATTTGAGAAATTATCTTTCCACTGAAAAAGATTCAAAGGAGAAATATTGCAGGAAATGCCACAATATTCCAAGGTTTCTTTTTTTGCCCCTGGAAGATGCCAAGATAAAAGGAGGCTAAGAAGCAGATGGGTAGAATAAACATCAGTGTTGTATTTTGCTTTTGTAGTGAATCCTGAATCACACTGATGAAAAATATGTTTGCCTATACTGGACATTATAAATTTTGAAATTTTTGTTAGATCACCACACTGAATAGAGCTTCAAATGAAATTTGTCAAAATTCAAGAGAGTAAACAAATTCAGGTACAGATAGAAACTTTTTTAAAAATCATGTAAGGCATCATTTAGATTCAACTTGACTTCCAATCTTTGAAATTTGCTTAGAATTACATCTTAAAAAAATCAAGATGTTTCTCCACACAGATCACACATTAGATGCCAAGAAACCCCCTTCAATTGCCTAAAAACATTAGGTGAGAATTTCAGGCATTTTTAGTGGAGTTAAAGCTGTTAAAACTTTGTATTCTTTCTTGAAGCTATATTGAGCTTTAAAGAAAAAACATCCTTGCATGGGTGTACATCAATACCTCTCAAGCTAACTCTCAAGCTGAGGTTCAGATGTTAATATTGTACTTACTCCCTTTCTTAATCCAGTACCCTCATAGGTGGTAGACGTATTTTTGCTGTCCTTGTGCAATGGGCCTGGTATATTCCAAAATATAGTGAGAGCTTACCCTATTCTGAATTATGGAAAATCATGTCCTGCAGTGTATAGGTGTTACCTTTTTTATGGGAAAGCAGTGAACATAAAATAGATTAGACTATTCTTTTGAAGACTTCAGCACAGGAAAGGGAAAATAAACACATGTAATAAGTAAGGAAAAAGATATTTCCTTTGGCTTTTTTCTTATGTCAGTGAAGTAAACTTTGCCTGGATACCAAAATATACAGGTTCAGCTGTGCCAGGGTAACCTGAGGAAAATAAATTGTGATGTTTTCATGACAATCTGTATACACAGAGGGACAAAACAGGCTTTTGCAGAAATTGTGTTCTTCATCTTATTTCCAAAAAGCAGTGCATCCTCAGAATGGATACACATTCTCTTGCCTTACCTTAAGCATAAATATACAGATAGGCCCACAGTTTTTGGTAGTTCAAAACAAAACTAAGAGTCCCCAAAAAGAGAAGCTACTTAGAGCAGAATCAACCAGAGCCAGGCAGCACTGTGATGAGGTAGGTTCACCACTCTCAGATGTTGGGTAGCTCTACCTCAGTAACTTGGTAAATAAGATTAAGACAAGTGATCACATTGACTAAGAAAGTAGTTGTCCCTCTTTACTTGACACTGGTGAGACTGCATCTCAAGTCCTGGGTCCAGTTCTGGTCCCCTTATTCCAAGAAAGACATTGGAGTGCTGGAGCATGTCCAAAAAGGGGCAACAGAGCTGGCAAAGGGTCTGGAAGGCAAATCATATGAGGAGTAGTTGAAGGAGCTGGAATTGTTCAGCCTGAAGGAAAGGAAGGAATGGATCAGAGTATCACTCTCTAAAACTGCCAGAAAGGAACTTAGTGCCATGGTTTAGTTGACATGGTGGTATTCAGTTGAAGGCTAGACTTGATGGTCTTGGAGGTCTTTTCCAAAATTTATGATTCTATGATTCTATAAATATATTAAGTTTTAAATACTAACTTGCCTCTTGTACAAGTTAGACGGACATGACTGACATACACAGTTAAATCCCAGGACTACAAGAAGGCTTGAATTAAAGGGAAGGACAGAAGTTGGTGATTTGGTCAAGATGAACTGTGAACAGCAGTCAAAAAGCTAAGGTTTATCAAAACCCAAATGTCTGGCAACAATGACTGTCTGTCTGCGATGGTCTTAGAGACTCAGATGTCATACTATTGCACCTTCAAGTGCCATTCTTCCACTGCCTGGACAATCGGATTGGGGTGAGAAGACTAGACAGGATGAAAGCAAAGGGGCCATGAAAGAGGCCTTCACTTCTTCCTTCACTAATGCTTAGAACATAATGAGGTTCCTCTTATTGTGACCAAAACATGAAAATAAGCATCAATGTGATAAAGGGAAAGATGGTTCCGTAAGAATGGCATTACACCATCAGCCATTGACAAAATGCACAGAAAATCCATCAGACTAGTGGCCAGGTCTTCAGTTTTATTCTGAGGCAAGGAAATGCAGCTCTTGCCTAAGAGAACAGTAAAGGAGTCATCCTTCAAAGGACAGGAATCCACATTCTACTTTTTCCCCATTGATTTTATGCAGCAGCAAGCCACTGTACTTAGAAATATGGTACCAGTCTACAATTCCTGACTGTCATCTTATATTTGCAATACATAATTTACCTGATAAGGACTGCAATAAACACTAAGGAGTGTATATTGAAGATCTGTTCTTTTGCATTCATGTCCTTACTCATACTAAATTACACTTTACCCTGCACACAATTCTACTAAAACCAATAGATTTCCTGGCAGTATGAAATTATTTTCAGTGTAAGTAAATGTACTAATACAGTCCATAATACTACTCCCTACTGGGACTACGATCTTTTAACTTACATACAAAGATAAAACTTGGGAAAACTGTCCAGTATGAAACCAAAATTAGGTAACAGTCTGCTAGGTCAATGATCCACCAATTAAAGAAAAACCTCATTAGTAGGATTTAATGGCTCCAGAGATACTATTCAATCAATAATCCACTAATACTGGATAGATTTGCACCTGAAAATGTAATGCTATGACTCCAAAGGGGCAGTTACAGACAATCAAATAAATTGTCAAATCACATGCAGTAGTACAAAGTGAACCTTGACGGAGACAGGGCAATGAATTTTTGTTAACTGTCTTATATTCCGAGTCCACGCTGTCCTTGTTTTTCTACATGTTATCAGTAACAAAGGTTAAAGCTTTGAGGACAACCAAATTACCAACCCTCTCTGTAAATTAGTGCAAGTCAGTCCTGCTTATTTTTAGGGGAAATATTTCTTTCTCCCTTTCTTTTGTCATCTGCTTTCTTCTCATTTTCCTTTTCCAGGTTGATAGTAACAGAAGAGAATTATTCTGGTTTTGCAGTAAATAGGTCTTCAAGGCAATTAGCAGAACAATAAGCAGTCTCATTTTCCAGGATTCATTTGGATGGATCAAAAGAGAAAAAATCAATTATGTCTTCAATCATAATGAAAATAATAAGTGATAGAACTGAGAATGTTCTCTCAAAAGAAGCCATTTTTTTACTCCTACACATATGACTTTTCAAGAGGCCATGACTGAGAGGGGGAAATATAACTCAAATTCTGTAGGTATCATTGATATGAAAGTCTTGGGAAAGGAACTGTAGGCACTTTGCCACTATGAAGTTGAAAACTTTACTTTGTAATGGGCCATTTGAAACAGCTTTCTCTTTCAACTTCTGTGTTGCTCAAATTGAGTGAGACCTCAAGTCTCTCAAGCTACCCATGACAAGAGAATTAAAAATAGATCCTCCCAATACAGTAAGAAAGACAAGGACAAGGGCTCAGTTTTCTCTTCACCAATTCCAGTG
Source organism: Hylia prasina (assembly GCA_013397195.1). Taxonomy (NCBI): domain Eukaryota; kingdom Metazoa; phylum Chordata; class Aves; order Passeriformes; family Sylviidae; genus Hylia; species Hylia prasina. The sequence goes on along the minus strand of VYXD01003062.1, from coordinate 1,688,557 downwards.
CACAAGATGGTTCAAGTAAGCACCCTATTGGACATCCAGCAGGACTGAAAGAGGAATTTGGGCTTAACCTTTCCGGAAAAGAAATAAACTTGTAATTAGTGTAGAAGAACCTCACAGATATAAGTAAACCATTCTAAGTTGGAAGTGCAATTGTCTAATCCCCAAGTCCCTCTGTCCTAACGATACTCCTGATGATTTCTTCAGTGACATTCATCTGAACTAATGGAGAAAGTGAGCCTGAGTTAGTCATTTAGAAGAAGAGATTCTGAGGTACAGTACCTCTTACTCCATAGCCTAAATTTTAGATTTTTTTGTTTTGGATGCCTAAACCAGAATAGATTGATTGTATGCCAAAAGTACTTTTCTCCCTTCCAGTTACTAGAAAAGAAACTCAGAGGAGATATTTGCCCTGTAGCTAGTCTGTTTTAACATACCTCTATCTATACTGTTTGTGGGGCAATCCTCTTGGTGTATCAGAAATAAGGGGACAGTACAAAAAATAGACCTAAGAAGTAAGCAAAATATGAATTTGTAGCCTAAAAGTATCCACTAGGTTATTCTCTGTCCACCAAAGCATTCAGTATATTGCTGTATCAGAGCTCTGTTGAGCTCAGTTCTTCCTATTACAAGGGAAACCTCTATCCCAGACCCCAATCTTAGTCCAGAGCCCTTCTGTCTCTTTATTTCTCCCAGGAAAGGGAGCAATTGTGAGGAAAAAAGGGTTTAGACAACCAGATATTCTTCAAGATTAATTTTGCTGGTTTGATTAATCAGAAAGTAAGTAACAATGTAAAAAACCAGAGAATTCATGGTTCAGGATTCACAGCCAAAATGAGATGATGGAATGACAGCTGCTATCTCAGCAGAGTATTTATTCTTAAATGGGAATTCTATGTCATATCAGTGTTGCCTTAAATAGGGAGAGCTTATTGAAACACAAAGTGGACTTTTTTCAGTGAGTGATAAGTATATAAAATCAAAATCTGAGATATATTAAATATCTAAGTGTTCTGTATTTTTGTGTATTTGTATATATACAGAGTATTATGCATTGATATTTTAGTATATTAAATCAAATTAGAGATATAACCATATGTTGTATAGGGACAAAAGATACATATGTAAAGCTTCTTTACTATAAAGACGTGGCTTCCCATTTCAGTGGTCCACACAAGCGCTACTTTGGGATGGTGGGTCACGGAAATTCAGTCTGAATTCACTTCAAACCTTTGTAAGAAGCATCAGGCTACAGTCAACTTGGGAATCCTACCTGGTTTTGTACAATTTAGTACTGTATGCCTTTCTGTTTGCCAAAATTTAATCCAAACAAAATTTGGGTAAATAATTCTTCATCTGTGAAGAGGTTTAGGTTTCTGGAGTTATACTCCTTTTGAGAAATTTATTAAAACTATTATAACTTTTTTTTTTTTTGGTCATTGTAGAGGTGTGGAAAGGATTAAATCCATCTTAAATTCTTTCTGTGAGAGACTGTTTTGCATGCTTTTGTTACATGTATATTGAAATTCTGTAATTGTTTGGTTGCTGCTCTGCCAGAAACATCATTCTAAAACCAGTAAAGGATCCAAAATGCAGTGGTGAAAGCAATTTCTGCCACCTGTAGGAACAGCCAGCATTTTTTTTAATTTCGGAGTCTCCAAACCTTTATTCAACATTAATAATTTTACTTCATTTTGGCCATAATCTTACATGCTCCCAAACTCACTTGTGTTTTATTTGACAGTGCTGACCCTTCTACAAACTTTTCAGTACATATAAAAATCATCATAAGATATATTGACTATTAATTACCAATGCAACCTGTATTATTTAATCAGAAACTTCAGTTGCCTTAGGCATTGGAGAAATAAGAGATGCTGTTGAGAAATACTTTTTTTTTTTTAAATGACACTATATCATCTGGTATGCTTAAGTCATAAATGTAGTGAAAGATGAAAACTCACAGTTCTGAGTGGGTTTAGTCATTAGAAATAATTACAAGCATCACATAATTTACACTGTTTACAAGGCAAGCAGAAATGGCAGCAAATAATACAAGCTGTGGAATTCAATAAACCATTGACTTTTAGAAATTTCAAATGAGAAAAAATTTTCAACATGTTTTGTATGATTAAGTAGCCTGATTTCTTTAATGGATATATTGACTAAAGTCAATTAAAACCAGAAGCTTTCAGTACTGCTGAAAACTGGGACTATTTTTGTTAAAGGCACAAAAAAAGATTTAAGAGACAGGTATGACGCTATATAGCATGTTGCATATTGCTTCAAATAAAATCAGATGAAAAAATAGCATGAAATACAACTTTATTTTTCCAAACACAATTTAACAGAAAATCTCTGCTAAAATCCTGTTCTGAAGAGGAAAATCTTTTTCCTCATCCAAGTTTGGAGGAGAAAGAGAACAGGTTCCTTTTTAAATCTTGCTACTGAAAACACTAGAGGCTTTCCCAGTTGTACATGATTGAGACATGATTCTGAGACAGACATCTACTCATAAGTCTAAGCTTATTCTGGAGTAGCTGGTCTATGAGCCTAAGCAAAAACAACTTTTTGAGGCTGATCATTTCTCTATATAAAACACTTAAAGTCTTAAGTTTTATTTCAAGTGACAGAAATATATGACTAATTATTTAGGCTCCCTTGCTGCTTTTGGAGGGCACTTTGCAGAGAAAAAAGCATGCTTTTTGAAGTCCCAGACACATAAAAGAAAAGTGGCAGACTACTTCTACTGACAAGCTAACAGGCACATAAATTTCTGGCTAAACCTTACTCAAATGAAACTTGGTAAAACTTCCCATGAAAGAATGCAAACTCTTTTTATTATTGCTTCTCATTCTTTGCAGCTCCAAGTCTCTCCTGACCCACAAAATAGCTGTACATTGTTAGTTTAGAAAATCAGTTGTGCCAATTATTAGTCTCATTATATCTGGTACTTCAGGGGCTAGAACTATGTGTTTACCTGAGAATCTTGTATTTCATTAAAAAAGTAAGATTCTGGTTCTTGCCCTCAGAGTTTTCTGTGGAAAGCTAGAAAACATGAACTCAAGGGACTTAAAGAGGAATAAAAAGCACGAATAAATAACATAAACATATGTTTGTAGCTGTGATGAGCTCAAGAATTTGAAGTAATTTTCTTTTATTTTCTTAGTCTACATTGTGTGTTGCAGCAGAAGAAATAACAGGAGCCAGATACCCAGGCTTCCTCTTTACAGTTCAGCAACTTGTGTTCATTCTTTCTCCCTTCTTGAACAGAAGCTGTGGTTAGGCTACACCAGACTTTCTGTGAAAATCTTGAAAAGTGATATAATCTCCATGTATTTTATTTCCCTCATTTCTAAAAAGGGGATGATAATAATACCTACCTTAAATGTTTAGTGGGGCTTATTAGTTCAGTAATGTTTGTGCAGCATGTAGAGCTCCTTGACTGGACAGTTCTATAGAAATTCTAAGTGTTATTATTACACAGGAGTATTCCAAAAGAAAATAATGCAGTACCGAATTTTAGAACACTCAAATTTATATGGCAGGATTTTCTACAGTAAAAGAATTTTCTACAAAAAAAGCCAAAATAGTTTCCTACTAGTGAATTTAACAGCTTCTCCTCCTGCCACATCGCTCTCCTCTTTGGTCCCAACTGCACATGAACAACATATTCGATTCATCCTCCAATTGCAAAATAGAAGGAAAACACCTCAAAAATGGAATAACTGTTTTTCCTAAAGCATAAGTGTAATTTAAAGCATAAGATTATGGAATGAAAATCAACGGCTTTGTTGAGTTTATTTTATTAAAAATGTTTCCCTGTGTAGCGTGGCTGTGTGCATTGGGATGGTACATCACAGTAAATTTCCATTAAGAAACAATGATTCACTTACCACAGTCAAAGCAGTAATAAGGTTAAACTCTTAAGTTAAGTGGAAAGTAAGTCAAACTAAACCCCAGCAGGTTTTCTACTAGTGGCATAGCTAATGTTTTTGAAAATGTTCTAAATGTTCTTTCTCAAATATAGGTATTATACATTGCAGTATTCTTAATTATATCCATTTTCTCTTTTATACACTTCCCCAGGAGATCAGTGAAGAATGGAAAACTTACTTATAGTGGATTTCAGATTTAATGAGACAAAGATGGTACAATATATATGACAAAATGATGTGCTCTCACCATATATGATAGGTAATTATTTTTTATATTATAATGGCTACCATTTTGAAAATAATTAATGCATTATTTCTGTAATTATTAGATAATCAACTGAGTAAGGAAATACTATGGCTACATTATGGTGGGTGATGCTATACTCTTTAATATCTCTAGAGCTTTTGGCATGATATCATATCATATATGTATAAAAATATTTAATTTGAGAAATTTATGCACAAAATATGTAAGATTGGTATGATATTTCAGTGTGTGTATATATATGTATATAAATACATATATGTATATGAATATAAAAATTAGATTTTTAAAAAGCTTGCCTGAAATTAGTTTTTTAAATACATAGGTCTGCACCTAAATAAATGCTGTCATTATCTACAGAAATAAAAATGTCCAGCATTGCCTATGGAAAATATGCATCTATTGCTGTGAAGTTCTGCAGGTCTATCCAACAGTCCTTCCTAATTGCTTGCTTTGACATTTGCTGATAGATCAAAGAGAATCATCATGACTTTTTTCCCCCATTAGCAGAAGACTGCAAATCATTAAAAAAATAGTATTGATATCATAAGAAAACTGTAAAATTGCTTTCAAATGGACAAGTTCGGGAACCTGAAAACCACTGACTTTATCTACATTGACACACCCTTCTCACTAATCGTCATGACTGGAAAATGAAGAGTTAAAGAATGACGAAAAGGGAGGAAAATAATATTTCTGCTGTTGTTTTCTTCAATGCTTGTACAAAAAAGAAAAGTACATTTAGAAGTGTTGGCAACATATTCTTTGAGGTCCATATTTAAGAAATTGTCCATCGTCTTGAGAGTGCTGTTGCCCTAGACACCCTGGTGTGTCCTAGTGGAAGAGAAAATACCTCTTTACCTCTAAATCTCAACAATGACTTGTGATTCCTTTCTTATTCTTTGGTCAAAGATCACTTGCAGAGTAAAGTGACCTGTAATGATCACTCGGGTGAGGGTTTATTTAGAAACTATGAACAGTAGAAAATTGCACAGTTCTACCAAGCGTGTTTGCTAAATTAGCCCTCTTTCCTGAATGTTACCACTACTTACGGAGAATGGAACAAAACATGCAACCTCCCTAAGTCAGTTGCAAAGCTCAACACTGGCCTTTGGTTGAAAGAGCTTATCATCTGAATAAAGCATTGTGACTACAGTCTTTTCCCTCCTCTCTATAAATCTTCAGGCTTAAGCTTAGGATATGGCCTAGATTAATGCAAATCTCATAGTGTATATGTCTTTTCCACATATCTAGTCACCACAACCTTGAATGTTTTCTCATGTATGCTAAATTTAGCTCACTGTAATTGTTACCTCAGATAGGCTGTTCTTGACTCATATGTGCAGAGATATAGGTTATTAAACTGATGATCACACAAGACCTTAATTACCTTATGCAGAGAGTGAAATTCAGAGTGAAGATTTTTGTGACAAAATTCAGCTGCTTTTTTTTTGCCCCTCCCCATTTCAGGGGGTTGGAAATAGATCATTTTANAAAAAAAAAAAAAAAATTATTGTAAGGATTCAATAAAATAAACACAAGTGAATACATAAATGAAGATGAAAATATATAATTAAATATATACATGCCTTGCATAATGTTATGTATAGGATAAATATTTTATCCCACCATAAAGAAGAGTTTCGCTATGAAAGCTATGATCGGTTTTTTATTACCTTAAAATATTGCAGTTGTTTCTCAGCATTCATTGTTCCTTCATTTTCTTGTCTCAGACAGGAATTGAAGATGAAAAGCTCTGTATCTCTCAGCCACCCTTTCAGCTCTTTGATCCTGACCTCCAGCTGCCTTACCAGGCTGCCGCTTTCAGGCGAGAGCAGGTCACGTGGACCTAACCCACTGTGCCCTACCATTGTGTCTTGGATCTTCTCTCCTAGGGTTTTCTAATGCATCAGATAAAAAAAACATAGATTATTATGTACCAAAACATATATAGGTTAATGTGCAACAAGAAGAATCTGTTAAATGACTTGAGATGTGGTTTCTTAATAATTATGACTAATATCAATCAATTTCATTATTTGTTTCCTTGTTTCAATACATTTCAATTTTCGTACCCTTGTTTCTCACTTATGCTGTTCTCTCTGGGTCACTGACTTTGCTAGAAGGATTATAAATCAGTGTTTACTAAGAGTAATTAAAGACAGAGGAGACAAAATGCTTCATAACTTTGTAAACTAGTTACTCTACAGAATTTGTCTGTGGCTTTAGACACTTATGGCCATAAGAAGTACTGGTTTCTAGGCAGCAACAGAAAATATGACAATCACGGAGTTCACCAGACTCCTATCCAAGGTACCATTTAAATTTTTGGAGAAACACTGAGATATTTTTTGAAGTATGAACTGTTAGGTTATAATTTCCATACATGTAGCCCTGAGACTGTATAGAGGAGCAGTTAGGTCACAAAACAGCTGGTTTGTTTTTAAAAGTGGACAAACTCATTCAGACACCAAAAATCCTCACTGTTCCTGAACATAAGGACACTTTTTTAGGTGACCAAATTCGAATTTCAGTTCTCTGTGTTAGGCATCCACTTTAAGATAATGGACCAGAATAAATGTTTGCCTCATTGCTAATGAAACTAATTTACTCCAGCTTTTCAAAGTAGTATTTCTAATAACAGAATCACTGAATAACATTTTGGTAGTGGACACTGGGTGCTTGATGAATATTCTGAAGAGGCCAGGGATAGAAAGGTACCTTCCTTGTCAGTATTTTGAAAAGCAGTCCTTTAACATCACAAGAGATATGTGCTGTTGCCTGCTTCTTCTATGCCAAGCAGTATTTTATCTGACCTATAAGAGGCTGTCAGGCTGACACTTATTATAAGCACTAGATCTGTGTTACTGATTGTAGAATATTGAATATACACTGACACTCACATCCAATAACCTTTTAAACTGATAATTAGTGGTGGTTAATTGTTGTAACATGAAGATACAGTTTTAGGTGACCCAGTATGTCTGTCTGTTGGAAACGCATGCTATAGAAAGTTACTGGAATATAATTTGTAACAGTGAAATTAGCTTCCCAAAATAAGCTTTAAAACACACATAAAATTAGAGCAACAGATATTAATCTGCTATGTGGCATTCTGTAAATCACATCTTTAGGAGATCATAACTGAAAAACAAGCTTTCTTGGCAACACCCTTCTATTTTCATGGTGCAAATATTGATAATTTGAAGACCCTCAGTGGAATCCAGCACAAGCTATTGTTTTTATGCTGCAACAAAAGTAGCAGCAGGAGGTGAAATCAATGCCCTTGGAGGGTAGGGTCACAAAAAAGAATTTATTGCCACTTTTTTGTTCTGGAACAGTTTGCAATCATAAATTCTTCATAAACAGAATACTTCAGAGAATGGTCCGTCTTCATAAATATACGACAGAGGACATCAATTTCATTTAATTCACAATTTGTGTCAGCACAGCAGATGCCAATGCCTGCCTTGATAGGGTTGTTTAATATGCAATTGAGACAGAGTAATATTCAGCACAGGGGACAAAATTTCACAGATTAAACTGTACGCACCACTGACATTTCATTCTAATGTATTTCCATTCCACAGTGTTCACCTTAGATGAAAGTAATATTAAAAACCATATCCCTCTATTTTGCCATTGTTAGAAGTTAAAATCCTTGTCTTTAATTTTTTTCATGCCAATTAAAATGTAATCATGCCAATTAAAACAGTATGTCTAGTGCTGTTAGTTTCTGCAGAGGTTTTTATTAAATTAAACAAAACTCTATCAAACTCTGCTTATTATTCATGAAACTGCATTTAGCAGAAAAACTGTAATAGTTATATTTTATTTTTCTGTAAATGCTGAAATTAATAGCAAAACTTAATCTGGAGTATATTTTGATTTTAACATACTGAGAAGCAAAGGGCTTCAATTTTTTTTAAGACAGTTTTCCTAGATTTTAAGAATTGTGATCTCATTTCATAGTTTTATATCCTACCAGCTTTAATCAGTGTCACTGAATTAAGCTGATTTAATACACTGAAATTCATAAATGTAAGGCTTACATCTGAAATTATTTTAAAAACAAAAGTTGGCATGATCAGATGTAAATGATTGGGTTAGTAAGTCCTTTTTTAATCAGTAAATTTATTAATGATCAAACAAGTTCAAAACGCTCATGGTGATGCTGCAGATCAAAATTAAAACTAATAAGCTCACTGGTCAAAAGGCAAATTTTAACATTTGCTGAAAATTTGCACATTTAGAGAATCAAGTGATTAGAAGCAACTCTGCTTAACTAAAAAAGCCCCACCCTCTGAAATGGCTATTGCATTACCACATAACCCAAAGTGACAGAACTCAGTATTTAAAACGCTGTTGGTAGGTTGCATGTATAGCTTACTCATAATATATTAGAAATATTTTTTAAACTAGGATAATAGCATGCAAAATTATGCAATATAACTGTATTGCTAATATCACACTTCTATAATTAATCATTTAAAGTAATTTATAAATTTATCTTACCCTTGATTTGAAGTGAAGGCAATTAAGGAGAGAAGTGGGTGGAAAAATATATAGTTTGACCTCTCTCTCTCAGCTGTTTTACAACAATAGGACAACAGTGTCTCCTGCACAGTGCCATCACCAGTCTCTGGGTAACAGAATGCCTATATTGCTTTTTTTGCCAGATTCTTGTATCTCACTCTTTGGCTGAGACCCAGCCCATCATAGCGTGAAATGAATTACATGAAACTTTTTTGGCTTTTGTCAAAAGTGAGATGAATACAACAGCATGAAACATATCCTGGCTGTATTCTCAGCTTCAGGTATGCAGATTTGTACTGAATCGGTATATTTGTTTTTGAGCCATCAGTGTGACCTGAAATATGCAGTGACAACCCCACTTTTCATCTTAAAGGTATAGTAAATAGTTAAACAGTAGATGTCTCTAACATGTACCTTCAGAATAAATTCTATTAACATTCACTCAAGCATGACAGTCAGTGTATATCAGATATACTGCATTATAGTTGACTTGGTGCATACCGTAATACATGGCATATTTTACTTACATTTTTTATGTATTAAAGAACTAAAATTATTAAAGTCAGACAGGAGACAAGCATGGAATAAAAAAAATCAACAGAAGAGGAAAAGGCTATGGAGTTTTTATAATAGAATGAGTAGCTTGTTTGAAATGTACGTGGTGGATTGAAAGAGAGAGATATTTGTGCTCCAAATTAGAAATCAGACAGACAGTGTACTTCAACACACAAAAATGTACACATAACCCACAAACAGTAATAAAAATGCAAATACCCCAAGCAGTTCCCATTTTTCATTAATTGAATCCACTTTTTCAAGGAGATCGTTTGGTAGTAAAACACCACTTTTCTTCAGAGCTTCAACCTTACTAAGCAGTTCCATCTTTTTTGGGCGCCTGATTGACATTTCTACATTGTATCTCTAAAATGAAAAGAAATATATAGTATTAGCTGCTGTACAGAGTTTTCTCCATAAAAAAATAAACTTTAATTGCATGTGCCTGGTTATGATCATGCTCCATCTGACATTTTCTAATATTATTTTTTTAAGCACACAACCTTCTCATAACATATCATAAGAGATTTGGGTACCAAGCACATAGAGTTCTGGGTGACACATCTATGCAGGCAGTTAGCAATTGATTACACATAGTAATATTCAGTCTTTCACAATATTCACTTGTACAATAATATGCACTAACACTCTCCCATCTGAATCTCGATCTGCCTTTGTCTCATTCAGCTTAGTGGTATCTTATTTTTAAAACATGCTACTTCAGCAAGTAACACTGGGGTTCTTCATGAAAAATAAACCAAAGTGAAACAAAAAACCCAATGAAATCATTTCATACTTAAGTTTTTCTAGAGTTTATTTAGTCTCTCTCCCATTGTGGTTTCTGCGTCACACATGGGCCTGAAAATGTGGGAGTCTGACCTTAGAAAAAAAATAAGAAATAGCTCCCCTAAAACACAATACCAGTTACTTGTTTTTTATTTCATCAACCAACATGAACAGTCAACTGGCCCACAAATGAGAACAGCCACAATTATAATACAGTCGAATAGTTTCTTCCAGTTGAAAATACCTTCTATTTGTGCACTGTTATTTATTGTTAATAAAAAAAAAAAAAAACAGCAGAGAAAACAGGTGTAAAACTGGAGGCTTCCTTCATAAATTCTTTCATAGGACTTTCTAAATATTTAGGTCTGTATTATTTACATAGTCTATAAAAATGTATTCTAATATATACAGATAAACTGGAAAATAAATATTTTTCTTAAAACTGTATTCTCCAAAAACCTGACTTAATTTTTACGTATCATAGTTACTATTATGTTTTAATAGTTGGTACAGTAAATTAAAAAAAAAAATTAACACACAGGCATCCACATATACATACCCTCTGTATAGTTAAGCTAATTAAGTGTGAAAAGACTCATTGAAATGGAACTTCTGATACAGTCAAAAATGTGCCTTTTACTGAAAGAAGACAGTTCAGTACCTATACTTGCAAAGGTGTTTACAAGACATACATAAATTATGCAAAGCTATTAGAAAATTGCTCCCTAAACATTAAGCTTTCTTTGCTTCAAATTCAGTCAAGAAAACTGCTATTGCATCTCATACTGAAAATGTCAACAACTGGGTTAAATATAAAAAATTAAACCGGAATTGGGGATGTTTAAAACATGGATGCCTTTGCCAGATCCAAGACCATGCTCTGTAGGAAAACAAAGAAAACATACAATTGCAGACAGCTTAAAGAAAATAATAAAGGTGTGAAATCACTGTTTCAGCTAACAGGTTCTCAACATTTCCATGCATATGTTTGCATATTGTTAGTTTCATATTTTAATCTCTCATTTACACAACACATGCACATCATTTGTATTATGTAAACTTCAGCAAATATTAGTCATTTGTGGATCATAGAGCAAATGTTTTAAATGAGGTGATTCAAACCATTTCTCATTATTAATGAACACTGATCAGGTGCCTGCGTATCCAAAATTGCATGAATATGCATGGTAAAACCCAAGGAATTGTTTATGAAGAACTTGCCTTTTGACACTTGGTGTGCTGTGGCTGAGGTTTGAGATGTGTACAGCTGTAGGCAATACCTACCAGGCTGGGCTGTAGGGCTGGACCCACCAAGAGGCAACATCAATTTATTTGACTGATGTGTTCAACAAGTATGATTCCTGGTCCTGTTTTATTGCCTTCTCGGCTAGAATGGCTGCTGGAGGAGATTACAATCTTCTTTATGTAATCTGATGTCTATTTAAAGATGATATAGCCGAAAAGGATTTGCATAATTATTTCCATAAGTACATGTAATATCAAAGGGAATCCAGAGCGCAATTTGCTAGACACTGAAATCCAGTATGCGCGACTCCCTTCCTTTTGTCAAGTGAATTAATAGACTGAGGGAGTCCTCTAGCTGTGTGTCACTGGTGCAGGCACATCCAGTTACTGCTCATCACCTGCTCTAGGCTGGCACTTGCTGCTGCCTGGGATGGGGATGCTCCTGGGCAGTGCAGGACTGATGATGAAATAAAACACACTGCATGTTTCATAACTACAATGCTCTTGTTAACTTAGAAACAGAAGACATTTCATTTAATTTTGGACTAGATAAAATAATTCAGTGCTGCATAATCCAAACAGTGTGACAGATGTTATAAAAGGTTATTACATTAAAAACTAAATAAGCTAGGTTTTATGTTCGTGCCGTCTTTGTCACCATGTAACCTACTGTATAAACAAGCATGATGAAAGTGCTGATTGATAGAAAATGCATTATACAGTAACAGTAAAAGATGAGAGATTTCAGTTGATTATCAGATGTATTGGTATATGACTGAGAGTCAGTATTGTTTCACTCCTGGATATTTAATATGCAGTGTGTATTTTAAGTTAAGGGAAGAGCTTAATGTACAGGAGGTACAGTTTGAGAACTGATAGCGTGAGATGCTATTGCTAATGCTGTTTTTTAATCCATTAAACACCTACACTCCAAGCAGTTGCATGGAAAAATTAGCTACCAGCTCTATCAGTGCTGCACAAACCTAGTCTGGTAGGACTACTTAATCCTGTGGTGAGAAGATAATTTAATCTTCAGATTCATTCTTTCCTCAGCTTTAAGTGAGCAAAGACTGCTCTATTGTGACAGCCTGTGGATGTTATGATATAGATTACTGTTTAATAGCCAAAAATGAGATTAAGGAAGTTAAGGTCACAGGCTTCTCTCAATAACCACAATAATAAATAAATGGGTAATATTTAATTTCCCACAACACCTGTCATATAAATTGGGAAAACAAACAAACAAACAAACAACAAAACTGCAAAATATTTACAGCATGGTTAGCTGTGTGCATGCATGCCTGGTTTTGTGTTCCCAGGGACACTCAAAAGAAATCCAAAACATTGTTACGTAAGTTAAAGAATTTGGCCTTTTATTCCTTCTCTCAATATGATCAATACTTCTTGAAGGACAAAGAAAGAAATTAAAATAAATGAACCATTTATCCATGAAGAAGTTTGGCAAAAATATTTAAGCCAAAAGAAGTTGAATTCCAAAACAAAGCAAGTTAAAACCTTAATTCCCTGATAAAAACATTCTAAGAAATCCAGCCAGACTGATTGAGACACATTTTTCGACACTTTATACAAAACTGTGTCTTTTTTTCTCTCTTTTTTTTCCTTTAAAAAAATTATATAAAACATTTTTTGTGTGAAAAATCACACCCGAAAATTCTGTCCAAATGGAGGCTGGAACAATGCCTTGTAACAGTGTTAATTGTCACCATGGAAACCAGAAGAATAAGCCATTTTGAAACTGGTATAGAAGGCACACATTGAGCAACTCAAGCATTTTTCAGCCTCCCTCAGTGTTAAGGAACAAGATGCCTAGTCACTGAGAGGTCAGAGAAAGAAATCATCATGAAAAGTTCGTAGATGTGCACTGTCTGGTAAACAATAAAAAAATCTGTACACAGTTAACAACTCTGTAAGACTGCGCACTGCATCTTTCAGAAAGAGAAACACCACAAAAAGATGATCCAGAGATCAGCAGATTCCACCCCTTGAGCAAAACTTTAGGGCAATATTATGCGAACCTTGTCCCTAAAGCTCCCTGGGAATTCTGCTGTTGTAATAAAACTTCAGAAGAGA